>ML802977.1:59172-114752 GCA_009831015.1 Picea engelmannii
ATATGTTAAGAACCAAACATCAATATAGCATAGAAAAACCTCAAGAAAAGTACTAAATGCCTTGAAAAAGAGATAATTTTAGATAATAAGCCTCTTCAAGGGGGAAACCTCCTTTTACCCCACTTAAATGTTCAAGTACAAGATGATTCAAAATGAAAATTTCTAGGAGGTATAATTACAAATAATGGCCTAAAGCCGACATAAATAAAATAACATTACTAATATAATATGCCCCAATTAAGGTTTAATGATCCAATATTAGGTCTTAACACAAACTATAATTGTGGGCTTCCTTAGCTTGAGGGTTATGGACATTCCTTCGCAATGGGATGCGAGGGATGCAAAGAGGTGTCTCAGTATTAGGGCACAGAATCATCAAAGGTGGGCTAGTCGTGAATGGGGTGGTCTTCAAGGTAGTGGGATTAGGGTTAGAGGGTGCGATGTATTGATGATTGTGCATTTGTAGAAGGACCTCTTCCTCACTAGTGAGGAGGATAGTTCGATCTGTCGAAGTGCCTGGGTTGTGATATGGTCCTGCCTGTGGTGGGGCAGGGTGTATCTCTTGTTGGGTGTTCATCACCCATTAATGTGGTATGGGGTTTTGCAACACGTTCGAGGGTGGGTGTTGCACATACTATTGTGGGGTCTGCTTGGGGGTAGGTGGGGCTGGAAAATGTGGTCCATTACCAGATTCTTTCATCCATTTGAAGTTTGTGATTTGGGGGAAATGGTGAGTATAATGGCCATACTCACCACAAAGGGAACAAGGGAAGTTTGTTCGAATATTGTTGTTGTTCTTTCCTTGGAATTTGTTGTTATTTCCCCCTTGAGGGTTCTGGTTCCCCTGGTTCTGGTTGCCCCCTGTAGGTTGGTTCTACTGGGGTTGGTTCTAGTTTCCTCCTAGTCCGAGATTATTATTGTTTCAATTTTTCCCTTTCTTTCTGGCATTGTTCAACTGATGGTATGGATTAGCCATATTCAGTTGTTCAAAATTTGGGTATTTATGAATGGGATATGGTTGAACAAAGTTAACCCCAGCATGTGGTTGTCCTTGTGGTGAAGGAATAGGCTGGGGGGATCAGGAAATGGAAAGCACAGATTATGATGTGGTAACTATCCGTAGGATGTATAGGAAGGTGTGGTGGTTTCACTAGTGCGTAGAGTGTAAGAAGAGGTGGAGGGGGTACTAGAATTAGGTCGAGCTACGGGCCGTATTGTGGGTGTTGGCGGTGGTCCACTGGTGGGCAGAGGAAAGGTCAAGGGGTATGGTTGTGGATAAGGGGGGGGATTATAATAAGGGGTTCCACCATATGCAGATGGATATTGAGGGGTTCCATACATTAGTGGTTGTTGGGGATGTGAATTGTGGTGTGTAGTGGTACCAATCAATCCATCTGCTGAGTGAGACATCCCAAGTTTGTCCTGGTCGAATAGCATAGGTCTCGGGGCATCAGGTAGTACTGTATACAAGTACCCTAATTGTGAGTAAATAAGTTCAAACTCTTGGTCCTTGCTAATGGATTCTTCTTCAGACTAGGGGAAGGTGGTAGCCACATCTTTGGCAAGGAGGGAAACAAGTTATTTGAGGAAACAATTGAGACATTGTTGTGGAGTAGCTTCAGCTTTGCAGAGACTACTCCATCGATGCCATTCATGAATGTGATCAACAATGTGCATGGTGGAGGTTTGTTTAAATTCTGAAAGTAGTTCGAGGCCATTGTCATGACGAATTGGTAGTTGAAAGAAGGTCAAGAATGCTTTGGCCAAGGATTCAAAGGTCACATGGGACCCAGATTTTTTTTCTACATACCACTTAGTTGATGGGCCAGTGATTGTACATTGAAATAACCTTAATCAGATGGAATCGTCTATGATTTTGTTTGAAGAGAACCATAAGTGAAAGGTCATGATATGGTTGGCGGGATCGTCTCCCAGTTTTCCTTCAAACTTGGGTATGTCTGAAGGCATTTTGGTAGGCATTGTTGGCATGTGGGGTTGTGCAATATATGATCATTGGTGAGTTTAGTCAGATCCGTTATGTTGAGGGAAGCCAAGTATGGCATCTGAGGTGGTGGCGAAGGATTAGTTCCAACCATAGTGTGAGTGTTTTGGGTACTTGACTCTTGAGGGAGACTAGGTGGGTTTGTACTTCCCCCTTGAGAACAATTTGGCCCCCTGCTTCCGTGGAAAGGAGAGTGTGGGGCTGTTTGAACTTGGGAAGTGGACCCGTGGAACCAAGAAAAGATGATCCCAAGGTAGTAGCACTCACAGGGTTCTGGGGAAGTATGGTCGATGAGTTGGCAAGACTAGGAACTCCCCCTAGAATGGGAGGGTGA
This sequence comes from Picea engelmannii, assembly GCA_009831015.1. Classification (NCBI taxonomy): domain Eukaryota; kingdom Viridiplantae; phylum Streptophyta; class Pinopsida; order Pinales; family Pinaceae; genus Picea; species Picea engelmannii. Next base: position 61,509 of record ML802977.1, read on the forward strand.
TTTAGGAAGCATCTGGAATGACGGGGGTTATGTGAGTCCCCTATGATGTCCGACTAGCAAGGTGGATGTGTGCAAATGGTGATGAGAGAAATTAATGAACAAGAGACTTTGTATAACTTGGAGCTTCACAATATATCTCACAATCGTATGTAATCACAAGAACATCATACATAAATCAATTGATAAAGAAGAATACATGTGGGTAGGTGGATTTTGTCCGCATGGGAGAACAAAGAAAACAAATGCTCATGTCCCAAAAGACGTAATGTCCTTTCTCTCAAATAACATTGGAGCTTCCAATAGCACTCAACAGTGGGGTCTGAAGCCACCTGAATAAGTACTAGTGAAAGATGAAGTAATCAGTTATAATGAGGGGTATAGGGTGCATATCCTGAAAGAACTGGTGATATTTCTCAATAGCCACACAAAATTTTATCAAGGTGAAACTGCAGCCCACAGTTGCCACCTGGGTAGATGCCCTAAAACTTTGTCACTAGGTACCTCGGTCAAAGTGTGACATTTAGATTTTCGGCCTAAGAAATGGGTCACGGGATGGATCTCGTCCAAGAGGTGGGGGCCCCAAGGGGGGACACACAAAACAACCAGACCTCGGCCTTTGACCCTTCACGGGTATCTCCCTGCCTTATGGTGTAGGAACACTTGACTTGGAGGATTTAAAGTTCCCTTTTTGACAACCTCTATAGTTTAAAGATGTGAGAACCTGATAACTGGGAGTTATTTGGATGCATATCCCCGAAATCCTACCTAGACTAAAAAATTTCTTTTGGCATATCCTATGGAGGAAATCTTAGTGATTTTTTTAGAAAAATTTTAGGTGTGGTTGTTTGAGAGATTGGGGGTGTGAGCCAATCTCATTGAAATTAAGTGGGAGTGGAGAATTTCATCAAGAAAAGGGTGGGGTGTTTCAGAATCCCTTTGGAGTAAACTTACTTTAACCTCAACATTTCGCGATGAAATCGAGTGAGTAGTGAATTTGTGTGTGAATCAAGTGAAAGTGTGCAAGTATTTTTAATAATTTAGGTGTCACCTTGCTGCATGTGGACTTCGCTTGGTCCTTACAAGTCTTGATTGCCTAATTAACTAAATGTCATTGGTATAACCTTGTGGAATTTTAAAGTCCCTAGGAAACTAGCATGTGGACATGTGGGTCCTTACTATTCCTTTAACTCCCTAATGTGATTTAATCTAAGAAATCTTTGAAACTATCCTATATTGTGGACATGTGGGCATGTATGGGCCCATTACAAAACCTTAAAACTTCCCTAGTGATTTAATCTAAGAAAGTAAATTTCAACACTATCCTATCTTTGTAGCATGTGGGCATGTATGGGCCCATTACAATCTTTAAGATGTGTTTGAAAAAATAAACTAAGAGGAGTCCCAGGGGGGTTGTTGTCCTCTCCTAAAGATTTTGTCTTTTTTAAGGGAGATGAAATTTTCCTTCAACCTCTTTCTGATTCTCAAGATCACTTTGGGGTGTGAGAGAAGAGCATACTCAACGATTGATATCTAATTTTTGGTCCCAATGCAAGTTTTATATGTGATGTAGAATTATTCCAACTTAACTTTAGCCAAAGCAAGCCATCCATGTGGGAAAATGACAAAAAAGAGGAAAAGTTATGATTTTAACCCCTAAGTGCCTATGTGTTTGACTAATCTCTTTACATGGAGAGAGCATGTAAGTGTGGTGCAGATTACAACATGCATGAAATCAATTTTAAGAAGGCTATGGGCCCTCCACAGATCACAAAAAACCTTACAATGTGTAATTTTTTGAGTAGATGTGCAGGTCTCAGAGTAGCCAGAGGCATTGTGAGTGCCAATGAACGAACTGAAAATACCTTATGAGTGCAAGTGCACAGAGGGCGCTAAGAAATACTATGGGTTTGGAGCACGTGCATATGATGCGTGGATGTGGGCCACTAAACTTGTGCACGTCTGTCACACATCCATGAAGAAAATTCTGGATGAAATTCTCTCAACTCAGCTTTGAATTTGGCTTTCTACAGGTCGGCTTGGGCCGATTATGGTTCCTGCAAGTTAAATAAACAAAAGGAAGAGCTAAAATTACCCAAATGGGGAAGGAAATTGATACCTTTCTCCAGTGGAGTCGCCAATTTGTTGCACCTCTTTTGTCCCCTAAATGGGCAAAATAGAGATGCTTACAAGCCCAGTTGGGTAGATAGGCAAGACAACAGTAAAGGAAAGGGTTAGAAAGATTAATCATAAAATATAAACAAAAAATTAAACTAAGAATGATAAAAACAATTAAACTATAGTGCATAAGAACAAGGAACAAACAAGACTCATGCCACCAATGCGAAGGATTGTATTAGTGGAAAGAAAACACCAAAGAGAAAGGGAGACTTTGGGTCCCCTCTTCCTCCAAGAGAGGGCTCTTGGACCCCCAAATATTGAACTCTTCTTACAAATGATGAACTAGGATGAAATGGTGAAGAGAATCCAAAGCACATTCATCTTAGAGGTGATATGAATGGCTAAGTACAATGGTGCTAGCATACTCTTGATGAGAAAAGAGGATCCACCAAGAGAATATCAACAACATATCAATAGAAATGAATTCCTTGAAAATGTAGTGCACCCATGGCCTCTTTTTATAGCATAGCTTTGAGGTATTATTCAACCAGCCTTTAGTGTGAACAAGGGGCCATTTAGGGAATCCTTAGGTCTTTGACCAGCCACCTAGCCATATTCAACTGAGATTTGGATGTCAAATCGACTTGGAAGCTGAACCAAAATTGGGTGGGAGGCCGACCAATATCATAAATGCACCATTCTAAGGTGTGTGTGCCTTTTAGCATCCACATTCGTGCCTCGGGCACATGTGCGCTTTTGCAATGTTTTCGATTGGCGCACCTGCATGTGCTTCCTGTATAGTCATAGTGCATGCTAATTTTGTAACTGGTTGTATAGTTTTGGACCTTTTGGAAATTAATTTTTGGTCCATGGGTGAACTAATATGTGTCTTGAAGATGTTGGATTCCTGTAAATATTTGTGGACGAAATTCCGATGATAACAAATATTTCAAAAGGTCCCTCTCCAAACTATTGTTTTCCGAGCCACCTCAACTTACCATAGATTCAGTAAATCTCCAAGATGAAAATCTAGTAGTCATCCTAGGTCCCATGGTAGAAGACAGAGATGATTCATCCCCTCCCTTCTACACATCCCTAAACATACATGATAAGGTGTTGCATAACTACCTGATGGATTCAAGGGCTTCCCATAACCTCATGCCCAAAATACTCATGGAAGAATTGGGACTGGAAGTGACCAAGGCCTATCATGGTTTTTACTCTTTTGATTCAAGGAGGGTGAAATGTCTTGGAGTCATCAAATACCTGGGGGTGTCTTTATTTTAGCTACCAATGAAGAGCGTGGTCATGGACATTGTGGTAGCTGATGTTCCCCCCAAGTTTGGCATGTTGTTGTCAAGATCTTGGATTAAAAATCTTGGAGGAACATTATAAATGGACCTCACATATGGCACTATTCCATTTTTTGGAGGAGAACACAAAATATTGTACAGAGAAGCCCAGTTGGCCTACATTGTCAGTGACGAAGAAGACCCCACTAACCATCCTATCTATGCATTTGACATAAATTTGGGGTCTAGTTTGTTACATCTTACTGATGCTCATGAAGTACCTCTTGAAGTTAGAAAACAACACTTGTCTGGTCAGGAAATACCTCCTCCAACTACCTCTGTGTAGAAGATGTTGTTTGACAGAGCCTCTTCTAGTGAAGGTGTTGGTGTCGGAGTGGTTTTTTGTATCACCTTGTCAGGAAACCATATCCGTGTCATACAAGATAGAGTTCGAAACCACCAATAATGTGGAAGAATATGAATCTTTTGTTTTAGGTTTAAGGGATGCAAAAAAGATGGGAATTAAAGAGGTAGCAGTGTTCAGAGATGATGAGTTGATAGTCCAACAGGTCAGAAATCCTTATCGGGATAAACATCCTCGACTCAGAAGTTACAAAAATGAGGTGTGGGACCTGATTGATAATTTCTTCTCAACTTTCAACATTTCTTTTATTCCAAGAGAAGAAAATACTTTGGTTGATTCCCTAGCTGTCTCAGCTAGCTAGTTTAGGATACCTTTGCCACCTAGGGTCAAATATGATGTTGAGATAAGATATAGGCCATCTATACCAGACAATATTAGGCATTGGAAGGTGTTCAAGGATGATCTTGAAATCAGAAAATTCCTCGAGTCTGTTGATGAGTTCTCTGCATTGCACATTGATCAAGATCATGATCCTGAAGGTGATCTACACCCTGAGGTATTTTTAAATAAAATTGCTAATTATCGTATTGTTCAGTTTCCTAGCAATCACATTCCAAAGGGACTGGTTCCTTTAGAAATATTGTTCGATGGGAATGATGTGATAGTGAAGGGTGAGGATTCAAATGGGGATGTTGATGTAACTAAATGAAATATTGGCACAGAGGAGGATCCTAAGTTCGTCAAGTTGTCAAGAATCCTACCAAAGAGGAAGAGAGTTGAGGACGTTGAGTTATTAAAATAATTTTCTGATGTGTTCACCTAGACCTATGAAGACCTCAAGACATATGACACAGTTGTCATGGAACATAAGATCCCACTGAAAGAAGGGGCTAAGACATTCAGGAATACATTGATATAGATTAATCTGATGTTTCTACCTATCATGGAGAAAGAAGTAAAGAATTTGTTAGATGCTCAAATCATAGTCCCTTTGAGATATTCTGAGTGGGTGGCTAATCTGGTGCCAGTAAGAAAGAAGAATGGATAAATCAGACTTTGTGTTGATTTCAGGAACCTGAACAGAAGCTCTAGAAAGGACAATTGTCCCCTACCTAAGATGGAGCACATATTGTAGAAGGTAACTGGTGCATCCAGGATATCCATGATTGATGGTTTTTCTGGCTATAATCAAATATCAATCCTACCCGAGGATAGAAAAAAAACAGCCTTCACCACTCCTTGGGGCACATTCATGTATGCCAAAATGCATTTTGTATTAATGAATGGAGGAGCAACATTTCAGTGAGCCATGGACATAGCCTTCATTGGGGAGAAAGATCAGTCTGTGGTGATCTATCTGGATGACATCATTGTCTTCTCCAGATCTGATAAAGAGCATTGTTGTCACTTAAGGAAGGTTTTCTTGAAATGCATAAGGTTTGGATTTTTCTTAAATCCCAAGAAGTATTTTTTTGCTATGGAGGAGGGGAAGTTGTTAGGCCATATAGTATCAGTCGAGGGAGTGAAAATTGATCCCAGCAGGGTGAAGGAAATTCAAACCCTGCCACTACCAAGATCCAAGAAAGAGGTCCAGTCTTTCCTGGGTAAAATTAATTTTCTGAGGAGGTTTGTCTCAAATTTTTTTGAGTTGGTGAAGCACATCACAACCATGCTCAGAAAGGGAAATGAATTAAAATGGAATTCTAAACCCAAGGAATCCTTTGTCCAAATAAAAAAAGGCTTTGACTGAGGCACTTATGTTGATCACTCCTAATTATTCTAAGGATTTCCTAATTTTTTCTTTTTCTTCTTTTGATACAGTAGTAGTCATTCTATTACAGAATAATGATGAAGGGTTGGAGCAACCCATTTCATTTTTGAGTAGGGCATTAAGAGATGCAGAGGTCAAATATGGCATCATGGAGAAGCAAGCCCATTCCTTGGTCAAGGCCCTTAAAGCATTCAAAGTCTATGTTCTTCATTCAAAAAACATTGCATATGTTCCTTCAGCTTCTATGAAGGACATTCTCATTCATCCTGACATAGATGGGACAAGAATAAAGTGGATTGCCAAGATCCTTGAGTTTGACCTAGAGATTAAGCCAACCAAGTTGTTTAAAGGGCATGGCTTAGCCAAGTTGTTGGCTAAATCAAATTGCAAAGCCTTGGGGGTTAAATTCATCAATGGTTTCTTAGGAAATCAAAAGGCTGAATTGTCTGATGGCAATCCTCAAGAAAGTCATCCACTAGCGAAGTGCACCTGGTATAGAGATATCATATATTTTCTGCTAGAATTAAAGCCCCCTGATAAAATAGGGAAGATTAAGGCAAGAAATTTAAAGCTCAAAGTAGTCAAATATTGTCTTATTGACCAATTCTTGTACTAGAAAGACCCTCTAGGGGTTTTTTTGAGGTGTTTTAACCCACAGGAGGCCCAGAAAGTGACATTTGACTTCCATAGCAGCCTTTGTGTGGGACACCACTTTTGGAAGACCATGACCCACAATATTCTCAAGGCTGGGTACTACTGTCCCACCTTATTCACTGATGTTTGTAGAGAGGTGAGAGCCTGCATCAAATGCCAAAGGTTCTCAGGAAAGAAGCAACTCAAATCTCTCCCACTAAAACCTATAGTAGTTGTAGCACCCTTTCAACAATGGGGGTTGGAATTCATTGGAGAGATTCATCCTTCCTCAAGCGACCAACATAGATGGATCCTGATTGCAACTAAATATTTTACCAAGTGGATAGAAGTTATCCCCACCAGGAATGCTTCACACAAGGTTATCATCAGCTTCCTGGAGGATATCATATCAAGGTTTAGATTCCCCAGAAGAATTATCACTGATAATGCTACAACTTTCAGGTCTGAGCCTCTGGTGAGGTTTTGTGAGCAATTTGAGATTTCACTGGTTCATTCCACTCCCTATTATCCATAAGGAAATGGACTGGCAGAGTCTTCCAATAAAAGCCTGATTAAGCTCATTAAAAGATTGTTGGAAGATAATAAGAAGGCCTGGGACTCAAAACTCAAATTCACTCCATGGGCTGACCAAGTGACAACCAAGAAATCCCTGGGCACCTCCCCTTTTCAACTTGTTTATGGGACAGAAGTTGATTTTCCCACTCAGTTGGCTCTACCTGTAAAAAAAATCTTTCACTATTATGAGGGAAATCCAGATCATATGATCAGAAGAATCCATCAAATGGTGGAAGTGCAGCAGACCAGGGAGAAGGTAATGAACAAAGCTCACAATCATCAACAGAAGATCAAGCAGGTCTTTGACAGGAGGGTCAAGAAAGAGGATTTCCAACTGGGAGATCTGGTATTTAAGTGGGATTTTCCCAAGCAGGACAAGGGAAAACATGGCAAATTTGAATCCTTATGGGTTAGGCCCTTCAAGGTCGCTGGATTACTTTCAAATAATACCTACAGGTTGCAGGATTTGGAGGGTGAAGAATTTTTCAATGGCCCTGTGAATGGGAATTTTCTAAAGAAATGTCTCTTTTGAGACATACATGGATCCTCTGTGTTTGTAAATATTTTTTTTCAGTTTATCTTTCATTTTTAATAATGACTCCATAGCCCAACAACAAGGCACTGAATCTGCAAAGTAGTTCTTGGCATTTCGTAGGGAGAAAGCCATCCCCCATGGAGCCTAATGTTAGCACATAATCTTGTATGCGAGGTGTTTTCCTACAAAGTGTCCCCTTCGGTGAAAAAGTGGCAAAGAGTGGGTCAAAAAACCACTTATCCTAAGTCGGGGGCACATAAGCACTCTTGATTATGTAGAACGCAAATCTGGGTGGTCAAAATATGTGCACCCAGATCTTCAGTCTAGATTCAATTCCGGACCCCTTCATGTTGTTCTACCTTTAATGGGTGGGGGGGGTCCGATATGACAGTTTTACCATGCACTGATCTGAAGGGTCGGGTGATCTATGCCTAGATCTATGGTTGAGGTCCCATTCTGAACCCGCCCCCCACCATTCTACCTTTAATGATGGGGGGGGATTTTGATATGGGCGATTTTCTAGTGTCAGCCCCTTTTCTATCATGGCGCCTCCTCCTTGCGTTGCCCCCCTCCTCTTTCCACTTATGTTCCACTATGAATCCTATCCTCCAGTCACATCACTCATTACCCCTTGTCTCATTAGGACACACTCACCTTCCACTCACCCTCATGGCATATCATTTTCCTTTTCTCTCCCTCTTGTCTTTCCACGCCTGTCCCTCTCCCTATCACGTGGTCCCATCACAGGAGACATGTTCCCTTTCAACAAATCAAATCCCACCACTGTATCTCTGTGGCCCCCAAAAGACCTACCACATTCATCCTCTGGCCTCTCCTCGTCTCACTTCCACATATAATATGCCAAATCTTCTCTGTCTAGTCACCACTCATCTGTCACTCCCCGTCAGGTGCCCCAGTTATCACATCCACCTCCATGTATTACCATGAAGTCATTTAGCAGATCGAGGTGGCAGCATGAGAAGCCTCCATGTCCCAAAGGTGCAGAGTTGACAGGGGCCATTTCCGATCCCAAGGAAGCAGTTATTGGAATGGTTGGTGGTGGGTGGACATCATTTCCACCATAAATGGAAAGTCCAGGAGAGGACTGTCATCTTGTCAACTCCTTGTAGGCTTCTTCTGGAACACAATGGCATCTGACTGAAGTGCACAATGGCTCAGAGACTGCATGCATAGTATGCCATTAAACATTCAGATGCAATGCCTTCAATGTAGTAACTTGAAGCTCCTGTTGGGCTTTGCTCCAAGTATATGAAGGCATTTTTTCCATTTTTTTATCTATCGGTGGTTGAGATATGCTCCCGAATTGTAAAAATTTAATGAAATTTCTAGTTCTTTGGTTATGAGTTGTATCTAAGACCTTTTGTTTAATGAAAGTCAGCTTCTCTCCATCTCTATGTAAGATTTGTTTTAAGATACTCAGAATTGGTAGGTCCAGTCGAGGGTGATTATGTTGTGTGATGTATGTTTGATCATGACAATGTTTTCACCAGTTTTAAATCAATACCCTGTGTCTTTTTCTTCCTCTTACCCTGAGTAGCTCATTGAAATATTAAAGAGAGATGTTACAGTAGCCACCGTGATGCAGGTATGATCACTGTGTTACTGTAACTATGTCATCCTGGAACATTTTAGTGTTTGTTATTTCTTCTATGGGCTATTGGAATTTTTATGCCTACAACATACCTTTGTAGTTTCTCTCTGAAGTATTCCTCCTACTCACCCTTATTACAACTTATTAACTGAATTTAAATCAAAACCTCACCTGCTTGTGCATAGCCTGGCCTAGGATTCTAAGTTAAAACGATATTCTTCTAGTTCTGCATCCATTCGATCACCCTTTTATATACCAATCTTGACATAAAACTGATGGGCATCAGGCTTTGCTCCTGCTGCAATCCAGGAGTGACTTCTGACGCTAACAAATTGTAAGAGGATTTGTGATACCAATTGTTATGTACCTATACCAGATCTGCAAATATAATTCAATAAGACCAAGAATAAACCATAAACCATTCACCATAACATGAACATAAGAATATAGAAAACCCTTGAGGTAGGGAAACACCATACAATGAATCCTATTATGGAAGGGATCCTCTCCTATTCACTTGCCTCTTCGAGGGGGCATCCTCCTATTAAGATACAACTCACATACATACTTTTCTTCATGTCGCATTACATTTCTTGAACCCCTTTATATAGTGCTACCATCACCTAAGAAAATTCTATTGGAGGAATCCTCTAGAAGTAGAACCTTCTAAGAAGTCCTCTTAGATTTATTACATCTAACTATCCATTTATTATATCTAACTACCATAGTGGGCCTTATTTAATAATATAGTGGAACTATTCCACCTTATGTTGAATGGCCTCCACTATTATCACCATGGGCCCTTTAACCCCCCCCACTACCTCTCTAGCTACCTAACACTCACTATCAACAGAAAATTCTTTCTCTATGTTTAGTTGCAGAAAAATTTGAACTCAAATTTACCACACATGAGAGTTATTTTTCACCGCTAAGAAAAAAGGGTGGAATGTAATGGTGGGAGGATACATATTCTTCTTCTGAAAAAACATGTCCTCTCGAATATGTATCCTCTAGAGTGAAGAAAAGCCCAAATGTATATTGTTCAATGAAATCATAAGTATCCTTGGCATATTCATGTGAATCCAAATCAATATGTAAAGTATCATTAAGGCATGACTTGGATTCTTCATCCACTAGTTGATGTTGTTCATTAGAAAGAGAAATAAAAATTATAAGTGAATCGTTGGCAAAGGGTATATCATCCAAATAAATCTATAGAGAAGACACATAAACCTTAAAAACAAGTCCTTGAAAGTTTCATATTTTTTCTTTCTAATCTCTAATATTACTTCACATAATTCATAATAATTATAATTCTCAAAATCATGCAAAACATTCATGCATAAACTGTTCCCATGTGTGAATAGAGGCAATCAACAAAGTCTCACACCAACTTTTGGTTCGTCCTTCAAAAGTAAGAGGGAACCACCTACATATGACACCTTAATGATTAATATTTTGAGAAATATTATTTAAACAAAACTAAATGATAGGTTCAAATGCATGCCTCTCCCTAGCCATCAAATTTAATTTTTCAGAAGAGATTGACTATATTTCCAGGAGTGGTATGAGGTACAACACTAGAAATACATCTCCATAAAGGGATTTGGGAAGGATCCATTAATAAATAAAAATAATTAATAAGAAATACTCCACATGCTCATCTTGTCATTTGTCCCTCTATCTAGTGCCATTTCTATTGATGGGTCAAAATGGTTTGTCAAGTAGGTTAAGGAAAAATTCTCGATGGTGAGTCCCAATTAGACTCACTCTCATTTGGAATGGAAAATTCTAACTAGTATATGGGCCTAGTTGCCACTACAAATTAAAATAAGACAAAGATAACTACGATGAACTATTCCCAGAATAATTTTAATTAATTCTAAATATAATCTAATTAAAACAAATGAAAACTATCTAATCTAACTATTTCTAACCTATCCTGGACGTGCAATTCTAACAAATAGATACCATATAAGATGATATCGCTGGTTGCATGAATAGTTCATTACAAACAACAATATATGAAAATAATAATGAAACATATATAAACATAAATAGTTATAGATAAAACTTGCAACACCATCATTGTATCCATTAGAAATCATAAATGCATAAGCATATTAACATGTACATAAATAGTTCACATAGAAAATCATTTAAGAAATTCATGAAATAAAAACACATGTAGAATAGTACCATATATAGTCATAAACACTTATGATCTCGAAAAATTGTCTTCTTCTCTTTATTCAATCAGAGATAATAGTACCATCTGAAGCTACAATGGGAAAAATTCATTCTATTCATACAACAAATTCTCTTTTATAAATAAGAGAGATTCTTTGGGTCATGTAACTGTTCATTTTTTTTTATTAAAACTTTTCAAATTTTTTCTCCTTTTGTTTTTTTCATACAATTCAAATTTCTCCTACATATTTATTAATAAATATATGAAAATTATGGAAATAAATTAAGAGGAATCTTAAAGTCACTAGATTCACACTATAGGGATTATATGATTCATAGTGATTGGAAATATCCTAAATTCTTCTTAGCTGCGTTCACTTCTGTTGTTTGAGTTTTCTAATATTTTTAGTGGTCAAGTTGGTAAAAATGATTTTACTAACATCTTATTCATCGTTGCATACTTACAACAATCCCCCTTGCACCTGATTTGGTTTTATGGATCATGAGTTATGGCTTCCTAAAGTCTTTACAATTCATCCCCCATCAAATTCTTGGTCCTCTTTTGCCTGAATTTTTGGGGCATCTTTGTTGTTGATATGGATTGAATTCCTCTACCAAGGTGTTATCCTCTTAGATATATTTCCAACGAGGCCTCTCTTTCCTAATTTATCTTCCTAAATCATGAGTTGAGGATGCCTGAAGTCGATTCTCAACAATTGTTGATCTGCTCACAGTGTTTATCTAGACCATTGATCTTGTACTCTAAAATAGTTATCCCACGTGTATTGTGGAAATTAAACCTGAGTGGTTTATATTGTTTTCCTTACCCCTAGTAGTTTGTGTTTGAAGTTAGGTTAGTTATAGAACCTTGAGCCCGCATAGATATTTTGACCCAGAAACCGTAGGAAAAATAAAATAAATAAAAATAGGAAAACTAAATAATAAATAAATAAAAAGGATGAATGTTATTACGTTCCGATGAATTTGGGACATTAAAAAAAATTTAAACAATTTTAAATGTATGAGGTAAAACCCATGTCCGAAAACGTGAATCCAATGGCAATTGGTCCACAAAGATTAAGATTTATAGTAATTTGGAATATTGAACAAATTAAAATTCCGATGAATTCATGTCCAAAAGTCAAAATAAAATAATAAACTAAAATGCATATTCATAAATCAAAATAGTATAAATACAACTTTGGGATTTATAAAAATGCATAATATAATCAATCCTCAGTGTAAAAAAGTAATTTCCCCATGTAATTTGTGGAGTAAATGAAAATTTTAAAACCATGTTTATAATTGGGAAAACCATGAAAAATTAAAAATAAGAATAAAAGAAAAAAACTATACAAATCATATATACAAAATATGAAAACTTAAGATTGGTTCTGCACGAGTCAAGGTTCTGTCATCGATCAAGGTTCCACACACAGGTTAGGGCTCCACACCTAGAGGTTAAAATTCAAATAAAATCATACATGAAAACTTCAAATACCCAGATGTTGACTCAAGTAGACACATCATACCAAGATCAAGATGACGTGAATTTGGATAAGACAAACGATGAGCAGGTAGTGGGAAAATGGACAACATGTCACATGAGAGATTAACACCATGTAAAGACCACAACATGTGATTCGAAGGATGAAAGGGAACTAGATGCTATCTTGACACATGGGATATTTCAATCTAATCAAGAGGAAAACACAAAGGGAAAATCTGATGGATGATGCCTAATCAACCCTGGAATTCGATGGTTGGGAATAATAAGAAACAAAGCAAGAAAATAAATATGATAGCCCAAAGACCCGAGGGAGATCATATGATTTTCTCGTGCATTAGGGATGTGGGAAATGTAATCCGACAACCTTCATAGAAACGATAACCCGAACTAAACACTTCGATGGGGCTTGTCTACTAAGATAAATCTTATTGGCTCATCAGGTTTTGAGAACTAGGATGAGTAAACTAAATTTTCAATTTGATGAGGAGAATTCGAGTGGGTGGATTTGATAGCAATACAAGATTTGGATCTTAGGGACAACTATAAGAAAATAATGAAACATCTCTTAATGGGGAAGATCTCGATAAGGTAAGTCCAATGGTCAAGGTTCACGATAAGGATGAAGGATAAAATGAGGGTCAAGGTTCCAACGATAGATCAAGTTCATGGAAAAATAGTAAAATACAATAACATTCATGCCTTAGAATAGAAAATAAAATATAATGAAAAGTGTAACAACCCACCATCACAACAACAAGTTACGTACAACATGTCAATTTTTTTTCTCTTTGCTGCAAGGAAAATAAAACATCAGTAAAAAAGACACTCGAGGAATCATTGGAAATACTCATCATAAACATAACTCTCCAAATTGTGCAAGTAGTCTATAGTCTACTACAATCATGTAAGAATTCATGGCACAATAAAATTCATTACTTCCTTAATCGTTAGTACAATGAAGGTGCCCATAGGGGTTTTTAACCCGTCACATGACCACATATGTGAAGGTGTAAAGTGAATGATTGTACACACCAACTATGTAAGGAAAACCAATGCAACAAAAATTACTCATTACTCAGAGTTGAGGTGCGCAAGAGTATCGTCAAATATTTTTTTTCACAAGATCTAAGGTTTGACACTCAACCACAACTTAATAAATTATCAAAGACAAGTAATATAAAGCCTCTAAAATCATTCCTTACCTCAAGGTTTCACTATGCGCGAGGTGTCTAGGAATTTCATCACTTGTGCTAAGTTTATGCGCACAAGAATCTAACTTCTAACCATCTCATCAACATCATGGACTGTGGAAGAAAATCTAACCACAATCAGAAAGCATTATTTTAATCTTGGGCATGAGGCTTCATTCAATTACTCAGTGTGTGCATTCCATCTATCACTAACGCTCTTGATAATGCAATTTTGTGTGCACTTGCATAAATCCATTATTAGTGGTGCAACAACTTTAATCACTAAGCTTGCCATCATCATACAGGGTAACCCAATTAGTGATTGCCTAAAGTGATGCATTTTTTAAAAAGGGGTAACAAACCATTCCATAGGTGACGAGGGGGGGGGTTTCCCCAACCACAAAAAAATGAAGGTGTAATTAAGGTAAGGTGAATACCATTATTTATAATTAAGTAACCATAAAGGTGTCTTCCATCCTTAAATTAAAGGTGGAATCCATCCGTTAAAAATATAGTTAACAATGAAAGTGAAATCGTGATGCAGGAGCATCTCTCCACGTCAGCCAGCCAGCCAACCAGCCACGTTAGCGAGTTCAAATCGCGTGGTGAAGAGAGGCACAACCTCATTTAAAATCTGAATTCAATGTAATTAAATGTTTAAGCTGGTGAGCTATGAAGCCGTGCCTTTGCGTAGGTTGTAGATAAGATAGGCCTTTAATGTTTTGTAAGGCTGAGATATAGATCTGAATAGTGGACTAGACAGCCCATTCAATGTAATTGAATGGGGTAAGTAGATTGGAGGGAAGAGCTAGAAGAACCCCTCAGGTAAAAGAGATTTTTAGTATCTCTTTGAGTAGTTAGAGTTAGTGAGGAAGTCGAGATAGAATCTGTGAGTAAAGAGCAGAAAAGAAGAGCCAAGACCTTGTTACAGGCCGTGCTCAGGAACACCTTTGTAAAGAGGCATTTTTATTGATATAAACATAAGCAGTTTTTCCTGCATGTATTTCCGTATTATGTGGATGCCTTGGTGTGTTATGGTTTATGCTATGAATTCATGTTGTCGATGTATGCTAGGAATTTGCAGGTTGTTTTGATTTCAGGCTTGAGGTTATTTGTGGTTTCATGCCAGGAGGGCGTGACAGAGTACTGCGGTCTCTGAATACCAGTGCACTAAAGAACTTCTGAATACTGCAGGTTCAGACAAAGACGTGTTGTGGCACAAGAATTGGAGTCAACAACTCAGAATAAATACCTCAAGGTTGTTGAATACCTTGGAGGCTAGGCTATGGGAGAAGAACACAGTTGCAGACAGAATCTCTGAGGAGTTCTGTGAAGCTTTGCCAAGTGGGCATTGAGCATATGCACAGTGTTGCATTAAGAAGAACTCTGTTGTGAGTTCTTAAGGAAAACTAGAATCACTAAGGATTACGAGGGGCTCTTCCAAGTGGGCATTGAGCAGGTGCAAGGAGTGCACAGAGGACAGAACTGTTGAACGTTTTGGGAGGAGATACTCTGCCAGGAGGGCATTGAGACATTGTGCAGACAGGCACAGGAGAAGAGAACTCTTTGAGTTCTGTATTGTGAAGGAAGAATCCACTGAGGGATCTTCACAGGGTTACTAAACACCATGAAAGACTCAGCAAAAGGTTTCTTGAGTAGAAGTATAGCCAAGAGGGCATTACATTCTCCATCTATGGGAGAAGAAAGAAGGATAAAATCCCTTAGGGGTCTGAGCATTTGAGAAACTCAGGAGAGACAACACTGTGTGTGCGAGAAGACTATGCAGAGGCGCAGAAGTCAAAGAATCCCTTGGGGATTCTAGGAGCAAAGCTCAGGAGGAACAGCGTTGTGGAGAACGCAGGTGAGGCTTAAAGTTGAGGAGATCGTAGAGGAGAAGGAAGACAAAGGTCGAGGCCTTTGAGAACTTGTAATTCTTCCAATTCTGAGAAGGAAAGTGTGCAGAAGCTCAGGAGGGAGCACAATTTCCGTCAGATGGGACGACAGATTCTGGACCGTTAAGATTTCCACGTCCAGGAAGGAGCAAGAGAAGCGCATAGGAAGAACGGATCTGGACCATCAGATCTTTCTCTAATTACCCATCAGTCGTCAGATCGGATAGGAGCTGCACTAGGTTTACCTTCGTGAATAGGAGGTTGAAAATCCTGACGAGAGGCATGGCCATCGGGATATCGGTGTTTGAGATATCGGAGTTCTCGAGGTCAAGAAAGTCGGGACATTCCAAGTCTCGAAAAAGCAAGAGTGAATCTGAGTCGTCCATCTTGAGGAGACAGGTGGCGATGATCGAGCGACTCATCGGTATATCGGCTACTGGGGTTTTGAGTTGACAGATAATTTCTGTCATCGGGGTATCAGAAACCTCGAAATCGCAAGATTGGATCAGGTCCGTCCATCTGTTGGGGACACATGGCGGAGATCCAGACTATCAGGGGAAGTCCCGATAGAAAAGTTAAACCAACGCATCGGGGTTCGACGTTTTGCGAATCCTGAGGACAAGACTTCTGGAGCATCAAAAGTCGCGAAGTCGCAAGAGGCGATCATGAACTTCCATCTTGAGGAGGACGCGTGGAGGATATCAAAGCATTCGGGGAATTTCCCGAAAGGAAAGTCATCCATCGGCATTTCGGGAATCGAGAAATCGGGAACCCCGTGGACAAGAAGTCCATACATTTCGGAATTGCGAAGTCTGGAATCCTGATAAGGAGGAAAGCTCCATTGTGTTGGGGCCAACTAATGTCATATCGGGATATCGAGGATTCCGAGGAAAAAATGTTTATGCATTTCGGCATTGCGATGTCCGAAACCCCGAAAAACGTTTTCATACCACCCTACGCTGTTGTAAAGATAAAACAATGTCATACCACAATATGTTGTTTTAAAAATAAAATGTTGTCCACCAATAAACAACGTTGACTATTGAGACTTATAATAAATATAAGGGCACAAATCGCTACCTAAATAGAGGGTGGGTTGTTTGTCATGAATAAGAATGCTGACATTCATTCCACTGACCATGAAATTAAAATTTTGGTTACCAATGCCCTTGGATAGCAGAAAAGGAGCGATAATAATTAGAACCAATATGTAGTCTCAATCTGGTAATAAATCCAAGAAGGACGTGGAGTAACTGCTGGGTAATTATGCCATAATTTCATGGTGATATTACTGTGTAGATACGGTGTATTCACTGTGTAAAATATTAGGTACATTGTTGAAGGGATCAAGGTGTAAAAAATGTGTAAATCATGGAGAAAAATCATGGTGTAAAATGTTTTGGTATTACTTAACCTACTGTTTAAACTTCAATCACCCGAACTACAAAAACAACATGGTCATTGCCTGGATTGTTGCAGTTTGTCCAATTTGCAGATGAGATAATAGTGGACGATAATTACTGTGAGTTCCAGGAGAAGACACAGGACAACACTGCATAGGCACGGTGCCTTCTTTACAATGACAAGAGATGAAACAATCTACCAACTGAAAAACCGAGCTACAAATGACTCCTCTAACACAAGAAAATAAAATCATAGCTCAACCGCTGAAAATAGGTATAGATTCCCAAAAATTATATAGTACATCCACTTCCACACATATAATATGTTGTAAGAAAGTGTATTCCCAAGGGCATTGAGCTTGTTTCTCGACATTGACAGGCAATGGGAATACTCATCAAACAGATTTGTATCAATCTACCCGACAAAAGCTAAACATAATGTTGATGAGGAATCATAGAGTTAAAAGTACTATTGTTGTATAATTAAAAGAAATTGCAAGTTAAAAATATCATTTGTTGTCTCTTCAAAGGAAATTCACAGAGTTAAAAGTACCATTAYTGTATAATTAAAAGAAATTTGCAAGTTAAAAATATCATTTGTTGTCTTTTCAAAGGAAATTCACAGAGTTAAAAACATAATAATTGCTTAGTTTAATAATGGAGAGCATTGAGTTAAAACATGGTATTTGTTGTGTATAACACTAGAAAAAACACCTCCATATATATATATATATATATATATATATATATATATATATATATATATATATATAATCGCAGTTCCTATAAATTACAATAGCAGTCACTACATCAAATAAAACGCAGTCAATCACATATAAATCACAGTCAAATACCCAACTAAGCATTGGGATTCATCATTAAAATCGCAGAGATAAAGTGAAGAAATAATCAACCAAAAACGTAGAGGGTTATAAAATGCAGAGCCCAAATACAATGCATAGATCAAACTCAACATTAAGATATTCACATAGAGAATGATAAACCATATGCAAAGATACTCCATCATTAGAAGATGCAAGACAGTCACTCAACCAGGACCAACCAACACAAAGCTAGTAAGGGGAAGACGGTTGGGCAGAACTATCCTTCGCTCATCATCCACGCACAGAAAAGTAGGTTATTAGGATCTATAGGTCTATTAACACCGAAGTGACAACCGTCGATTCGGATCTTGGCCAACTTCTTAGGCATGGACTAATGATATAGGCATGAGGACGAAGGATAAAGCACAAACTCTTCACAAATAATAAATAAAACCAACAGGACAGTCACAACATTAAGGGAACGATTTCCAAGGGAATCAATTCAAGCAAAGAGCGTAAAGCTATGGTGTAATTAAGTTCTCGATTAAAAATGCTAAGTAAAACACTTTCTTTACACAATTAAAAGTACATAAATGAAGGCACAAGATCAATATTAATCTACCATTCAAAATAAAAGCATGTGTACCGTATCCGAAGGTGACAGCTCTGAGCAATTGTCCCGCATGCTCCGTCACGCTCCCGCTTGTCGACCATTGTGACTTCACCGGTACCTCCTAGCCAACTCTAGGGGTACTCTTCTTCCCCCTTCTCCCCCTAAGCCGCAAAGGGGAAATGCACACTAAACCAAAGAACAACTAGCTCCCAACTCCCCTCACAAGGCTGAGCTACCACTCCTCACCAAGCTAGGTATCCCAACTCCCACAAGATAAGTCAGTCAAGTCAAAAATTCTACAGCGTAACATTACGCATGAAGAAGATATCCATACTCCTCCTCCTCCATTCCTTTTATAGAGTTTCTAAGTGATTTCTTACCCAAATTCCCATTTAATTTATTGTTCAATAATTTAATTCAGAAAAATCCTTCGTCACCCATCCCCTTTGTTGCACCAAAAATTAATTTCATTAATTATTTAATTACTCCTATTTCCCTCACCCACCTAAAAACATTCATAGAATCGCTCCTAGGTGTCCCCATATTCTCTTACACATTTTAATGACTTACGCCCTTACTAAATTCCTAGTTGAGTTCAATTTAGAAAGTTCTTAAATGCAAGATTCCTTACTAAGTTAGTCATTCTTCTTTTTCCTTATGTTTCCCTTTTTCTTTATGTTCCCTCATTTCCCTTTTTATCTAAATTCAAATTAGAAAGTGTAGGAAATTACCTTTTACCCCTCTTCCCTTTTAATTAATAAATTTTAATTAGCATATGTAAAAAAAAAATCAATTCCCTTTTTAAAATTTTAAACCCTCAATATAATTTGATTTTAATAAATTAATCGAATTTCTTACTCCCTTTTCGTCACATGTTTAATGATGATTATTTTATATATATATATATATATATATATATATATATATATATATATATATATATATATATATATTACCACAAGTATCACTTAGACCTAGATTTTAATTTTCGAGGTTGGGCAACATTTTATTAGGGAAATTGTTTTTAAATCTTTCTTATCGCATTATTCGTTCTAAGGCCATCTAGATTTATTCACTTATTAATTAACAACATGATGTGCCCTTCAGGACGCACTACATGCTCCAAGGGTGCCACTCGCCTCCTTATGTTTCCCTTGCACGATGTTTCCTTTAGAACGCACTACATGCTCCAAGGGTGACACTCGCCTCTTTTTGTTTTTCTTGCACGACGTGCCCTTCAGGATGCACTACGTTCTCCAAGGGTGCCACTCGCCTCTTGACTGATTTGGTAGGCATAAAAAAACCATGGAGTCAATACTCCTCCAGGTGATCTTGTGGGAGACTAAGGGCCTCTAATGAATAAGGCCCCTGCCTTATTGCGTGCCCCTTAGAATGATCGTGAGAGACTGTCGCAGTTTTCCCTCACAACATCGTGGGTCTTATCGAACTAGGTAATCGTTAACCTACAGTTCAAGCCATGGTGGGAGTGATAGTAGAATGTGTTAGGTATGCTATCCACACCTCTCCCTCAACGTCTTTGGTTGTCATGTATAACCCCTCTTCTCCACATGTGAGTCTGGTTGATAAGCTATCGTGAATGTGCATCATCAATGAATCACGTCAAAAATACAATCCATAATCATAACATCTAATCAGATGAACAAATGCCATATATACAACAATAAAAAACCAATAGTTCACTCCCTGACTCGATCCAGAGTCCAAGGGTTCCATCGATGCCTCTGCATCCTCAAGGCCCAACATCCTGCATACTCAGGATAACCAAGTCAATAGAACCTGTCTATATCAATACAACAAAATAACATGTCACCATATCCATAAGGCCTCATAATCATAATCAAATGCCCAATAGTATAATAATCTGGATCACTTGAAAGAAAGTGTCCTCAAAGAATAAGTTCTCTTAGTGTGCACAAGAGAGGGATGTTACATACACACTCTTGGTCTAAATTTCGTCTCGAAGTTTCACAGTATATAAGTGTCGAAATAAAGTGTATCACAATGTCATAAGTATATCTATCCAACAAAATGGAAACTGTTGGCGCATATCATATGCGTCCTCCCAAGCCTCAGAGTGCGGACTATAGTTGTCCCACTAGACCTTGACCTGATCTATTGTTCGACGTCGTAGTTTCTGGATGAAATGATATAGGATGCGGATCGACTCAGTTGTGAGTGCACCCTCTTCAGATGCCTGCAAGGTAATCAAGTCAATACATGTGTAGGATCACTAACATAATGTATCAAACAGAGACGTGAAAGACATCATGCATAATCCTCAAGGATCATGCAAGGATTGTCAATAGGCCACGACCCTTTATTTTTTTTTCCACATTCTCACAGGATCACGCAAACCTAGGGGATAGTTTAGCACCCTTTCCAAACTCGATCGAACTCTTATGCGATTTGACCCTCAAAACTACTCGATCACGACATCGTAACTATGGTCGACACGATCCCAATCGATATGAATCTTCTACCGATCATGTGCTTCCTTGATCCCTTGTCTCATATTTTTCATTTAATATTCCATTCTTGGATCACTTCCAGTCCCACCAGGACCCTATCCTCAAGCCGATCCCAACTCAAGGCATGCAACACGGTCACCCGTAAAGAAACTCGAAAGGTTCCATTTTAATGGTGCTTTGATAACTGTCGTTATACACAAATTCTACCAGTGGAAATAACTCTTCCCAAATCTTATGTTTGTCCATAACGTACATACGCAACATGTCCTCCAGGATTTGGTTTGTTCATTTAGTCTTCCCATCTATCTCTGGGTGATACATGGTACTAAAGTTAAATGGTGTTCCCAAGGCCTCTTGGAAACTAGTCCAAATCCTCTTGTAAACATTGATTCCCTATCAGATATAATCCTCAAAGGTACGCCATGCAGCCTCACAATCTCGCTGATGAAATCTCTAACTAAGTTAGGTGCCTGATACATCGTACGCGCAATAATAAAATGAGAAATATTCGTCAGAGTTTTTACTACCACAAAATCAAGTCATGTCTCCTTTCCATCAGTGGAAATCCAACAATGAATTCCATCGAAATGACCTCCCACTTCGATTCTGAAATTGGGTGTGGTTGTAGTAATCCTGCTAGATGCCTATGTTTGGCCTTCACTTGTTGACATTCTAGACATCTTGCCTCGTATTTGACGATGTCTTCCTTCATCCCTTCCATAAGAATAAGGGTTTAAGGTCTGCCCTCATCTTCGTGACTCCCGGGTGAGCCATGTATACTTCTTTGTGAGCCAAATTTAGAATCAAAATCCTCAACTCGTCATTCGGTGGTACATAAATCCATTTTTTAAACCTCAATAGTCCATAGTCGTCAAATGTAAATCCTTCAAATCTTGGTACCATCATTTTGTTTTGTCTGATAAAATCCTTGACCTCTTGGTACCAATCATCGTTGCACTGTAAGGTTAGAATATTTTCACGTATATTCGTCTGAAGAGGCAACACCGAAAATATGCATGGTCTCCGACTCAATGCATTCGCCACTCAGTCCATTGTTCCCTTTATGTAAGTAATCTTGAAATCGTACTCACTAAGAAATTCCGACCAACGTCATTGTTGCGCGTTCAGGTCACTTTGCATAAATATGTGTTGTAGTCCACAATGGTATGTTTTTAGTTCAAAATTTCATCCAAAAGGTAGTGCCTCCAAACTCTCAAGGAATAAACAAAGGCTAACAACTCCAATTCGTGCATCGCATAGTTATCCTCACACCTTCTCAATTTCCTCAAGATGTAAGCGATCACTCGACTGTCTTGCATCAAGACTCCGCCTAAGCCTTCCTTGGCATACCAAGAAGTCTGCACCCATGTCAAGGACTTTTAGTATCGGTGTTGTTGTCAATAACTCCTTGAGCCTCCAAAATTCCTCCACGCAATTCTCGGTCCAAACAAACTTCTTGTTATTCTTCTGCAAATTTGTGATCATATTTGCTATCTTTTAAAATCCCTCAATGAACCATCGATAGTATCCTGTTAAACCCTTGAATCTACGCACTTCTGGGACATTTTTTGATGCAATCCATTCCATAATAGCCTCGACCCTTGCTGGATCCACGACGATACCTTCGTCGGAGATGACATTCCCTAAGTAGTGAATCTTTGATTGATAAAATGAGCATTTGGACATCTTCCCATACAATTTTTTCTCTCCTAGACACTATCGTACCAAGCGCAAGTGTTCATCATGCTCTTACATCATTTGAGATTAAATCAAAATATCGTCAATGAATACTTGGACGAACTTGTCCAAGTACTCGTAGAACACCCCATTAATCAAACTCATAAATACCCCTGGGGTGTTTGTCAGTCCAAACGGTAAAACAGTAAACTCATAATGTACAAAATTCATCTTAAAGGTGGTCTTAGGGATGTCATCCTCCTTGATATATAATTGGTGATACCCTGATTGCAAATCTATTTTTGACAACACCATCACACCCTTCATCTGATTGAACAGATCATCAATCCTTGGCAATGGATACTAATTCTTGATCGATGCCTTTTTCAATTGATGATAGTTAATGCAGAGTATCCATGACCCATCCTTCTGTCATATGAAAATAACATGCGCACCCCACGACGACACACTGGGATGTATAAGTCCCATGTCCATCATCTCCTTTAGTTTCATTCTCAACTTCTGTAACTCCAGGGTTGGCATACGATAAGGCGTTTTCTCTATTGGTTCAGTCCCCATTTTTAGGTCCATGGTAAATTCAAATTCCCTTTTTGATGACATCCCAGGTAACTCTTCTAGGAATATGTCCGCAAACTCTCTCACCACAGGAAGGTGTTCTAGACCTTTTGCTACTCACTTCTCATTTAACGCAAGGATCGTATAAATATTACATCGCTTGCGCATGCTCTTCTGTAGTTTCAAGGAAGAGACAAACCTCAGGTAAACTCCTTGGTTCTGACCTACAATCACGCATCTTTTTCCCTCATCACCGACCAGGCTCAATCGTTTCATCTTACAGTTGAGTATCGCCTCAAGTGATTCCAACCAACCCATACTAATCATGATGTCATAAGATCCTAAGATCATGATGTGCAAGTTGGCCCTGGTGAAAAACTCTCCCAGGTTGAGGATACATATTGTAACCTTCCTACCAACCTTTTGTTGGGCTCCAGAACCCAATTCTACAAAGTTGAATTCATTAGGTCGACTTCCTTTACCTTAATTCTTTTTAGCGTTGCACTAGAAATGAAACTCTTTGTAGCACGTTGATCTATCAAAATACTAAGGGTTTGGTCAGTGATGGTACCTGTCGTCTTTAGCATAGTTGATTGGTGCTCTTCCTGGAGGTTATTCACCACTGCATGAATCCTATGGGCCTTGCCCAAATCTCCCACGGTATTGGGTTCGGCTGATCCAGATGCTTTGGTCCTCTCCACTGCGCAGTCATGCTGGTAATGTGGATCTCCACATTCCAACACACTTTCTTCGATCCAGTACTCCTGGTACCCGAAGTAGAAGTTGGATCCTAATACTGAGGCTAACATGAACTTGTTGACCTTAAGTCTCTTGGTAAAAGTGCATAGCATACCGAAGTAGCTCCAAAAATGGGCCCCGTACTGGGGAACCATACGGACACCCTATCACAAGGTGTTGAACTCGTTGAGATAACACTCAATGAATTCCTATGATAGATACCTTTCTTGGAACCATTCCTCAAACCGTTCCCATGAAACATATTCGATTTCCATTTTCAAAGCGACAAGAGTGTTTTCCCCCATAGAAGAGAACTCCCCTTCAGTTGAAAGACCATTATGTGGACCTTCAAGTTGGAGGTATATTCGCGAAGTGAAAATCTCATCGCCAAATTCTCCAACCATCCTTGAAGGTTGCACCGTCCAAGACACCAAAGAGCTCAGGAAAAAGTCCTTCTCGAGTTCACGATGAAAGCTAAAAAACAAGATGGGCGCGTTGTGGACCCTCAGGGGTATAGGCGCCCTGGTCTCATCTCAGTATGGATGGTGAATCAAGGCCTCTGACAATCTCTGGAAGGACCTTGTTAGACTCGCATCATCCCTTACAACAATTGAATCCAGCCCAAGGACTCCTTCTTCCCCTTGTGGGTTAGACTCCGAGGGTGCAGGCACCTATGGAGGCATCACAAACCTCTATGGCATCTTCTAATCGATATCACCGCATGGGTACATTAAGGTTTTATTTATCACTAGGTTAAAACTCAAGGGTTTACTGCAGTGGAAAGTTGGGCGATCCACAGTCGTAGGGTTGAACCTCGCTCTGATACCATATGTAACAACCCACTATCACAAAAACAAGTTACGTACAACAGATCAAATTATTATTAGTATTTTTATTATTTTCTCTTTGCTGCAAGGAAAATAAAACATCAGTAAACAAGGCGCTCGAGGAATCATTGGCAATACTCATTATAAACATAACGCTCCAAATTGCGTAGGTAGTTTGTAGTCTACTAAAATCATGTAAGAATTCATGGCACAATAAAAGTTGTTAGTTCCTTACTCATTAGTACAATGAAGGTGCAAGCAGGGGTTGTTAACCCATCACATGACCACATATGTGAAGGCGTAAGGTGAACGACTATACACACCAGCTATGTAAGGAAAACCAATGCAACAAAAATTACTCATCACCTAGATTTGAGGTGCGCGAGAGTATCGTCAAATAATTTGTTGCACAAGATATAAGGCCTGACACTCAAACACAACTTAATAAATTATCACACACAAGTAATCTAAAGCCTCTAAAATCATTCCTTACCTCACAGTTTCACTGTGCATGAGGCATCTAGGGACTATCATCACTTGCTTTAAGTTTACACGCACAAGACTCTAACTTCTAACCATCTCATCAACATCATGGAAAGTGCAAGAAAATCTAACCACAATCAGAAAGAATTATCTTAATCTCGGGAGTGAGGCTTCATTCAATTACTCGTTGCATGCATTCCATCTATCACTAACGCTCTTGATAATGCAATTTTGTGTGCACTTGCATAAATCCATTATTAGTGGCGCGACTTTAATCACTAATCTAGTCATCATCGTACAAGGTAACCCAGTTAGTGATGACCTAAAGTGATGAATTTTTTAAAAAGGGGTAACAAACCATTCCATAGGTGATGAAGGGGGGGGGGGGTGTTGCCCCAACCACAAAGCAATGAAGGTGCAATTAAGGTAAGGTGAGTACCATTATTTATAATTAAGTAACCATGAAGGTGACTACCATTCTTAAATTAAAGGTGGAATTCATCCCTTAAAAATATAGTTAAAAATGAAAGTGAAATCGCCCCCCTTTTTTTAAAACGGTGTATGCCATCGATACACAACAATTTTTTTTATAAGTATAAATGCCAAGGAGGTGAAAATTGTTGATTGTCACTCATTACTATTAAAGAGAAAAACATTTGCATACGACCCTATGTTGTTGTAAAGATAAAACATTTTCATACCATAATACGTTGTTTTTAAAAATAAAATGTTCTCCACCAATCAACAACATTGTCTATTAAGACTTATAATAAATCTAAGGGCACAAATCACTGCCTAAATAGAGGGTGGGTTGTATGTCATGAATAAGAATGTTGACACTCATTCCACTGACCAATTACTCCACGTCCTTGTTGACATTTATTACCAATGCGTTGAGACAGTAGGCAAGGAACGATAATAATTAGAACCAGTATGTGGTGTCAATATGGTAATAAATCCAAGAAGGATGTGGAGTAACTGTTGGGTAATTACGCCAGAATTTTTTGGTGAGATTACCGTGTAGATACGATGTATTTGTTGTGTAAAATATTGGGTAGATCACTGAGGGGATCAATGTGTAAAAACTGTGTAAATCATGGAGAAAAATCATGGTGTAAAATGTTGTGGTATTACTTAACCTATTGTTCAAACTTCAGTCACCTGAACTATAAAAACAACATGGTCATTGCCTGGATTGTTTCATTTTGTCCAATTTGCAGATGAGATAATAGTGGACGATAATGACCGTGACTTCCAGGAGAAGACACGGGACAACATAACATAGACATGGTGCCTTATTTACAATGAAAAGAGCTGAAATAATATACCAACTGGAAAAACCGAGCTTCAAATGACTGCTCTAACACAAGAAAATAATATCATAAATCAACCGCTGACAATAGGCTTAGATTCCCAAACATTATACAATACATCCACTTCCACACATATAATATGTTGTAAGAAAGTGTATTCCCGAGGGCATTGAGCTTGTTTCTCGACATTGATAGTAAATGGGAATACTCATCAAACATATTTGTGTCAATCTACGCGACAAAATCCAAACATAATGTTGATGAGGAATCGCAGAGTTAAAAGTATTATTGTTGTCTAATTAAAAGATATTACAAGTTAAAAATATCATTTGTTGTCTCTTCAAAGGAAATTCGCAGAGTTAAAAATATCATAATTGCTTAGTTTAATAATAGACAACGTTGAGTTAAAACATGGTATTTGTTGTGTATAACACCAGGAAAAACACCTCCATATATATATATATATATATATATATATATAATCGAAGTTCCTATAAATTACAATAGCAGTCACTACATCAAAGAAAACGCAGTCAATAATTTACACCGTAGTCAATCACATGTAAATCGCAGTCAAATACCCAACCAAGCATTAGGATTCATCATTAAAATTGTGGAGATAAAGTGCATAAATAATCAACCAAAAACGTGGAGGGTTGTAAAATGCAAAGCCCAAATACAACACAGATATCAAACGCAGTTGAGTTATAAAACATAGAGAGTATTAAGTTTCTCGTAGAGAGAATGATAAACAATACGCAGAGGTACTCCATCGCTAGAAGGTGAAAGACAATCACTCAACTAGGAACAACCAACGCATAGCTAGTAAGGGGTAGACGGTTGGGTAGAAATATCATTCGCTCATCATCCACGCACAGAAAAGCAGAGAATTAGGATCTGTAGGTCTATTAACACCGAAGTGACGACCATCGATCCAACTCCTTGTCGACTACTCAGGCCTGGACTGAAGATCTAGGGATGAGGATGAAGGATAAAGCACAAAATGTTCACAAATAATCAATAAAACCAACAGGATAGTCACAACATTCAGGGAACGATTGCCAAGGGAATCAATTCAGGAAGCGACTATAAAGCTATGATGTAATTAAGTTCTCGATTAAAATTTTTAAGTAAAACACTTTCCTTACACGATTAAAAGTACAGAAATGAAGGCACAAGATCAATATTAATCTACCATTCAAAATAAAAGAATGCATACCATAGCCCAAGGTGATAGCTCTAAGTCATTGTCCCGCGCACTCCGTCCCGCTCCCTCTTGTCGACCATTGTGACTTCACCAGTACCTCCTACCCAACGTTAGGGATAATCTTCTTCCCCCTGAGCCCCCTGAGCCACAAAGGAGCCATGCACATTAAACCAAAGATCAACCAGCTCACAACTCGCCTCACAAGGCCGAGCTACCACTCCTCACTGAGCTGGGTATCCCAACTCCCAGAAGATAAGTCTGTCAAGTCAAAAATTCTACAGCGTAACGTTACACATGAAGAAGAGATCCATACTCCTCCTCCTACATCCCTTTTATAAAGTTTCTAAGTGATTTCTTACCCAAATTTCCATTTAATTTATTGTTCAATAATTTAATTCAGAAAAATCCTCCCCGTACACGTGTCACCCATCCCCTTTGTTGCACCAGAAATTAATTTCATTAATTATTTAATTACTCATATTTCCCTCACCCGCCTAAAATCATTCCTAGAATCACTCTAGGTGTCCCCATATTCCCATACACATTTTAATGACTTACACCCTTACTAAATTCCTAGTTGAGTTCAATTTAGAAAGTTCTTAAATGCAAGATTCCTTACTAAGTTAGTCATTCTTCTTTTTCCTTATGTTTCCCTTTTTCTTTATGTTCCCTCATTTCCTTTTTTATAAAAATTCAAATTAGCAAGTGTAGGAAATTACCCCTCTTCCCTTTTAATTAATAAATTTTAATTAGCATATGTAGAAAAAACTAAATTCCCTTTTTAAAATTTTAATCTCTCAATGTAATTTGATTTTAATAAATTAATCGAATTTCTTACTCCCTTTTCGTGACATGTTTAATGATGATGATGATTATATATATATATATATATATATATATATATATATATATATATATATATATATATATTACCGCGAGTATCACTTGGACCTGGATTTTAATTTCCGAGGCTGGGCGACATTTTATTAGGGAAATTGTTTTTAAATCTTTCTTGTCAAATTATTCATTCTAAGGCCATCTAGGTTTATTCACTTATTAGTTAACAATACGACGTGCCCTTCAGGTCGTACTAGGTTCTCCAAGGGTTCCACTCGCCTCATTCTGATTCCCTTGCGCGATGTGCCCTTTAGGATGCACTATGTGCTCCAAGGGTGCCACTCGTCTCTTTCCGTTTTTCTTGTGCGACGTGCCCTTCAGGACGCACTACGTGATCCAAGGGTGCCACTCGCCTCTTTCTTGAATTAGTAGACATAAAAAAAACCTGGAGTCAATACTCTACCATGTGATGTGACATCCCCAAAAATAAAATGTTTTTATTTTTGAAACAGGTTGGAAATTTATTTCCGTTTTTGGTAAATTCGAATATGGAATTTTTTTCCATTTATGGCAATTCTGAATTTCGAATTTAATAATTGTATTTAATTATTGTGACTATTGGGCAGAGATCTGTTTGGACTCAACTAACTATTTGACTATGACACTTGTATCACAACAGAATATTTATATTAATTGCAGGAGGACAAATGGAACAACGATGTTAAAATTAGCTGACCATGACTCCATGAGTGGGGAACATGTTGGAACTGCCTCTAATATGATTATGAGAAGTGGAAAATCAGATATTTGGCCACTGGAAGCCCCTGAAAATCAGGGATTAAGAAAGCTTCAAAAATCCCCAAAGGAGGGAAAAGACCTGGGCAAAAAAATTTGATAAATAGCATATGCGAGGAGGCAGGACATTGCCAAGTATGCTGGGAACATTTTTTAGCTATCTTGCTGTTATGAACACTATAGATTGAGTGTGAGGCAAGAGGAGTCTATTGAAAACAAAATCACCTTGTTGTTATGATAATTGTTGAATAAGTATGAGGCAAAGGGGATAACTGTTGAAATATCTGGAATATTGCCGAGGAGTCTCCAAGCTTGCCCTCATCGATTCATGGTCAGGCTAGGGGTTGAATAGGGTAAGTAGTTGTGGCTGCCCTATTCTACGGTTGGGAGGAACGTGGTTGTCCCCTTTTTCTTTCCACGGTTTGGATTCAGATATGTTGATCTATCCCTCTCTATTATGAATGGCTATGTCTTTTGATGTTATGTATCTTTTGGATCTGAATTGGAATAAGTTACATTCTTTGTTTGTTTGATTTTTTTGCATCTGGTGTATTTTATCTGATTAAATCGGATCTGTAACGATTTCTTCCCACTTCCTATTCGAATGTTTTATTCGATGCTATGAAACTAACAATATGCAACCATATGTTAGATGCATTATAATGACCAAATTCGGGAGTTAATGAATTTTGGAAACCCCGGAAACCAAACTCAGATCCCTTGGGCCATCATTTATATTTTCCAAACTCTGACGGACTGATTTCTTATTCATGTATTTACATAAATGCGTAGATCTAGTACTATTGACGTTTAATGCCTTGTCTAAAGGGGCTCTGAGTGAACATAATAGGAGTTACCTTGTACAGAACATGTTACCCTATTGTGCCCTTTATATAGATTGTATGCATATAAAAGTCAGAAGTTAGAATTTTGTTTCGGAATATTGATAAGTAAACGGATGTTGAAATCCTTCTACACCTACTATCTCACGGAATGAAAGTAAGAATACCTGTATAGGGAAAAAATCTTAGAATTATAAAAAAAAAATACTGTGAATTTCGGCATTCGAGACTTGCTAGTTACATTTGTATGAAGTTTCCTTGTTGTTTGAAACCTCGAAACCCCGAATCCCGAAATCCCGAAGTGTTGGCCATACACCCTTTCACCTTTCAGAATTCGGGAATTGTTGTGTGCTGTGGTATGATTTTTGAAACACCGAAACCCTGAATCCCGAAATCCGGAAGTATTGGTCTTACACCGTTTCACCTTTCGGAATTTGGGCATGGTTGTCCATTGTTGTTTGACTTTTGAAACCCAAAAACCCAAAAACCCAAAATCCCAAAGTGTTGGTTCCACGCCCTTTCACTTTTCACAATTTTGGGGATTGTTGTGTGCTATGGTTGACTTTTGAAACCCCAAAACCCGAAATCCCGAAATGTTAGTGCAACGTTCTTTTCTTTTCGCAATTTCGGGATTTATTTGAGTTTGATGTTTGGCTTTTTTGAAGTCGCGGGATTCTGATTCCTGAAATCCTGAAATGCGGGACCCACTTTTCCTTTTCGCCTTTTTGAAAGCGTATTTATGTTGATATTTGGAATCTGGAACTCGCAAGGTTCCGAAACTCGAAACCCCGAAATACGGGTCTCTCCTTTCTTCTTTTTCGCATTTCGGAGGTTTGTATCTATTGATGCTTGGCTCCTATACTTGCAAAAACCCGAACTCCGAGATCCCAAAGTGCTAGTACTTTTCTTTCGCGATTTCGTAAGTTGTTGTGTGCTAATGTTGGTCACATTTTGCGATTTTGGGAGTTGATGTGTGTTGTTGATTGACTCCTGTATTCGCGAAATCCCGAACTCCAAATTCTCGATGTACTGATCACCTTTTACATTTTTCGGAAGTTGTGGTATATTAGATGTTGACTTTTGAAACCCCAAAAACCCAAAGCCCGAAATCCCGAAGTGGTGGTCCCACATCCTTTCACCTTTTAGAATTCGAGAGTTGTTGTGTATTGTTGTTTGGTATTTGAAAACCCGAAAACCTGATTTCCTAAATCCCGAAATGTTAGTTCCCTGTTCCTTTTCGTAATTTTATGGAATTGGTTGTGCTCCATCGCATTTCGAAAGTTTGTTCATGTTGAGATTGGGTACTGAAACTCGTGAAGTTTTGAACCCCGAAATCCCGAAATGCATGTCTCACCTTTTCCTTTTTCGCTTTTCGGTAATTTGTGTATGTCTATGTTTGGACACCGGAACTCGTGAAGTTCCGAACCCCAAAATCCTGAAGTGCGGAACGTACCCTTCCTTTTTCTCATTTCAGAGGTCTGTATGTGTGGTTGTTTGGGAACTTGCACTCGCGAAATCTTGAATCCTGAAACCCCAAAATGTTGGCCACATTCATTCCGTAATTTTAGATTTTGGCAAACAATGGGATCCTCTGTTTCGTTCGGCACTTGTGATCACTGAAACCCGATTGACCTCTGTTTTCTTCACAAAGATGTAGGAACCTAGAAGAAACTCATGGTTATGGGAAAAACTCTATTAATATAATTAATGGACTGGTAAAAGAACATTGGAGAATATTCATTCCCGTTAGAGGTATGGAAGTAACAGACCTGTTTACAAGTCACTTGTATAGTTAAATTTGTACTGGTGTTATAGGCATCATCAAATAAGAATGTATTGGTAAATTTTTACAAGACTTTAAATAACATTGAAGGGAGGAGTATACATTATTGTATCGTTGGGTAGGAAGTTTCAAGTTGCATAGTAAAGACAATCAACGACAGTAAGGTCTCTAATTAATTTTCAGACTCAAGCCTTATAACAAGAGACTTAATTACTTGAATTCGAAAATATGCAAGGATAGTTGTACAAATGATTTATTTTTATTTTTTATGATGATTTTTGAGGTACATTACATATGGTATCAAAGCCAAAGTTACAACACTGGGCCTGAACAAGGCCACATTAATTGCTTAGTATATATTCTGATTTATGAAAGAAAAAAAAACTAATAAATTTTGTGGATTACAAACATAAAGATTTTTTGTTTTGTGTTGAATAATGGTAGCCCAAGAAGGTGCATACATCAGTGTGGAAGAGAATCTGAAACAAGGCTCACCTGGAGATCCAATATAGAACAATGATGGAAGCTCACCCATGGAGGTGTTGGAAACAATGAGAAACCTTATTGTTGAACTACAGGTGTTCAAGGCCGACAATGAAAAATTGAAGAAGGCACAACAGGAGCAACAAGAGATAAATGAAGTCCTGATGTGTAGTATAGTAACCAAGAAAATCCCAAAAGATGGTAACCCTGAGGAAGAGGCCAGCAAAAGGGCCTCCAAGAATTTTGGTGTGAAAACTGAAAAAGGAGGCAGTTCGTCTGAAGGGACACCTTCAGCTGAAGACAAAAACATACCAGACAAATAAAGAAAACAAACAGACCACCTTGAAGGAGAATTTAAAAAGATTAAACCAGCTACTTTTGATGGAGAGTCCAGGACAGGAGAAGAATTTGAGGCATGGTTGTTGGACATCAAAAAATACTTCCAAATCTACAACTATTCCAACAACTTGAAGGTCAGAATGGCCATCTACAATCTGAAGGGGAAGGCCAACATTTGGTGGCAGGACCTGAAATTGGCCAAGGACCTAAAGGAGAAACAACTAGAATGGTCCGACTTCAAGAAGTATTTTAAGAAACAATACCTTTCTAAAATCTATTACGAAAGGAAGATGAAAGAATTTTATGAATTACGACTCAGACAAATGACGATGGATGACCTTATAAATAAATTTTTGGAACTACTAAGGTTTGTACCATACATCTGGGAGGATAAGGTAAAAATCCAACGATTCTTAAGCTGTTTACCACAGTCCTATAGGGACAATATTGAGTTTGACAACCCCAAATCCTTGAGTGAATATTTCAGGAAGGCACGAATGTGCTATGACTAGTATAAATAGCGGGTAGAGTTTCCCAAGACTTGGAAGGATAAGAAACAAGACGGAATGCACCAACGAAGGAAGGGATACC
This sequence comes from Picea engelmannii, assembly GCA_009831015.1. Lineage (NCBI taxonomy): Eukaryota > Viridiplantae > Streptophyta > Pinopsida > Pinales > Pinaceae > Picea > Picea engelmannii. The sequence goes on from ML802977.1 coordinate 95,012, forward strand.
AACCAGCTCCTTATCGGAATGCAGCAAAAATTTTCCCAAGGAAGGATTTTTACTCCAATCATCTGAATACGCAAGGTAGCGGTAAACCGGTGAACCTGGGATCGAAGAAGTTTGGGGAAAACTCCCATGAGCCATTAAAATTTTGGGAGTGTGGAGAGCCTCACCTAAGGAGGAACTATCCACATCTAATTACAGCAAATAGAACTGTTGTCCACAATTTGCAGGAAGCCTCGATAGTGGGAGACATGGGAAAAAGTCTGCATTGGATAAATGCAGCCATAGATGGTCGACAAGCTGACCACCAGTCCTCAGTGGTAGAAATTGAAGGTAAAATCCATGAAACTCGAATTTCTATTTTAACTGACCCTGGAGGTACATTAAGTTATATTACTCCCGATATAGTAGAGTTGAATAAACTTAAGAAACAAAAGCACGAAAAATCTTGGCTAGTACAACTAGCAACAAGTGCTAAAAGAAAAGTAGTTAACTCTATTTATGATTTTGAGTTCAGCTTAGATGTTCAAATTATAAGGATCAATATGAACATCCTACCACTAGGATATTATGATATGATTATTGGGATGGATTGGTTGGAACAACACAAAGCAGTACTAGAATGTTATACAAAGACACTTAACTATAAAGATAATTTTGGCACTGTTAAGACAACCCAAGGCATACCAAAACCTATGTCAGTCAAACAAGTTTTAGTGATGCAACTCAAGAAATGTATTAGAAAGGGATGTCAAGTCTACGCCATCCAAGTGACAAATCTACTAGAAAAAGAATATAAGCCTAAGTTAGAAGACTTTGTCATCCTACGTGAATTCAGAGACATGTTTGTTGACAAGATACCGGAACTACCTCCTAGAAGAGAAATAGATTTCTCCATAGACCTACTACCCGGATCAACCCCTATCTCAAAAACACCCTACCGAATGAGTCTACCAGAACTGACGGAATTAAAAATACAATTACAAGAATTGTTGGACAAAGAGTATATCAGACCAAGTGTCTTGCCATGGGGAGCACCAGTTCTCTTTGTGAAAAAGAAAGACGGTACTCTAAGTCTATGTATTGATTATAGGCAATTGAACAAAGTGACCATTAAGAACAAATATCCCTTACCAAGGATAAATGATTTGTTCGATCAAGTTGGTGGGGCCAAGATCTTCTCAAAATTGGATTTACGATCCGGTTATCATCAAGTTAGGATAAAAGATGAGGACATAAGAAAAACAACTTTTCGAACAAGATATGGACACTACAAATCCATATCCATACCTTTCAGACTCACTAATGCACTAGCCACATTTAAGTGTCTTATGAACAATATTTTTAGTCAGTACTTAGACAAGTTCGTGGTAGTATTTATCGACGATATTCTGGTCTATTAAAAAACGGAAGAGGAACATGATGAACACTTAAGAATAGTTTTGAAAACATTGAGGAAACACAAACTGTACGCCAAATTTGACAAGTGCGACTTCTATCAAAAAGAAATACAATATCTAGGACATGTAATTTCAGCAGAAGGCATTGTCGTGGACCCGAAAAAGACAAAGGCCATTATGGAATGGTCGGTGCCTAAGGATGTAGCAGATATACGGTCGTTCATGGGGATCACCAGATATTACCATAGATTTATAGAAGGGTTTTCCAAGGTAGCCTACCCTATCACATCTTTACAAAAGAAAGGAACCAAGTTTAACTAGTCAGAGAAGTGCCAAGACAGTTTTAACAAACTGAAGGGATTATTGACAACTGCACCCATACTGAAGGTAGCAGACCCCGACAAAGACTTCACCATATGTGTGGATGCAAGTAAAGAAGGACTTGGTGGTGTCCTAACTTAGGAAGGACACATTATTTGCTATGAATCCAAGAAATTAAAAGAACACGAGTGAAACTATGTCACTCATGACCTAGAATTGGCAGCAGTAATACACGCCTTAAAAATGTGGCGACACTATATAATGGGCAGAAAATTCTTACTATTGACAGATAATACTGGGGTGAAATATCTATTCAACCAACTAGACCTTAATGCAAGACAAGAAAGGTGGATAGCCTTCTTGAGCGAATTTGACTTCAAGGTCAGACATATCAAGGGTAAGGAAAATAAAGTAGCAGATGCGTTAAGAAGAAGAGTCCATGGGTTATTTGAAATAAATATCAGCAGGGCATAAAGTGACCTGGAACAAAGGATAAGGACGACAGGTATTAATGACAGAAATTACACTAAAATTATGGCAGAATTACAGGACAATACCGCAAACTTAGGTAAATCAGATCTAAGTATCGACAAGAAAGGACTATTACGATTTAAAAATAGACTTTACATACTAGATTCAGCAAAGTTAAAATTGACAATCATGGATGAAGTGCATAAGAAACCGTATTCCGACCACCCAGGTTACCAGAAAATTATAACAACACTTAGGAAACTATTTTATTGGCCTAATATGAAGGGTGAAACAACAGAATACTTGGCCAGATGCCAAGATTCTTAGCAAGTTAAGGCCAAGCACCAGCATCCAGCCGACCTATTACAGCCATTACCAGTACCAGAATGGTAATGGGAGACCATATCGCTGGACTTTATAACAGGTTTTCCTAAAACTCAGAAACAGAATTATTCTATCATGGTTGTAATCGATAAACTTAGTAAGTCTGCACACTTTATTCATGTAAAGTCTACCTTTAAAGTTATTAATATTGCTGAAATATTCATGAAAGAAATTTTTAGACTGCATGGTATTCCTAAAATGGTGATTTCAAATAGAGACGTAAAATTCACATCTGCCTTTTGAAAGGAATTGTTTGCAGGGATAAATACTAATTTGAATTTCAGTACGAGTTATCATCCACAAACGGATGGATAGACCGAAAGGACAAACCAAATCATAGAGGATATGCTCTTCATGTATGTAAGAACAAATCCAAACAAGTGGGAAGACTACCTACACTTGGTAGAATTTGCATATAACAATGGGTACCCAACTTCGGCTAAGTTGAGCCCTTTCGAAATATTGTACGGCAGAAAATGTACAACTCCAATTAGCTGGGATAACCCGGCTGACAAACTCATGGTTGGACCAGAGATGCTCCAAGAAATGGAGAACATGGTAAGGAAGGTACAACGGAACTTAAAGGAAGCACAGGACAAATAGAAGAGCTATGCATATCAGAAAAGAAGACATGTGGAATTTCAAGTGGGAGACCATGTTTACTTGAAGGCCAAAGCCCGGAAAAGCTTGCTAAAGTTAGGGAACTGTGTGAAGCTGGCACCCGTGTTTTGTGGGCCCTTCAAGATACTGGCTTGAATTGGACCCGTAGCATATCATCTTGCACTTCCAGCTAATCTAAGAATTCATAATGTATTTCATGTTTCTTTGTTGAAAAAGTATATTCATGACCCTACTCATATGATTGATTGGAACTTGGTGTAGGTGGAACCTAAAGGCGAGTTCCAGGTGGAACCCTTGCACATTCTGGACTGGAGAGAAATAGCACTTCGGAACAAATTCGTCGCTCAGGTAAAGGTGCAATGGAAGCACTTTAGTCCTGAGGAGGCCACTTGGGAATTGGAGGGAGATTTGCAGAAATCTCATCCAATCATGTTCCAGGAAAGGAACGAACACTGAGGACAGTGTTTTACTGAAGGGGGAAGGGATGTGACATCCCCAAAAATAAAAAATAAATTATTTTTTAAACTGGTTGGAAATTTATTTCCATTTTTGGCAAATTCGAATCTGGAAAATTTTTGCCATTTATGGCAATTCCAAAATTCGAATTTAATAATTGTATTTAATTATTGTGACTATTGGTCAGAGATCTATTTGGACTCAACTAACTATTTGAATATGACACTTGTATCACAACAAAATATTTATATTAATTGCAAGAGGACAAATGGAACAACCATGTTAAAATCAGTTGACCATGACTCCATGAGTGGGGAACATGTTGGAAATGCCTCTAGGATGTTTATGAGAAGTGGAAAATCAGATATTTGGCCACTAACAACCCTTGAAAATCAGGGATTAAGGAAGCTATGAAAATCCCCAAAGGAGGGAAAAGACTTGGGATTTTTTTTTTGATAAATAGCATATGCAAGGAGGCAGGACGTTTCCAAGTATGTTGGGAAAGATTTTGAGCTCTCTTGTTGTTATGAGCACTATGGATTGAGTGTGAGGCAAGATGTAGCACAACTTTTCTGGCTACCAAGGCTTAATCGTTCTTAAACAAAACTATAACACCACTTTGTACATAGCTTATATAAGAATTATAGTAATAACATGCATTTAATCAAAGAAATACAATTAGACTCAGAGTAAACATAAGATTTACTTCTATAATCAACAATCAATAGCATTAACATTAAATTGATATGCACAATAGAATACATGAATAAAACATCATATGATACTTATCTTTGAAATAGTGGTAAATTACACCAACCATGTGCAGGTTTTCCATGAACCTCCCAGCCTTAGACTGCACTGCTCATTAGCTCAGCAGTGGGTCGCCCCCGAGCTGGGAGTAAGCTCCACCCCAAGGCAAGGAATCCTAAGCTAGGCTGAGGTTATAGGGAAAACAACATAGAAAATTGGAAGAATTATTCCCAGGATGCCATCTTACGCCCACTACTACCAGGCTCTCATTCCCCACATGTATGTTCCGCCCAGGAGTATACACCTTCACAAGCACAGTCCATCGGTGCTAAACTCCCTCTCTGGGTCTCGACAACAGGCTGGATCAGAAATTCTCATAGCCCGAAGCTGGTGCTGGACCCTCTCTGGAGGAAACCTCTTCCAACAACAACCACCTTCCTCGCTTGGAGAGAGATCATACACAGGGTCAATCACAACTCGCACTGGCCAGCAAGCCACACGCAGTCTAGCTCTGCGTGGCCACCACAGCCAACCAAAAATATAGACCAGGGCTTTCCAAACAGGCTTAGAAATGGTGGCAAGGTCTCACGGTGATTGTTTTTGGGATTGCGTGACAAGCAATGCCCGCAGGGATCGACACAGACTCCACGGCTCAAAACGATGGGTTTGAACCGGCTCTTCAGAAACACACAGGCCACTCGACTCTCAGAACAGAGGTGTACACAGGTTTTCATAGCCAAACATAGGATTTTTGTCTCACAGGGATGCACGAGGGTTCTCTGCAAAGCTCTGGTCGGTCGTACTACTCAGTGCTCCGTACATGATCAAGCCATCGAGTGGAATGGGTGAGGAACCCCTCTCATGGCTTAGAACAACCATTTTATTCACATGCACCAGGGTTGACACTTATCACCCATGGATCTGCATGCGTTCCATCAACGTGCATCCACTTGCATGTTTTCCCCCTTGCCAGGAATTTAGTATAAAAAAAAACATAAAATGCACATGATCATTGGAATAATAATAAAATATTATTCCTAAGGCTTAAGCCCCCAGGCTTAGCCCCTCGGATTAAAAATTATCCCCTTTTTCCCACCTTCCAGCCCCTAATTCCTTTCCCACTCTATGGATGCTCAGTCCCCCTTCACTCATTCATCATGGTCAGTCTGAACGCAGTGAGTTTACAATTTTATTAATATTCTGCATGATTATAGGTACAAAATCAGGCCCTTGGCCTCCAACCCTTAGGCTCTCTGGCCTAAAAATCACATAAGCCCACTAGATTATACAAACTTGGCTCACCAGACTATAACATATATTTACAATTCATTTCATATATCAGATTTACAAAGGGCTCAGTGTTGGGGACACTACAATCCCCCTCCCCTTGTTTCTGCACTTTCCTCAGTGCAACGTTAAACTGTCTCTACAAAATTTTCAAAATTTTCAAAAATATGCGGGTACTCTGCCCACATAACATCTTCATTCTCCCATGTCGTGTCCTCGAGACCACACCAGGTCCATTGGACCTTTACAAGCTCTATATCTCGATTTCGGAGTTGTTTTCTTTTCCTGTCCAATATGCGCATAGGATGCACTTGAAGGACACCTTCTGGTTCCACCTGAATCACATTCCAATCAATAACATGATTAGCATCCGGTATATATTTCTTAAGCAGTGAAACATGAAACACATTATGTACAGTCATAGATCCAGGTAATGCAAGCATGTATGCAACTGGCCCAATCCTTTCCAGGATTTCAAACGGCCCACAAAATCTTGCTGCCAACTTGGCGCAACTTCCCAGCTTCAGGGAACTCCTGTTAGTTTTCACTTTCAGGAAAACGTGGTCACCCACTTTGAATTCTCTGTGGGTTCTGTTACTATCAGCGTAACTTTTCTGCCTGTCCTGGGCAGCTTTTAGATTATGTTTAATTCTTATCATTTAGTCTTCCATCTCTTTGAGTAGCTCAGGCCCAACTAATGCTCTGTCAGCTGGATTATCCCAGCTCACTAGAGTGTTGCACTTTCTTCCATAAATTGCTTCGAATGGGATCATCTTCAACGATGTATGATACCCATTATTGTAGGTGAATTCTACCAAATGCAGGTATTCTTCCCACCTTGATGGTTTATCCATCACATACATTCTCAGTATTTCTTCTATTACTCTGTTCACCCTCTCTGTCTGTCTATCATACTCAGGATGATACGCTGTACTAAAGTTCAGATTCATTCTGAATCCCTTGAACAGTCCTTTCCAAAAATTCAAAGTGAATTTTGGTTCCCTATCAAACACAATTGTCTTAGGAATTCCTTGCAAGCATGCCACTTCTTTTAAGAAGATATCCGCAACATTCGCTGCCTTGTGAGTGGTTTTAAGTGGAATAAAATGGGCATCTTTTGTAAGCTTGTCCACCACCACCATGATTGAATCATGTTGCTTGCTGGTTCTAGGCAGTCCAGTGATAAAATCCATTGTTACCACATCCCATTTCCACTCAGGAATGGGTAAAGGCTGCAACAACCCTGCTGGGTGCCTATGCTTAGCCTTAACTTTCTAGCACTCCATACATCTGGCGATGTATTCAACGATTTCTTTCTTCATATCCGACCAAAAATAATGGCTTTTGACTGCTACCACAGTCTTCTTATATCTAGGATGTCTAGCATAACCCACATTATGTGTTTCTTTTACAATTGCCAGCTTCAATTCTCAGACATTGGGTACATACACTCTGTTTTTATATAGAAGTAAGCCGTCAGTTCCCAAGGTGTAAGTTGCCTGGGTCTGTGGTCTCTCACGCTGCTGTAACTTTGATACTAGACCTCTCTACTGCAAATCAACATTTGCAGCTTCCAAAATTATGTCCTTAATCTTAGTCATGGACATGCTAATGGCTGTAGCATGTAATTCGTGCACTTTTCTGCTGAGTGCATCATCCACCTTATTTTCTTTCCCTTTGATATGCTTGATATCAAAGTCATACTCACACAGAAACTCCAGCCATATGATTTTCCTGGAATTTAAATTCAGTTGATCAAATAAATACTTCAGACCATTGTGGTATGTTCTCAATACAAAACTCCTTCCCATGAGGTAATGTCTCTATTTCCTCAATGTGTGGACGATTGCTGCCAGCTCTAAATCGTGAGTGGCATAATTCCTCTCATGCTCTTTCAGCATTCGGTACTCACAACAGATTACAAATCCCTCTTGGCTGAGAACTCCTCCCAGCCCTTCCTTACACGCATCAGTGCACACTACGAAATCCATAGTTGGATATGCAATCTTTAGGATTGGAGCATTGGTTAACAGCTGCTTCAATCGCTGGAAACTGCTCTCACACTCTTCAGTCCACTGAAAATTCTTCTCCTTCCTCTGCAAGGAAGTGATATGGTGAGCTATCTTTGAGAATCTGGCTATAAACCTTCTGTAGTAGCCTACCAAACCCATAAAATATCTAACCTCCGCCACATTCCTTGACGCCGACCATTCTCGAATGGCCTCAACCTTTTCATGATCCACAGTGATCCCTTATTTCGATATAATGTGCCCCAAGTAATGAATCTGCCTTTGATAAAATGAGCACTTGCTCAGCTTGGCGTACAACTGGTGTTCTCTCAACACCTGCAACACCATTCTCAGGTGTTGTTCATGTTCTTCCTCTATCTTGGAATACACCAAGATGTCATCCAGGAAGACAATGACAAACTTGTCCAAATAATCTCTGAACACACCATTCATTAAGAACATGAAAATGGCAGGCGTGTTTGACAGTCCAAACGGCACCGCCGTGAACTCATAGTGATCGTACCTTGTTCTAAAGGTTGTCTTACTGATGTCCTCATCATTTATTCTCTCCTGGTGATATCCAGATCTGAGATCTATCTTTGAAAATATTTTTGCATCCTTCAACTAATCAAAAAGATCATCAATCCTTGGCAAAGGGTACTTGTTCTTGATAGTTACCTTATTCAACTGCCGAAAATCAATGCACAACCTCAACGTCCCATCTTTCTTCTTCACGAATAATACCACGACTCCCCAAGGTGACACGCTAGGGCGAATGTATCCCTTCTTTAGTAGTTCTTCGAGATGCAATTGCAACTCCATTAGCTCTGGCGTACTCATTCTATATGGAGCTTTCGAAACTGGAGCTGCTCTTGGCATCAGATTTATAGAAAAATCGATGTTCCTCTTCAGAGGTAGTCCAAGTACCTCCTGAAATACATCCTCAAACTCTGTGAGTACCTCATGGTCTTCCAACTTCAAGACTGCATCACTGGATGCTTCTCCCACACAGGCTGCAAATAACTGACAGCCTTTCATGTAACACTTCTTCGGCTGCATGGCTGAGATTTCTCTAACAGCCACGGCTCTAAGAATTCCTTGGACTGTTACCTGATTTCCCTCTTCGTCAAGGAATGTAAACCTCTTGTTATGGCAGTCCAAAAGGGCATGGTGTTGATCCAATCAATCCATCCCAATTAAGCAGTCGTAAGATCCTAAAGGCGGAATATTCGATTCATCCTTAGTTCTCATTCCTTTCATGTCCATTGAACAGGACTTAACCAATTCAGTGACCTTTCTTTTGGTTCTTGTGGCCAACTTCACTAGCCAAGACTTTTCATGTTTGCTTCTTGTTAAACACAAACTTTCCACCACCCTAAGATCTACATAACTATGGCTAGCCCTTGAATCAATTAAAATAATGAGTGGTTGGTTGTTAATCATACCTTCCACTTCAATCATGTGTGATTGAAATTATGCTTCCTTGTTGTCCAGGGTTGTGTAGATCCTTGGCATTTTGTTTCCCATATCCTCCATTGTTTCAACTTGCTAAACAATATGGGAAGTTCTCTCTTTACCATTTTTATGGGGACAATCTTTGTACTTGTGGTTTCCTTTACAGCCCCAACACTGAATGGGTGTCTGTCTCAGTCTTTGTTCTCCCTCTTCAGTCATTCTCAGCTCTCTAAATGATGGTTTTCCCTGAAGACTGTTCCAGAAAAAGGAAGTCTCGTTTCCCTTCTACCTCTGTTTCTTCTTAAAATTCCTATGATCATTCCAAGCCTTCTGAAGGATAGGCCTTTCTCCTTGTTGTTCATACAAGCATTTCTCCCTTCTTATGGTTTCTTCCATGGTCTTAGGATCGTCATACTGAATCTTTTCACCCATGGAAGGTGGCAGTCAACTCAGATATCTCTGAATCTTGACAGCCTCGTCTTTGATGAATGGAACATACTTCAGTAGTTCCAGAAAACTTCGTTCATACTCATCAATAGTCATGTTGCCTAGCTTGAGTTCGAAGAAATCCTTCATCTTTCTGTCATAGTATCTTTTAGTCAGGTATTTCTTCTCAAAATACCTCTTAAATTCCTTCCAAGTGACCTATTTCTCTTTGATGTGCTACACCTGCACAAACTGATCCCACCACATGGATGCTTTTCCTTTCAGTTGATACATTGCAATTTTTCCTTCTGCATGGGCGGAATAATTCTGCAATTGTAAATACTTCTGCATGCCCAACAACCATGTTTCAAAATCTTCCTCCTTCTTATGTTCACCATTGAATGTAGGAGGTTTAATCTTGTTCATCTCCCCTTTCAATTCATCCTTTCCATATTTTCGGTGTTTTCTAGTAGGAGACAAGCTTGAACTACTAGGTGTCTCCCTACTGGAATGCTTTTGGGAGAGACCATAATGTCTGCTACCACTCCCCAACCTCCTTCTCCTCTCAGGGGTCTTGACACGCTTTGATCTCCTTCTCCTCCCAGGGGTTCTGCGACTCTCTATCTTGCTTGAGTCTCTCCCGTTCTCCAATTCCCTTTCTATTCTTTCTAGGTTCTTCAACAATTTTAAGTTGAATTCACCCTGCCAATCCCTGATTTTCGTGAGCTTTCGGCTATCATCTCGGAGAGCCTGGGCATCTCTTTTCAATCTTTCAATAAGTTTCATCATATGTCCTTCCTTATCTATCTCTTTTCCATGTCCATTGGAGTTCTATCCTTCAACTCCCACGTTGACATTCGTTCCTTCCCGTTTGTCTTTTGTTTCGGAGGCAATTTGCACCTCTTCCCATTCCATACTCGGCGTCAGTTTTTCGGCTGTCCTCACACTTGTTGAACTCTGCACACACACTCTCTGTGAAATCAATCCAAAGTTTGTTAGGCCCTTAACCTTCAGGAAAAATTACAACATTCATAACAATGTAAACAAGAAAAACCATTTTGATTCAAATAATTTTTTTGAGCTCTTGTTCGTCTCTGCAAATTTCAATACTTCGGAACTTCGGTTTTCGGTATTTCGAGACTTTCGGGACTTTGGTTTTTCGGTACTCGGGACTTCAGGACTTTGGGATTTCGGGACTCTGGGTTTCGGGACTTCAGGTTTCGGGAATTTGAGTTTTCGGTACCTGGGAGTTCACTATGCAGTGACTTCCAACTCCTTGTCACTACAATCCCCAAAATTCGAAATTCTGATTTACTTTATTCTTCGAGCCCACAGCACAGCTGTTGCCCTTAACTGCAGTGGCGCATGGAATTTTTTGGAGGTCCACGTCACGTTCGGTGACATCATTGGGTCCCACCTCTCTCGCTTGAATTTTCAACTCTTTGGCACGTGGTACACATCCGTGCACCCATGTCCATTCCAAGCAAAGAATCCAATGGTTAGATCCTCTCCCAGATCTACTGCACAGATATTTTCGACATTTCGGGTTTTTGGGCATCGAGAGTTTGTGCACACCACATATTGAACTTCCATCTGCCGAAATCCTAAAAATATGGTTTACTCCTCTACTGAATCGAACGGTTGACTCCCTTCCTATGATCTACGGTGTAGATCATTTCAAAAAAATTTAGGTTTTTGAGAATTTGCGTATCGTGATTCCCACGCTCTTGTGCAACTCCAAATGGGTTTTTAAACCCTGTGCACACTTCCCAGATTCGACGATCACGAGGGTTCGCCACTTCCCTCCCGAACAGATCCCAAGGCTCCAACCCTTCTGGTGTGGAGTCCTCTCTCTTGGTGGCCATAAACCACACCAGTTGTGGTTTCACACACCGCTATACCTCCTGAGCTTATAAACACATCAAGTAACTCCTTGACACTCTGGACCATGCCAGGGTCCGAAATTGGTCCTCTCAGACATAATTTCTCCTCACACCCTCGGTCCAAAGACCACTCAAATGGCCCATATAGGCTCAATGTCGAAACATTGGCTCTAATACCAAACCGTAGCACCACTTTTCTGGATACCAAGGCTTAATCGTTCTTAAACAAAACTATAATGCCACTTTGTACATAGCTCATACAGGCATTATAGTAATAACATGAATTTAACCAAAGAAATACAATTAGACTCGGAGTAAACATAAGATTTACTGCTATAATCAACAATCAATAGCATTAACATTAAATTGATATGCACAGTGGAATACATGAATAAAACATCATCTGATACTTATCTTTGAAATAGTGGTAGATTTCACCAACCACGTGCAATCTTTCCATGAACCTCCCAGCCTTAGTCCGCACTACTCATCAACTCAGCAGTGGGTCACCTTCGAGCTAGGACTAAGCTCCACCCCAAGGCAAGGAATCCTAAGCTAGGCTGAGGTTACAGGGAAAACAACACAGAAAACTGAAAGAATTCTTCCCAGGATGCCATCTTACACCCACTACTACCAGGATCTCATTCCCCACATTCATGTTCCACCTGGAAGTATACACCTTCACAAGCATGGTCCATCAGTGCTAACCTCCCTCTCTGGGTCTCGGTAACAGGCCGGATCAGAAAGTCTCAGAGCCCAAAGCTGGTGATGGACACTCTCTGGAAGAAACCTCTTCCAACAACAGCCACCTCCCTTGCCTGGACAGAGATCATACACAGGATCAATCACAACTCACACAAGCCAGCAAGCCATACATAGCCTAGCTCTACGTGGCCACCACAGCCAACCGGAAATATAGACCAGGGCTTCCCAAACAGGCTTAGCAATGGCGGAAAAGTCTCACAGTGATTGTTTTCGAGATTGTGTGACAAGCAATGCCCGCAGGAGTCGACACAGACTCCACGGCTCAAAACGGTGGGTTCGAACCGACTCTTCAGAAACAACACAGGCTACTCGACTCTCAAAACAGAGGTGTACACAGATTTTCAGAGCCAAACATAGGATTTTCGGCTCACAGGGATGCACGAGGGTTCTCTGCAAAGATCCGGTCGGTCGTAATTCTCAGTGCTCCATACATGCTCAGGCCGTCAGGTGGAATGGGTGAGGAACCCCTCTCATGGCTCAAAACAGCCATTTTATTCACATGCACTAGAGTTGACACTTGTCACCCATATATTTTCATGTGTTCCATCAACGTGCATCTGCTTGCACGTTTTCCCCCTTGCCAGGAACTTAAGATAAAAAATAAAAATAAATGCACATGATCACTGGAATAATAATAAAATATTATTCCCAAGGCTTATGCCCCCAGGATTAGCCCCTAGGATTAACACTTAGCCCATTTTTCCCACCTTCCAGCCCCTAATTCCTTGCCCACTCTGTGGATGCTTAGTCCCCCTTCACTCATTCATCGTGGTCAGACTGCACGCAGTGGGGTTTATAATTTTATTAATGTTTTGCATGATTACAGGTACAAAATCAGGCCCTTAGCCTCCAAACCTTAGGCTCTCTAGCCTAACAATCACATAATCCCACCGGCTTATACAAACTTGGCTCACCAGCCTATAACACATATTTACAATTCATTTCATATATCAGATTTACAAAGGGCTCAGTCTTGGGGACACTACAATCCCCCTCCCCTTATTTCTGCACTGTCCTCAGTGCAACCTTACACTATCTCTGCAAACTTTTCAAAATTTTCAAAAAGATGCGGGTACTATGCCTGCATAACATCTTCATGCTCCCATGTCACGTCCTCAGGACTGTACCAGGTCCACTGGACCTTTACAAGCTCTATAGCTCGATTCTGGAGCTGTTTGCTTTTCCTGTCCAATATGTGCACAGGATGCACTTGCAGGACACCTTCTCGTTCCACTTGAATCACATTCCAATCGATAACATGATTAGCATCCAGTATATATTTCCTAAGCAGTGAAACATGAAACACATTATGTATAGTCATAGATGCAGGTAATGCAAGAATGTATGCAAATGGCCCAATCCTTTCCAGGATTTCAAACGGCCCACAAAATCTTGCTGCCAACTTGGCGCAAATTCCTAGCTTTAGGGAACTCCTGTTAGTTTTCACTTTCAGGAAAATGTGGTCACCCACTTTGAATTCTCTGTGGGTTCTGTTACTATCAACGTAACTTTTCTGCCTATCCTGGGCAGCTTTTAGATTATGTTTAAATCTTAAGCTACCAAGTCTTAATCGTTCTTAAACAAAACTATAACGCCACTTTGTACATAGCTCATATAGGAATTATAGTAATAACATGCATTTAATCAAAGAAATACAATTAGACTCGGAGTAAACATAAGATTTACTGCTATACCCAACAATCAATAGAATTAACATTAAACTGATATGCACAGCGGAATACATGAATAAAACATCATCTGATACTTATCTTTGAAATAGCGGTAGATTCCACCAACCATGTGCAGGCTTTCCACGAACCTCCCAGCCTTAGAACGCACTGCTCATCAGCTCAGCAGTGGGTCACCCCCAAGCTGGGACTAAGCTCCACCCCAAGGCAAGGAATCCTAAGCTAGGCTGAGATTACAGGGAAAACAACACAAAAAACTAGAAGAATTCTTCCTAGGATGCCATCTTACGGCCACTACTACCAGGCTCTCATTCCCCACATGTCTGTTCCACCCGGGAGTATACACCTTCACAAGCACATCCAATCGGTGCTAACCTCCCTCTCTGGGTCTCGACAATAGGTCGGATCAAGAAGTCTCAGAGCCCGAAGCTGGTGCTGGACACTCTCTGGAAGAAACCTCTTCCAACAACAACCACCTCCCTCGCCTGGAGAGAGATCATACATAGGCTCAATCACAACTCACACTGGCCAGCAAGCCACACACAGTCTAGCTATGCATGGCCACCACAACCAACCGAAAATACAAACTAGGGCTTCCCAAACAGGCTTAGCAATGGCGGCAAGGTCTCACGGTAATTGTTTTTGGGATTGCGTGACAAGCAATGCCCGCAGGGTTTGACATTGACTCCATGGCTCAGAATGGTGTGTTTAAACCGGCTCTTCAGAAACAACACAGGCTACTTGACTCTCAGAACAAATGTGTACACGGGTTTTCAAAGCCAAACACGGGCTTTTTGGTTCACAAGGACGCACGAGGGTTCTCTGTAAAGCTCCAGTCGATCATACTGATCAGTGCTCCGTACATTCTCTGGCCGTCAGGTGGAATGGGCCAGGAACCCCTCTCATGGCTAGGAACAATTGTTTTATTTGCATGCACCAGGGTTGACACTTGTCACCCATGGATCTGCATGCATTCCATCAGCGTGCATCCGCTTGCACGTTTTCCCCCTTACCAGGAACTTAGGATAAAAAAAAACATAAAATGAACATGATCATTGGAATAATAATAAAATATTATTCCCAAGAATTAAGCCCCCATGCTTAGCCCCTAGGCTTAATACTTAGCCCCTTTTTTCCACCTTCCAGCCCCTAATTCCTTTCCCACTCTGTGGATGCTCATTCCCCCTTTACTCATTGATTGTGGTCGGTCTGGACGCAACAGGGTTTACAATTTTATTAATGTTCTGCATGATTACAGGTACAAAATCAAGCCCTTGGCCTCTAACCCTTAGGCTCTCTGGCCTAACAATCACATAATCCCGTCGGCTTATACAAACTTGGCTCACCATCCTATAACACATATTTACAATTCATTTCAAATATCATATTTACAAAGGGCTCGGTCTTGGGGACACTACACAAGAGGATTCTGTTGAAAACAAAATCACCTTACTGTTATGAGCACTGTTGAATAAGTGTGAGGCAGGGGGGATAACTGTTGAAAAATCTGGAATATTGACGAGGAGTCTCCAAGTTCTCCCTCATGGATTCATGGTTGGGCTAGGGGGTGAATCGAGCAAGTAGTTGTGGATGCCCTATTCTACGGTTGGTAGGAACATGGTTGTTCCCTTTGTCTTTCTGCGGTTCGGATTTAGATATGTTGATCTATCCCTCTCTGTTATGACTGGCTATGTCTTTTGATGTTATGTATCTTTTGGATCTAAACTGGAATAAGTTACATTCTCTGTCTGTTTGATTTTTTTTTGCATCTGGTGTATTTTATCTGATTAAATCGGATCTGTAACGATTTCTTCCCACTTCCTGTTTGAATGTTTTATCCGATGCTATGAAACTAACAATATGCTCTAACAATATGCAACCATATGCTAGATGCGTTAGAATGACCAAATTCGGGAGTTAATGAATTCTAGAAACCCTGGAAACCAAACTCAGATCCCTTGGGCCATCATTTATATTTTCCAAACTCTGACAGAGTGATTTCTTATTCATGTATTTACATAAATGCACAAATCTAGTACTGTTGACATTTAATGCCTTGTCTAAAGGGGCTCTAAGTGAACATAATAGGAGTTACCTTGTACAGAACATGATACCCTATTGTGCCCCTTTTATAGATTGTATGCGTATAAAAGTCAGAAGTTAGACTTTTGTTTTGGAATCCTGATAAGTAAACGAATGTTGAAACCCTCCTACACCTACTATCTCATAGAACGAAAGTAAAAATACATGTATAGGGAAAAAATCTTAGAATTATATAAAAAAAATACTGTGAATTTCAGCATTCGGGACTTGCTAGTTACATTTGTATGAAGTTCCCTTGTTGTTTGAAACCCCGAAAACCTGAATCCCGAAATCCCAAATCGTTGGCCCTACACCCTTTCACCTTTCGAAATTCGAGAATTTTTGTGTGTTGTGGTCTGACTTTTGAAACCCTAAAACCCCGAATCCTGAAATCCCGAAGTATTGGTCTGACACCCTTTCACCTTTCAGAATTTGGGCATGGTTGTGCGTTGTTGTTTGACTTTTGAAACCCCGAAACCTGAAATCCTGAAGTGTTGGTTCCACACCCTTTCACTTTTTTCAATTTTAGGGATTGTTGTGTGCTATGGTTGACTTTTGAAACCCTGAAACCTGAAATCCCGAAATGTTAGTGCAACATTCTTTTCTTTTCGCAATTTCGGGATTTGTTTGTGTCTGATGTTTGGGTTTTTTTAAGTCGCGGGATTCCGATTCCCAAAATCCCAAAATGCGAGACCCACTTTTCCTTTTCTCCTTTTTGAAAGAGTATTTATGTTGATATTTGGACTCTAGAACTCACGAGGTTCGAACCCAGAAACCCTGAAATACGGGTCTCTCCTTTCTTCTTTTTTGCATTTCGAAGGTTTGTATCTATTGATGCTTGGCTCATGTACTTGCGAAAACCCAAACTCCGAGATCCCGAAGTGCTAGTACTTTTCTTTCGCGATTTCCGAAGTTGTTGTGTGTTAATGCTGGTCACCTTTTGCAATTTCGGGAGTTGATGTGTGTTGTTGATTGACTTATGTATTCACGATATCCCAAACTCTGAATTCCCGATGTACTGATCACCTTTCGCATTTTTTGGAAGTTGTGGTATGTTAGATGTTGACTTTTGAAACACTGAAACCCCAAAGCCTGAAATCCCAAAGTGGTGGTCCCATATCCTTTCACCTTTCGGAATTCGAGAGTTGTTGTGTATTGTTGTTTGGTATTTGAAAACCCGAAAACTCAATTTCCTAAATGCTGAAATGTTAGTTCCTCGTTCCTTTTCGCAATTTTTGGGAATTGGTTGTGCTCGATCACATTTTGGAAGTTTGTTCATGTTGAGGTTTGGTACTGGAACTCGTGAAGTTCCAAACCCTGAAATCCCGAAATGTGGGTCTCACCTTTTCCTTTTTATCTTTTCGGAAATTTGTGTATGTCGATGTTTGGACACCGAAACTCGTGAAGTTCTGAACCCCGAAATCCCGTAGTGCAGAACCTACCCTTCCTTTTTTCGCATTTTAGAGGTCTGTATGTGTGGTTGTTTGGGCACTTGCACTCGTGAAATCCAGAATCTTGAAACCTCGAAATGTTGGCCACATTCGTTCCGTAATTTTGGATTTCGGCAAACTACGAGATCCTCTGTTTATTTCAGCACTTGTGATCACTGAAACCTGATTAACCTCTGTTTTCTTCACAAAGCTGTAGGAACCTAGAAGAAAATCATGGTTATGGGAACAACTCTATTAATATAATGAATGGAATTGTAAAATAACATTGGAGAATCTTCCTTCCGATTAGAGGTATGGAAGTAACAGACCTGTTTACAAGTCACTTGTATAGTTAAGTCTATACTGGTGTTATAGGCATCATCAAATAAGAATGTATTGGTAAATTTTTACAAGACTTTAAATAACATTGAAGGGAGGAGTATACATTATTGTATCATCGAGTAGGAAGTTTCAAGTCACATAGTAAAGCCAATCAACAACAGTAAGGTCTCTAACAAATTTTCAGACTCAAGCTTTATAATAGGAGATTTAATTACTTGAATTCGAAAATATGCAAGGATAGTTGTACAAATGATTTTTTATTTTATTTTTTATGATGATTTTTTAGGTACATTACATGTGATCTTGTGGGAGACTAAGGGCCTCTAAGGAATAAGGCCCCTGCCTTATTGCGTTCCCCTTAGAATCATCGTGAGTGACTACCGCAGTCTTCCCTCACGACATCATGGGTCTTCTCGAACTAGGTAATCGTTAACCTACAGTTCGAACCACAATGGAAGTGCTAGTAGGGTGTGTCAGGGATATTGTCCACACCTCTCCCTAAACATCTATGGTTGTCATGTGTAACCCCTCTACTCCACATGTGAGTCTAGTCGACAAGCTATCATTAGCTTGCATCATCAACTTATCATGTCATAAATAAAATCCATAATCATAACATCTAATCAGATGCAAAAATGTCATATATACAACAATCAAACCCCAATAGTCCACTCCCTGACTTGATCCAGAGTCCAAGGGTTCCGTCGATGCCTCTGCATCCTCGAGGTCCAACATCCTACATACTCAAAAGAACCGATTCGATAGCACATGTCTATATCAATACAACAAAATAATATGTCGTCATATCCATAAGGCCTCGTAATCATAATCAAATGCCCAATAGTATAATAATCTGGATCACTTGCAAGAAAGTGTCCTCAAATAATAAGTTCACTCAGTGTGCGTAAGAGCGGGATGTTACACAAAGGAAAATACAACTAGCTTTAATTACAAATAAGGCTTAATTATTGATGTTGAATTCCATAAGGATCAAAATATTATTAGAGATAATCATGGCCAAGAGGGACAAGATCAAGGGATTCCCACATGCATTATAATATTGGAGCAATCATGTAAAGAACTATGGGTTTCCCAAGGAAATCTTGAGTTTAATTGTTCTATTCATCAATTGGAGGCCCTATTCTCGAGTTCCCTTTCTTATGTGGGAAAATGCACATGGTCTTCAACTTAGGCATAATATTGTCAAATACTTGAAACAACATAAGTAGTTGGTAATGAAAATGACTTGGATACCTTATTCTTTCAACCATGACAAGAATAAACTTTTCTATGCAAGGAAGGAGATGGTTACTAGTATGTTATAAAATTTAGATTCCTTCCCATTGCCATTTTACTCATCAAATGAAAAATATCCGAAGAGAAAGGCTTATTAAAAAATGAGGAAATTAAAATAATGAATTCCTAAGCTAAAATGCACAAGCAAGAGAATGAAAATATGTCAATATGTTCTTCATTCAAACCAACCATTTCCTTCTCAATGATTCCATGAGATGGAATTTTATGCCGAAGCATAAGAATTCAGGAAGTCCTTAAAATAAAACTCATTAAAAACATAAGATGGAGCATCAATCCTTGCATTAAAACAAGATCAATAGAATATTCAAATCAATTAAAACCAATTAGTGTAAGGCTCAAAATACAACCTGTCAATCTCATTCCAAAAATGACAAAGAAGCATAAGAAATAAAAAATATAACGAATAACATCTGAAATTACAAAATCAATGAGATTATCAATTGTGACAAAAATTCCCGAGGATAAATCATCAATAAATTTCTTAAACCCCCAATTCCCTCGATGTAGGTAAAAAATAATCAATAGGCTAGTAGTAGTGGATTATGTAGTAGAGCTCAAATTTTAGTAGGGGGGTGTTGGTTGTGGAGCCTGATTATCTTCCTGATTTAGAGGTCTTTTACTTTCAGCTGTGTTTATACCCCATGAAGTATTTACACCCCT
>ML802977.1:120042-135610 GCA_009831015.1 Picea engelmannii
TTTTTCTAACAGGGGGGCGCTCCTTTTTCTTATAAAATAAAAATTAAAGGGGTATTGTTGTGGCCACAAAAAATAGTGATACATTAGAAGAATCAATTATCTTTGTCAGCATAACTCTAGGGACTTTACTTCATATCTGAATGTTAAGGATAATCTCAACAAACTGTAGACAATTTTCCAATAATCAATTGTACCACAATGATGCCAAATTTCTAAGAGATATAACCCAAGATTTCAAGTACTTGCCATCTAAAACACCATTTTCAAAGAGCCAATTAGTGAGGTAAATTATTTAAATGGATATAAACATCTAATTGGATTTGGTTTAACTATGGATTTACACCTTTTATAACAAACATACATCTACATAATTGTGTTCCTCGTCTTTATTTTTCCTAGCATTGCTTCCTTTCCAACCATCATCCATAGCCTCGATGAAGTTGTCTCGATACCATACAAGCATAGCCCCACTACAAGTAAGCATCCATAGCCCTGATGAGTTTACTTGTACTTATCACACTATTAATAATGCTTTCAACTTCCCTTTTATTTCAAAACATGCTCTCTCTTTTAGATTTTGTATATAGATGTGTGTATGCAAATAAAGTGTGAAGGAAGCGGGGAGATACGAGAGTTACTTTGATTTGCTAGGTAGATGTTGTGCATTTGAGTTTAACCCACAGATCTGCCAAAGAACCATCATAGTAGTAGCAGACTAATTAATGTGAGCTGGATGGACCTCGACGAAAAAGGTAGATAGACATTTTCCTCTATTTATCGATTATCATGGTATGATCAGTAAGAAAATGTGTTCCACCACAACTATTAGTCATTATCCAAAGCCAAGAACTTCATGAAAATAATTCAGATAGAGCAGCCCATGTTTTCTATGACTTGTAAGAATCTATTCCATGCAAAACTAGAGTTAGACCTTCCCCACATTAAATTTGAAAATCAATCTTTAATCCAAACAAAGGAGTCATAACAGCTCATGAAATATCAACAATCAAATTAAAAGATGAAAAATAATTATTTGTGTGCAATATTGTTTGTGAGTCATTCAATACCATTGGATTAATCAATAATCATATAAAAATATTTAATATTGAATATTGAATATAGACTTTTACACGGATATGAACCCATTTTTCCAATTTTCTCAACACCATAAATGTGATATGTTTCACCTTCAATCCATTCTTCTCAACAAATGACATATGCAAAATATATATATATATATATATATATATATATATATATATATATATATAGATAATTTTATGTAATTTTATATTAAAAATACAAGTCTAAATTTATTTTGATCTATTTCACATTCAATCCATGATTGTCGACAAATGACACATGTTATTCTCAATCGAGACATGCAAGAGAAATCTGGTTTTTTTTGTTGTTACCTAAATTTATTTTGAAAATATGCAAGGGTTATAAAAGAAAGAAAAATGAGGGATGATATTTATTTTGTTTTGAAAAGTGTAATCTAAACGTTCTATCTTTTGTCTCTTGCCTAAGTTTGTATAATTGGAGTTTTCATGGGTTTTTCAGCACATTGAATCCATTTATCCATTCATAAATACAATTTAAACAACAAAAACTAACGATCTTGTCCAGATTTACATCACCGGATTTCGGCCAAAAAAATCAAAATATAAAACACCAACATCGTTTTGAAAAGATAGAAAAATAAAATAAAATATTATAATCATAAAGTATTTTAAAATAAAATATTAATGTATCAAAGATTATTAACTTTGACAGGTATCTAAGATAGGGAATATAGGAAATTATTAATATGAAGATTATAGGATATATTAAAATTAATTAATCTATAAATTTTAATTAAAAAAGAATTAATTAATTTTTATAAATATATGTTTATCTCTATATTTATTTTAATTTGATATTTTTAATTTTAGAAAAGTTTGAATTTGAAATAAATCTATTTTATTTTATGATTTTTATTTTATTTTAAATTGACTTTGATATAATTATATTCTAATTTTTTTTGGGATACAAATCTATTCAATATAAACATTTAAGCATGTGAATGAAATTGATGATGATTAACGTCTACTAAGACCGAATTGGTCTATCAGACCTTAAGAGGGTAAGTGATTACTTGTGATTCTTTAGAATTTTTTTTATGTGCTCGAAAAGCATTAAGAGAAGCTTTCCAAGATCACCATACTTTTGTTGAGTTGAGAGGTTACGAAGGTTGGTAGTGTGATAAATATTTTGAAAATGAGATCTAATATGGGTATAGGCTGGACAATCTAAGAGAAAGTGCTTTTCATCTTCAACCCTCTTAGTGTCACAAAGGTGACACACTCTTTCATCCCATGGCGTTTTAGGAATTGATCAACGCCCAATTTCACTATGGAGCTCGTGAGAATTTGTTCTTATCTTAGCAATGCTTATTTTTTTCTTTACACTTGGCAAAACAAACAGATAATTTAGATCTTCTAGATTAGGGTTGATTACATCTTTATAATAGCTTAATTTTTTGTTTTTCTCTAACTCTTTATCACACCACATTTTCTCCCTAAATTTTGATTTGACGTTTTTTTTAATAGTATCTTTATTCTGCAAAATGGTTTCTTCCATGATTCCCCAATAATTTAGCCAAGATCGAGCGTCTTTATGCCATCCTCGCTTGAGTCGATGGTGGTTATGACTTGATTTTGAAGCAATTTTAGGTAGCCTCTTGTCTTCCATGTTGTTTAACGTGTTCTTATACATTAGGTATCTAGTCATAGCCATGCTCTCAATTGAGGAGAGGCTTGTTTCTAAGAGGAGGATGGGATAGGGCATATTTCCTTTAATTTTGAGACTATAGGTTATAAAGTTACAAATAAAATAAAAATAAAAAAACTAATGATTTTCAAATGTAAATGTGTTACATATTCAAAATTTATTTACTACAATTTAAATTTGGAAGAAGTTTTTTCTTAATTTTGGATAAAGTCTTTTCATATAAATATTAAATTAATAAAAATACAATTAAAATTTTTATCTTAAAAATAATTATAAAAATATAAATTTTAATTTTGAGAAAAAAATTAATTATATATGATTGTGAAATATGATGTTATATAGTTTTTATCAAAAAGTTATAATAACATCACGTAAATCCAAAAATGTTTTATAGCATACTATCTTATAAAAAAAATTTGTAAGTTAGAATTTGTATTAGAGCCTACTAAGCAGTGAGAGTTACATCTGCCATAATGTCCCAGGTGGTTGTGGCAGCTTTGCCCTGGTGGGAAACTAAAGCTTCCACGCGTCCATTAAAGTTCACAGTAACCATGCAAGACTTAAAAAATTGAAGTAAACCTGAAATATACAAAACTAGTTCTAAAAAGCCACACAAGGCGATAATACTTCTTGCTAGATTATCCATACCAAGACACAAAACTAATACGAGCTAAATCTGCAAAATCCTAGAACCAAGATGTCACATGGGGAAGAGAACTTGTGAAATCAACTATCTTGATGCATGAACCCAATGGAAACCTGAGTGAGAAGAGGCTATCCTGAGTTGGGGTCGAGCCACTACTCATGCCTTTGGTCTTGTGCGGTTTCCCTACTTGGCACACCTTTGTTCAAACTAGGTTTCCTGAGATCCTGTAGCAGAGTCGTCATGTGTTCCTCACGATGTGTTTGTTCTGCTTCTCTGTCCTTCATTGCAGTGATGGTGCCCATGACATCCTCCATCGCTCACTTGATGGCATCCATAGAGTCTGTGATATGTTCCTTTCCAGCGCAATGGGTGCAAATAGGAGGCGGTGGAGTTGGTGGAGGTAAATCAAAGGAGGAGGTGGGGGAGTTAGGAGAGGGGAGGGAAAGGATGAAGAAGTGAAAGAGACAGGCAGAGCAGGTGGAGTGGAGGGAGGAGGAGGGGGAGGCAGAGGTAGAGGTTGGTGGGAGGGTGACAGGCTAAGTTTTGGCGCAAATCCAAGGGAGTTTCCCTGGATGTCGAACCATTCAACTCGACAGGTGTAGGGAGAAGACAAAGGAGACAGACTTGGAGAACTGTCCCAATTGGGAGAGTGGTTCAGGGAGATGACATGAGGATAAGTTGGGGGACACTCTGGGGTGGAGGCACGTGAAGGGTCTAGAGGAAATCTTGTAAGAGCCTACCTACCTCATCCTCTCACACCTCTTCCTCTTGCAGTGTACCAAGTTTCCCCCCGTTTCAATTTTCCTCGAATTCGCGGCATGAGGAGTATCATCTAAGAACCAAGAAGGAATGATACAGTAATGTTATGCAAGGGGATGGAAGCAAACCCGAGCCAAGAGCCACAGTCGATCGGAGGAGGAGAACAGGGCTTCGAGGGCCGAGAGCACCAAGAAAAAACGATCCAGAGACAGAAAACTAAACCATTTTCCGAAGGAGGCTAGGACCCAGGAGGCCAAGGGTTCGAATAAGCCATGGAGTTCCCCATTGTTGGCTTAAATCCCTTGAACTTGGTAGGACGATGGGACTGGGCCTTTGGCTAGCCCATAGCCATAAATTCTCCGATGAGTTGGAGCCCCATACCATTAAACTGGTTTGAGTTCAAATGAATGCAAAGTTTCTGAGGTCGATGAATTAAAGGCATGGAGTAATGGTGGAGGTGGGTGTGGGTGGCACTGGCTTGAGGTGGTGAGACACATGGCTAAGTGTATGCCCATCTAGCCATCCATCTGTCATCTCCGATGTCACCCCATCCGAGGGGCATACTGTAACACCCTGTTTCCCCCAGTCTCTAAATATAACTATATGGACCGAGGAACTATGGAAAACTTAAAAGTGTGAATGTTTGATTTGATGGACCTTGTGTAGAAGGTTGATGAAGGTAAAATTTGATTATTGTAATAGGAAATGTTAAGTGTTGCATGACTGCCGAGAGGGGGGATGTGATAAGAAATAAAGACCATGATTGCTAATGAAAAGGTGGTGGAGGGGACCTGTAATGGTTGCATTAACCTCCACCAAACCAGTACCATGTTGGAGTTAATTTTTCTCAGATCAGAACAACCCTCTAACCAGAAATGAATTCCCTTTAGGTTGGTAGGTGGGAAGGGCCTCCTCAAGAGTTAATGAGGGATGGAGTAGATTTCCCATCGGTATGGCTTGCGAACCTAACCACCGACAGGGGGATTTGAGCCACACGCAACCTTGCCAAGGGAGGCAAGAAGGGAAGCGTGGAGGACAGAGGGATCGGTCGGCAAATAAGAGCAGAGATGGGACCAGAGCTCTCGGGTCCGAGGAAGGATCGAAAGTGAACAAGCAAGTTCTGATCATAGGGAATAGGGAGACAAAGAGAGGCGAAGGAGAGTAACCTTCTTCCTTACCTATTCCTATATGAGTGACTGAGCCTATGGTTGGGTGGAAACGAGCACCCTTCTCAACAATCTCTTGAAACTTTATGGTTCTCATAAGTGTGTTTATGCATTGAACTCTAAATTGGAAATGATGGATGCATGCTTGCTTCTATATGCCTGTAAATGGTTTCTGCATTGAATGATTAAATTAAGAGTATGCTTTCGTCCTTGATAAATTCTACATCTACTTGATTTCCCTTATGTTCCAGTTAAATTCCTCAAAAGCACCTTCCCAAAGAATTACATCTCTGTCCTAGAGTCGAGTGAGTACTTCCTTGATTGTGGAGGTTGAATCCCGCAATCACTATGAGGACAAAGTCTATTAATCCCAGGAGAGGTAGTGAAGATATGCACAGGCTCTCTGGGAGGTAAGAATAAAATAAGAACCACCTAAATTCTAGACTAAAGGAAGGAGCACAATTCTCTTAATCCTCCAGAACTAACAAAGCTCAGGAAGGATAGCGATATTTAGGTACCGAAAGGGAATACCCTTTCATTTGGTAGGTGAGTGGATGAGATCTGTTCAGGAGGATTCAAGTTCTTTCACGACCACCATATTTGAAGAAGGAGAGCAGGCATTAATGCCTCGTCTACTTCAGTTTTCATGAGTTCACACAATGGAAGAGTTGCAGGTTGGCATGACTAAACTTCTGAAACCAGATGTTGCGATGTGATCTAAACCATTAGATGAAGGAAGGTCCTGGACTCTCGATCTGACGTGAACAGATTAACGCAAGGGGTACATGGAAATTCAAAATTTCCTAAGGACCCAGTTGTGGAGGAAAACGGATCTGAGCCGTCAAATCTAAAGCGCGTGAACCAATAGTCATTGGATCCAGGGAAAGGTGCACGAGACAAGTTTCGATTTGATCATGATCGTCCATTAAGGAGGACATGTGGCGAGATCTCAGCATTTCACTGACTTGCAAGGAAAGAAGGTCAAAGAGAATGACTGCTCAAACTCGTGATATACGAAATCGTGATTTGATCATGGTCATCCATTAAGGAGGACATGTGGTGAGATCTCAGCGTTTCGCTAACTCACAGGGTATAAAATTCAAAGAGGGAAGTTGTGAGAACTCGCAATATGCAAATTTCCAATGCGCATTGGAGTTAGGCTCTGGGTCGTAGTAAATGGTCACATGGACGAAGGCCAAGGAGGGATATAACAGTTGTTAAGCCCCTTTAGGAACCCGAGAGTTGGAGGAGTTGGGGGGCATTGCATCGAAAGTTTCGAAGTCACGAAACGCGATGCGTCGTTTATGATTAAGCCTATGGTCGTGGGTAGTGGTCACATGGAGGAGGATAAGGGAATAGCTAGCATGCGCTAGGCCCCTATCGAATTTTGGATATTGGGAAAGTTAGGGTAAGTCACATATAGAATACTTGACGTGCGAAGTCCTGAAACGTCTTTTGGGCAGGTGGGTGGTCACAGCCCATGGTCGCGTGAGAGAAACTTGTGCCTATAACTTAATCATGCAGACCGAGTCACAAAAGGAGATAATTCCCAACACTCTGATTTTTCACAGTAGGGAGGAGGGGCAGGTCACGTATGCCCTTAAACCTGCACTAAGAAACCAAAAATTTCTTCTTTTAACTATAGAATGAGACCATCCAGTCTTCGAGAATTGTTTGGCTTTAGAATTTGAGATTTTGTCCCTTGAGAAAACATAAAAACCTTATTCTCCATCGTGGGTGTGTTACAAGATGGTATCAGAGCATGGTTACAACACTAGGCCTTCTTGGCCTCATGGACGAGTCTCTTAAATAACTCTATTTGGAGTACTTTCAAACGAGTGACACTCTACCTTACCTCTTTCTTAAAAATTCTGATTTAAAAATTTTATTAAAGAGAGGAAAGAAACCTTCTATTGTGTGTGTTCATTAAGAAATTAAACCGTGTATTGTTCATGAACTAATATACTGTTAGCTAACTATAAGTGTTTTTGGAAACACTCGAACAATCAGTGAATCATGGGAAGTCTCCAATATTAAAGGATGATGATGAGTCATGAAGTGGGGTTTGGATCCCATAATAGAGATGAGGAATTTGATGAAAGGAGGGCAGTGGAAACCCCTCTAGATCTGGTTGAAACTGTAAGGAGCCTCAGGGTCGAACTATAGAGTTTCAAGGCTGGCAACGAGAGATTGATAAAGGAGAAAGAGAAACAAACATAAATTAGCGCAGTCTTTCTACAGAGCTTATCTGATATACAGAGGAAACTGCAGCACGAACCCACAACCAGTCATGTGGACCAACAACACAAGAAGAGAGGTCAAAGTCCACCTGAGACCCGAAAACATGACTCCATAAGTGACCCCATTGGGAGAAGTACTACAAAGAAGGTCCAACCTGGAGGCAGGGGACACTCATCGAGAGATTCCTCTAGAAAGGAAGTTGACAACTCTGAAGGGTCTTCTAGTAGCAGGGCCAACTCGCATTCTCAGAAGAAAGGAAGAAAACAGAAGCATTCCAAAACTTGTGGTCCTGAAGATTTCAAGAAAGCCAAACCACCCTCTTTCGACGGAAAGATAAATAAGGGATAATAGGTCGAAGCCTGGCTTCTTGTTTTAAATAAGTATTTCAAAGTGCACGACTACTCTGAGAAATTGAAGGCTCGAATAGCCATCTTCATCCTAAATGGAAAGGCTTATATATGGTGGGAAGACCTTAGGAATGTGAAAGGAGTCCATGAGAAGGATTTGTCATGGAAACAATTTGAGAAATACTTCAGGAAGCAGTATCTGTCAGAAAAATACATGGATGGTAAAACTAAGAAATTCTATGAACTCCAATTGGGACAGCTCACCATAAATGAATTCATCAATAAATTCCTTGAACTACTAAGGTATGTACCCTACATAAAAGATGAAAAATAAAAAATGTAGCGGTTCATTAGTGGGTTACCTCAGACCTACCGAGATAGGATTGAGTTCGACGAACCAAGGACCTTAGAAGAAGCTATCCAGAAGGTGAGGTATTGTTATGAACATTTCAGGAGCAAGACAAGACCCCACGAGGATTGGAAGAAGAAGAGTAGTTCAGGCTTCCAGAAGAAAAGGTTTAATTCCTCAAGACTTAAGAACTATGGAAAATATTTTAGGGGAATCCTTCCTGCTGGAAGTGTATATCAACAAAATTTCCCCTCTCAAAGTGTAAATAAACCTTTTCATACATACCCCATAAAGACCGATAACCTAAAGAAAGAACCCTTAAAATGATAGGGTTGTGGAGAAAATCATAGATTGAGGGATTTCCCACACAGACAACAAAATAGTAAGGGGTTCTACAATATCCAAGAAGATACCACCATCAATGATGTGTCTAGGAGCATGCCATGAATATATGCATCCCTGGACAATAATCAATATGACCATCAAGCTTCAGTAGTGGAGTTGGAAGGTATGATCTCCAACCATCCAATTTCTATTTTAATTGACCTGGGTTCTAATTTAAGTTATATATCCCCTCAGGCTGTCGATAAGTGTAAACTACAACCAATTAGACATGTTAAACAATGGTTGGTACAACTAGCCACTGGGACCAAAAGAAAGGTGGCAAAGGCTATACCATTTTGCCAATTAATCATGGGTGAATTTCCCACCCGAGTGACCCTTAACATACTTCCCTTGGGATCTTATGACTTCTTGATTGGTATGGACTAGTTGGCTACTCATAAAACTAAAATAAATTGTTATCATAAAAATTTATAATGTGTAAACAAAGGAGGGAGAAAGATGACCCTCCAAGGGATTCAGAAGCCTGTCTCAGTGAGACAATTATCGACCCTTCAAATAAAGAGGTATTGTAGAAAAGGGTGTTCCTTATATGCAATACAAGTGTTGGAATCCGTTGAAGATGACCAACAAAACCTATAGGACCACCCCATATTAAGAGAATACAAAGACGTATTCCCAAAAGAAGTACCAGGTCTACCTCTGAGAAGAGATATTGACTTCTCAATATAACTTACACCAGGAGCAGTACCAACATCTAGAACACCAAACAGAATGAGCATGCTAGAGCTTGTTGAGCTCAAACTAAAGCTAAAGGATATGATGGACAAAGAATACATCTGACCCAGTGTATCTCTGTGGGGAGCGCCTGTCCTGTTTATGGAAAAGAAATATGGCACACTCCGACTGTGCATAGATTATAGACAACTCAATAAGGAAACCATAAAGAACAAGTACCCCTTACCAAGAATCGATGACCTATTTGACCAATTGTGAGGTGTGTCCATCTTCTCAAAGATCAACCTAAGATATGGCTACCATCAAGTCTAGATTAAGGATGAAGACATCCACAAAACAACCTTCAAGACGAGGTATGGTCACTATGAATTTGTGGTGGTGCCATTTGGGTTAACCAATGCCCCCGCCACTTTTATGTGCTTGATGAATAATTTACTCAACAAATTTCTAGACAAATTTGTATTGGTTTTCATTGATGATATCCTAATCTACTCCAAGAATAGGGAGGATCACAAAGAGCATCTTAGACTCGTACTTCAAGTACTAAGGGAGCATCATCTCTACGCTAAGTTTAGAAATTGCGACTTCTTTCAGAAGCAAGTCCACTACTTAGGCCATGTTATATCTAAGGAAGGGGTGGTAGTAGACCCCGACAAATTTAGATCCATTATGGAATGGACTACCTCGAAATATGTATCCGATATTAGGTCCTTCATGGGATTAGAAGGATACTATAGAAGGTTCATAAAAGGGTTTTCCAAGATTGTTCGTCCAATCACTGCCCTTCAGAAAAAAGAGACTAAATTCTTTTGGACGTCAAAATGTGAAGAAATATTTCAAGAACTGAAATACCTCCTGACCCATGCCCTCGTGCTAAAGATTGCAGACCCGGATGATGATTTCCTTGTGTGTACAGGTGCCTGCAAAGAAGGACTCAGAGGAGTCCTTATGCAAGAAGGACGTGTAATTTGCTATACGTCCAAAAAATTAAATAAGCAAGAGATCAATTATGTGGCCCATGACCTAGAGTTGGTTGTCATAGTACATGCTTTAAAAATGTGGAGACACTACCTCCTGGATAGAAGATTTTTKCTTATGACAGATCATTGTGGATTGAGACACCTGTTTGATCAACCAAAACTCAATGCCAGGCAAGCAAGGTGGATGGCTCTCCTAAGTGAATTTGATTTCGAAATCAAACATATAAAGGGAAAGGAAAATAGGATGGCAGTTTCCCTTAGTAGAAGTATAAAAATGATTAATCTAGCAACAGTAAGCACCTGTAAAATGGATGTCGGGGAGAGAATCAGAAATGCACAAGAGATAGATGCATTCTTTAAGACCGTGATCTCATACCTAAGGCGAGAGCCTACATGGATGAAGTATGAAGGCTACCAAATGCTCGAGGAAGGGTTGTTGACTTACATAAACAAATTGTATATTTCGAACTGTGACGACTTGAAGAGGTTCGTAATGGATGGACTACATAAGAGACCATATGTTGGTCACCCGGGATATCAGAAGATGATCACAACCACTAGGAAACAATTCTATTGGCCTGGGTTAAAGAAAGAGATAGCTAACTATCTAGCTAAGTGCCTAGAATGCCAACAAGTTAAGGCAAAGCACCGACATCTAGTCGGATTATTATAGCCCCTATCAATCCTAGAATGGAAATGGGAAACCATCTCCATGGATTCCATCACCGGATTACCAAAGTCGACCAAGCAAAATGATGCCATCATGGTCGTGGTGGACAAACTGAGTAATTTTTCCCATTTCGTCCCTATCAAGTCAACTTGCAAGGTAGTAAATATTGCCAACATATTCATGAAGGAGATATTTAGACTGCATGGGATGCCCAAGGAAATTTTATCTGACAGAGATACCAAATTCACTTCAAAATTATAGAAATCCTTAATGGCTGGTTTTGAGACTAATTGTTGTTCAACATAGCCTATCACCCTCAAACTGATGGACAGACAGAAAGAGTAAACCAAATAGTAGAGGAAATGCTAAGGATGCACGTAATGCATCATCCTAAGAGGTGGGAAGACTACCTACCATTGGTATAGTTTGCCTACAACAACGGTTATCAGGAATCCTTGAAGATGAGCCCCTTTGAATCCCTCTATGGTAGACAGTGCAAGATCCCAATCAGCTAGAGTAATCCAGTTGAAAGAATTACAATCGGACCCGGCATGTTGAAAGAAATGGAACAACAAGTAGTACAGATAAGGCAAAATCTCAAAATTGCTCAGGACCAATAGAAAAGTTATGCCAATAGAAAAAGAACTCCCCGAGAGTTCAAAGTCGGAGACTGTGTCTATTTTAGAGTTAGACCCCAGAAGAGTTCCCTGAGAATGGGATCCTGTGCCAAGTTGGTACCTTGGTATTGTGGAATATTTGAATTCCTAGATAGAGTGGGACCTGTAGCCTATAGAATAGCACTTCCTCCCATCGTAAAGGCACATAATATTTTCCATGCTTCATTATTAAAGAAATATGTACATGATTCTAACCATATAATTGAATGGTCTGTGATCCATGTGGAACCAGAGGGATAATTCCTGCCAAAATCCCAATGCATACTAGACAGGAAGGAAACCTCACTCAAGAACCGAACCATTGCATAGGTCAAGGTGGAATGGAAACACTTTGGCCTAGATGAGGCTACGTGGGAAATGGAAGATGCCATGAGGTAGGCATTTCTGATTTTGTTTACTTCTGTACATACACATCATGTTGATAGATAGAACATCGAGGACGATAATTCCTTTAAGGGGGAGGGAATTGTAACACCATGTTTCCCCCGGTCTGTAAATATAACTATATGGACCGAGGAACTATGGTAAACTTAAAAGTGTTAATGTTTGATTTGATGGACCTTGTGTAGAAGGTCGATGAAGGTAAATTTTGATTATTGTAATATGAAATGTTACATGTTTCATGATTGTCGAGAGGGGGGATATGCTAAGAAAGAAATACTACAATTTCTAATGAAAAGGTGGTGGAGGGGACCCAGAATGGTTCTGTTAACCTCCACCAAACCAGTACCATGTTGGATTTAATTTTTCTCAGATCAGAACAACCCTCTGACCAAGAATGAATTCTAGTCAGGCTGGTAGGTGGGAAGGGCCTCCTCAAGAGTTAATGAGGGATGGGACAGATTTCCCATCGGTATGGCTTTTTGACCTCACCATGGACGTGGGGATTTGATCCACACGCAAAATTGTCGAGGGAGGCAAGAAGGGAAGTGTGGTGGATAGAGGGAGCAGCCAGTGAAGAAGTGTAGAGATGGGAGCAGAGCTCTCGGGTCTGAGGAAGGATCAAAAGTGAACAAGCAAGTTCTAAACACAGGAAATAGGGAGATAGAGAGAGCAGAAAAAGAGTAACCTTCGTCCTTACCTAATCCTGTATGGGGAGAAGGAGAGTAGCCTTTGTCCCTAACTTCCATTGAGATTGAAGTAAGAGATTGAAACTCAGAGAATAGTGGCCTAAGCTCGGGAGTGGCTAGTGATAAATCCATTGGGAGTGACTGAGCCTATGGTTGGGTGGAAACGAGCACCCCTCTCAACAATCTCTTCACGCTTTATGGTTCTGATAAGTGTTTTTATGCCTTGAACTCTAAATTGGAAATGATGGATGCATGCTTGTTTTTGTATGCATGTAAATGGTTTCTTCATTGAATGATTAAATTAAGAGAATTATTTCATCCTTGATAACTTCTACATCTGCTTGATTTTCCTTATGTTCTAGTTAAATTCCTCAAAATCACCTTCCCAGGGAATTGCATCTATGTCCTAGAGTCGAGTGAGTACTTCCTTGATTACGAAGGTCAAATCTGCAATCACTGCGAGGACGGAGTCTATTAAGCCTAGGAGAGGTAGTGAAGATATGCAAAGGCCCTCTACGAGGCAAGAAGAAACTAAGGACCACCTAAATTCTAGACTAAAGGAAGGAGCGCAATGATCTTAATCCTCCAGAACTGAAAAAGCTCAGGAAGGATAGTGATATTTAGGTACCGAAAGTGAATACCCTTTCATTTGGTAGGTGAGTGCATGAGATCCGTTTGGGAGGATTCAAGGTCTGTCACGACCGCCAGATTTGAAGAAGGAGGGCAGGCATTAATGCCTCGTCTACTTCAATTTTCCCAAGTTTGCATAATGGAAGAGTCATAGGTTGACGCGACTAAACTTATGAAACCAGATGTTGTGATGTGATCTGGACCGTTATATCGAGGAAGGTCTTGGACCGTCGATCCAATGCGAACGGATTAATGCAAGGGGTATGTGGAAATTCAAAATTCCCTAAGGACCCAGTTGTGGAGGAAAACGGATCTGAGCCGTCAGATCTGAATCGCGTGAACCAATAGTCGTTGGATCTAGGGAAATATGCACAAGACAAGTTCTGATTTGATCATGGTCATCCATTAAGGAGGACATGTGGCGAGATCTCAGCATTTCGCTAAATCGCAAGGCAAGAAGGTCAAAGAGCATGACTACTGGAACTCGTGATATGAAAAATTGTGATTTGATTGTAGTCGTCCATTAAGGAGGACACGTGACAAGATCTTAGCGTTTCGCTGACTTGCAGGGTAGAAAATTCAAAGAGGGAAGTCATGAGAACTCGCGATATGCGAAGTTCCGATGTGCATTGGAGTTAGGTTTCATGTCATAGTAAATGGTCACATGGACAGAGGCCAAGGAGGGAGCTAACGGTTGTTAAGCCCCTTTCAAAACTTGGGAGTTGGAGGAGTTGGGGGGCCTTGCATCGAAATTTTTGAAGTTGCGAAATGCGACACACCATTTAGGATTAAGCCTATGGTTGCGAGTAGTGGTCACGTGGAGGAGGGTAAGGGAAGAGGTAGCATGTTCTAGGTCCCTGTCGAATTTCAGAGATTGGGAAATTCAGGGTAAATCACATGTATAATACCTGACGTACGAAGTCCTGAAACGCCTTTTGGGTAGGGGGGTGGTCACAACCCATGGCTGTGTGAGAGAAACTCGCGTCTGGAACTTAATCACACAGACCGAGTCACAAAAGGAGCTAACGCCTAACACTCCGAGTTTTCACAGTAGGGTGAAGGGGAAGGTCGCGTATGCCCTTAAACCTACACTAAGAAACCGAAAGGTTCTATGTTTAACTATAGAACGAGACCATCCAGTCTCCGAGAATTTTTTGGCTACAGAATTTGAGATTCTATCCCTTGAGAAAAGTGAAAAAACCTTATTCGTTGTCATGGGTGTGTTACACATACTATCATATAATTAAAAGAAATGCAATATCATAATTAAAAACATCCTTACCAATGTTTTATACCATATTATTTTTAAGGCAATCTTATAATTAATAACATCCTTATCTTTCTGAGAATGTATTTTTTCACAGTTAGACATATTGTAGAAGAAATTTTTGGATAAGCACTGTGTATTGATTTTAGAAGTATCCAATGTTTCAAGTGGACACTCCACCCATCATTAGGGACAATAGTTAAATGAAGGAAACCACTCTAGATGTTTAAAATTTAAAGGAGTGATTGAGTAACAAAATAAAGCCAAAATGGTTGTTGTGATTAGATAGAGAATTTGATAATCAAATACAAAAAATTAAGGTAAAAATTAACTTAAAAATGAAAATAAACCCAATTGAAAAAATTAGTTTTTAAGAAGGTAAATTAATAATAATATAATATTAAAAAGAAGGGAGAAAATGAATTAATAAATATATTAAAATTAATAATAATATAATATTAAAAGAATAGAGAGGGTGAAGAAATTAAACAAATTAGGGAAGAAATTGTAATGTATATTAAAGTTAATAGTAACAAGATCAAATTATAAAAGAGATATATTATAATGGTGACAATAATAGGATTAATGTAATAATGGATAAGATGGCCAGGGTGAAGATTATTAAATAGTGAAATAATAAAAAGTTGGAAAGAAAATCCATTAGTATGTTATATGTAAAGGTGTGATTGACCAAGGGATTAGATTAGGAGATAAGAAATAAAAAACAATAATTAGAGGTGAAATTAAAAGTGATATTAAAATTATTAAAAAAGAGAATGATGAATTTGGTTAGATTTATTTGG
This sequence comes from Picea engelmannii, assembly GCA_009831015.1. Lineage (NCBI taxonomy): Eukaryota > Viridiplantae > Streptophyta > Pinopsida > Pinales > Pinaceae > Picea > Picea engelmannii. The sequence goes on from ML802977.1 coordinate 135,500, forward strand.
GATAAAATTGTTGTGTATATTATTAATGAAAAGAAAAGATAATAATGAAAGGATGAAAATGTGTAAAAAAGGTAATAAGATGGAAATAATTAAGTTATTATGATACTGAAA
>ML802978.1:5759-18487 GCA_009831015.1 Picea engelmannii
TACTCCACTTCCAGTTCCTTCTCGACCTTGGGAAAGTATTTCCATGGATTTTGTAGGTGGTTTACCTATGTCGAGATGAGGTCATGATTATCTTTATGTTGTGGTTGATCGATTTAGCAAAATGTGTATTTTGATGCCTTGTAATAAGTAGGTAAAATCATAACAAACGACACAGTTGTTCTTTCAAAATGTTTGGGTGCATTTTGGATTGCCTAAGTCTATTATTTCTCATCGGGATTCTCGATTTGTTGGAAGTTTTTGGTCGAGTTTATGGGCACTCATGGACACCAAACTTAAAAAGAGCATAGATTTTCATCCGCAAACAGATGGTCAGACAGAGGTGGTAAATCGTACAGTGGTGCATCTTATTCGTGCTTATTGCAACAAGCATCCTAAACTTTGGGATGAGCATTTTCACTACATTCAACATGCGTACAATCGAGCTAAGCACTCTTCGACTCAAACGTTGCCATTTGAAGCATGTTTTGGCTATTTGCCCAAGTCTCCTTTAGATTTTATCTTTGGGAAAGATATTGTTGTCGATGGTCAATATGAAATTGATAGGGAAAAAAAGTTCATTGAACAAATTCAGTCGATACATCAAGTGGTGCAAGAGCAGTTGGAAAAGAGTCAGGCCAAGTACAAGACGAGATATGACAAGCATCGTGTTGATCACAGTTTCCAAGTTGGAGATGAATTTTGGCTTTACATTAGCAAGGAGAGGCTTAAAGGAGAAGGTAAAAAGTTGAAACCAATTCGATATGGTCCTTTCAAGATTATCGACAAGATTGGTAACAATGCTTTTCATTTAGATTTGCCTCCTTATATGCAGATGTATGCAGTTGTTAATGTTGAGAATTTGAAGTTGTATGAGCCTCCATTGATTGATGATCAAGGAGAGCATGTTCAGATTCCTTCCATAGATGATTTTTCCCCAGAGTATCTTACAGAACTGCGTGAAGACACCATCCTTGACAGGAGAATGCGAACTTCAAAACAAGGAAATGTGGAGTATCTTCGAGTTGGTCTTAAAGGGACGAATCCAAGCAAAGCCAAGTGGATTGAGGTTGGAAGGGTGAGGGAACTTTACCCTCATCTTCACATAGACTGAAAATAGTCTTTTGGAGGTCCAAAAGCTTCCCAATGGGGAGGTGTGATCAGGGGATCAAATTTTGCTCAAAAATTCAAAGTGCTCGGAATCGCTTCAAAACAGATGAGAGCGTAGGGCTCATCATTGCGAACCCAACACAACTCATTTCATCTCAAACGGATATCGGGAGCGAGAGATATTGCAATCTGTTCATAAAGTCAAACAGATAAAAAATATGATGCTGACTGTACAGTCCGTACAGGCTGACGTGGCAGAGTCGTACGACCGTACATGTGGTGACATGGTAGTTATTTATTGAATGATAGTTGGTCGAATGGGAAGTCGACAAGTGGCACTGTTTGGGCAAGTGATTGGGTGCCACATGGCACCCCGGTATTGGTTACTTGTTTTGTTTATTAAAATGTATTGGAGTCCGTGGAGTTTGACCCCCGGACCTCCCCACTGCATATAGTTTTCGCAAAATCCGACCGGCCAATGGGTCACACGTTGTGCCTTGTAATTTGTATGAGTTCTATTTTATTTGAATTCAAAGTTTGTAACCGTTGGCGGGGGGTCGGGCCGGGGCTTAGCCCTAGCCCACGATCATTTGATTGCATATATGACCATACCACATATTGCATAGCCCGATAGTTGGTGCACGTGGGATTTTAAACCAAGCCCGTGGTTCTTTGTAATATGCCATATGCCCACGACTGGAGCGGGGAGTTAGTACGGTTGGCACGGTTTCAACCGTTGGCCCTTTTTGTCAATGCACGCGGTCGTATGGACCCCTATGTGCCCAGGTGCTAGGCGGTTAGGGGCTGGCGCGCCCATAATCGTCCTACAGTTTGCACCGTTGGCGCGGTTGCACCCGGTGCTGGGTTTTTACGCTATATATTGCGTGTGTGCCAGGTTCATTTGACAAGGGTGCGTTTCGTAGATGCAGAGACAACAAGCTTGAAGGGGGGACTTCCAGGAGGCCTAACTTCTTCGTTTTTCGACTGATTGAGGTGCCAAAAAAGCCCAGCTAGGGGTTTTTGGACGCTCTTAAGCCATTGGAGCAGTCGGTTGGTTAGTTTGAGCATTGTAAGGCATGTTTTGAGCACTTTGAGCAATTAATAATAATGATCCATTGGAAGCTGGACCAGGAGATGTAGCCCAAGAGAGGGGTGAACTCCTTTATCAATTGCTGTGTTTTATGTGCTTATGTTCATTGATTATGCTGTTGTCTATGTGTATTTTGCATAAGTAATCCCTTAATTTATGTGTTGCAAAATTGATCCATTTGCTTTAAACACATAACATTTACATTGCAATAATTTCAAGTATTTCAAGTCTTCTTCATTTTTAGATCACAAATCACTCTTTCCTCCATTCAACATTGTAGGGTCCTAATCACTCATGACAATCCGACAAACTAAGATGGAGTCAACTTTGGTTTGTTGCAAGTACATTCATTACATGCTATAGGGGCTTAAGAATTTTGAACAATTTTTCAAACATGGAGTGAAATTTGTGGTAATCCACTCACTCTTCTTGAAGTTCCCAAATGTGGTCGAAGCCATGATAGAGTTCCAATATTTATGATTTTTTTTACATCCATTTCCTTTTAATTTATGAGCAAAAAACTCCACAATTTCACAAGCAATATTGAGTTCTGAGCTATGTGTTCAAGTCATGATAGAGTTCCAATATTTATGCCTTTTTTACAAATCCATTTTCATTTTAATTTATGAGCATAAAAACTCCACAATTTCACAATATTGAGTTCCAATCTATGTGATTAGTCAAAGTAGTGACAAAAGCTTATTGAAGATAAAATTCTAACATTCGAGGATCAATGTTCGTAGTGTAATTAAAATTTTCTTTCCATTTTTTTCTTTGTCGGATATATAGTTAGTGACTTTGTATAAAGAAATACTAAGACTCTTGGTTCATTTAACGACAAATTTCATCATCGAGCAATGTAATTTATATTAGTATATTATGAGTTATCAATGGTCAAGAGTCAAATGTGCTCCTTTATCAATGTTCTTCATGTGTCTGCAAACAATATGTTTAGCATGAAAACTTCAAAGAGCTCAATCATTAGGGGAATTTTTAGTTCAAAAATAGCTTTCAAAAAAAAAAATGTACTATCAAAATCAAATTTAAAAGAACCAATTGGATTCAAGATGATGATGTCAACCATAAGGGTAAATATTTTTTGAGGGAAAGGAAGAAACCTATTTTTTTTTTTTTTTAATTATATTTTTGACTTATCTCCTTACAAGTTTACTCAAATTTCAAGTGTAGGCACTCATTGGATGTATAATTAAATTACACATCCAATGAGTACTCACTCTACATACTTTTGATAGACCCACAATTAGATCAACTCAAAATACATGAAACCATGTGTTTCTTGAAAAAAAAACACTTTTTTTTCTCATGCATTTCTAGTTGATCTCACTATGGGTCTATAAAAAGTATGCAGAGTGGGTACTCATTGGATGAGTAAGATCATAGCTCGAACAAGGGTTTCTTGCACATTTTAAGTGTAAATGTGTGAGAAGTAGTTCGAGGCATCTTCTTAGTGACCACTTAGGAAAAGTAGGAAATAATACTATCTTGTAATTTCACTTAAATAAATAAAAGTGAAAGTCAAATTTCCCATGTTTTCCTAGTCTTAGAAATCTAAATGAAATATTCTAGAATATTAGTGAGTTAGATTTGTTCTAATATTATTTGTACACCTCATTGTTGAGATAAGGTAGTTGCTAGGATTAAGTAGATTATTTGCTAAGATTTGGGAAGTTAGTTGCTAGGATTGATGAGATTCGTTATCTATGTCAAAGAATAAATAATACAAGATGGGAGTAGTTGGAACACACATGGGAACACTTGAGAGAGGTAGAGGCCAAGAGAAGGAGAATACATCTGAAAGGAGAAAATGCAGATGCGTTGTAGCAAACCATGAGAGAGAATCCGTATAGTAGAAGTGTCATACAGTCGTACAATAATAGTTGTTTCCTTCTTTCTTCAACAAAGCCATACCTCTATTTCAACAGGTTATACTTATGTTCTGTAGTGTTTTGTTTACTATACATCTGCTAAGTTACAACAGACTGTGGAGGTACTTTGTAATATTTGATCATTGGAATGATACACTGATTTGAAGGGGAAAATCATTGTGCATGTGTGTTATTCATCTTTTTCTTTCGCTATTCATTTTCTAGCTATATATGTGATTGTTACATGTTCAAAAACATTCATTTTTGTGATTAAGTTCATATTTTATTTATTTAATTAAGGGAAACATAGGACAAAAATCATCTAGGGCTTTTGGAAAAGTCACATGGTATCAGATTTGATCTTTGATTGATATCTTCGAGGGTTTACAATAGTAGATAAATTACTGGAAACAAGGACCAATGATTAGAGGGTTTTATTATTGTTGCTTGAAGGACTAAGCACTTTTACAGGGAAGTTTTTTTTTTTTTTTATCATATTTGGGAGTTTGTGCAATAGATATCAAAGATGGAATCAACAAGCCTTAGATTTGAGGACATATTATATGGTACCTCTAATTACTTGTCCTGGAAAGATAGGGTAACATTGCTATTGGAAGAGAACGATCTTTGGGATATCATCAAGAAGGTAGTTACTCTGCCTATAGATTGGTAGCAGTTGGAAACACATAATAAAAATAAGTGAAGGCCAAGAAGGTGATCTTGGATGCCATGAAGGATCATTTGATTCCTCACATATCCGAGAAAAAATAAAAAAATGAGATGTTTGATGCCCTAGTTAGGCTCTACCAGAGTGAGAATGTTAACAAGAAGATGACATTGCAAAAAAAACTCAAATCCATATAGATGACCATATCAGACACCGTTACTAGTTACCTTATGAAGGTCATGCAAATCCATGATCAACTTGAAGCAGTTGGGGAGAATATTGTATATGCAGAGCTAGTGAACATGGCACTGAATGGATTCCCAACTTCATGGGAACCATTTGTCAAGGGTATTTGTGCTTGTGAGAACCTTCCTAAATTTGAGAGGATTTGGGATGATTGCATCTAGGAGGAGACTCAGATGGAGTGAAAGTCTGACAAGAAGGGTGGTTACGACAACCTATCCCTAATTGGTCAAACCAAGAAGAGAAGAGGTAAAATACCTAGAAAGGGTAAGGGAAAGAGTGAGGAGTCAACCTCACAGTGAAGGAATAAGGACTTGAGTAAAATCAAGTGCTTCATTTATGATAAGAACAACCATTATGCATCATAGTGTTTGAAGAAGAAGAAGGGTAAAGTGAAGCAACCACAAAATTAGGTAGAAGCCTGAGATGTAACTCAAATGAGCAAGTTTTCCTCCAAGTTTGAGAAGGATTTCTCAATGGTATATTTCCTTTCTACCAATATGGTTTTGAGGAATGCTTGGTATGTGGACCGTGGATCATCTAAGGATATGACATCAGCCCAAGAGTTATTTTCAAGTCTAACAGAGCATGATTCTAGAGTTCAGGTTGAACTTGGTGATGATGCCAAGTACCTAGTAGCAGGAGTTGGTACCATTCACTTCCAGCTCCATCCAGGTAACTCTTTAGAATTTGATGATGTGTTGTTTGTTCCAGGTCTTAGGAAAAATTTGCTTTTAATTTCGATTATGGAAGATAAGGGATTTGAAGTAGAGTTAAAAAACCAACAGGTCCTTATCATACCAAAGGAGTCTAGCCCAAAATCAGCTAAGATGATCAGGGTTAGAGAAGGAAACTTGTACAGGTTACAAGGTGAACTTGTTCGAGCCCTAGTTCACAACACAAATAACTTGTGCGCGTTATGACACAAGAGGATGAGGCACCTGCATTATAGAGCATTTACTATTATGAGGGAGATAGTCACAAGTCTTCTAGAGTTTAGCATTGAGCAGTAGGGAGTATGTAGAGGGTGCACACTTGGCAAGCATGTGAAGGTTTCTTTCCCAAGTAGCAAGCACATGGCTAAGGGGATTCTATACCTAATGCATTTAGATGTATGTGGATCGATGTCAGTAGTGCTAATCACATGGAGGATGTAATATGTTTTATTCATTGGTGAATTCTCTCGCCAGATATGGATTTGTTGATGATTGCATCTATGTGAGACATTATCAATGGAGAATATAGAAAAGGATTTGGTTGGGTTTTCTTCCCTTGTTGAGAAGGGTTTCTCAGGACACTTCTTGTGTTCTTGTGCATGGTGTTTCTTCTTGTGATCTTGGTTGCTGCAACATTCTTGTTTATGGTTAAGACAAATGAAAAATTGAAATGAAATATATGATTAACCTAGCTTATTGAAAAATCAACATGGTATCAGATCATAGGTCTTGAAGATCCCATTGCACAAACACTTTCCAACCATTCTCTCTCACTTCTGCAGAAACCGTACGACTCTCCTAGGGTTCCAGAAATTTCTTACAACCTACTCTTTTGAGGGTTTTTAGCACTTAAAACTTGGATGCTGGGGATAAAAAGGACATAAGTGTGTATGACCTCCTTTAGCACACCTCCAACAAGTCTCAGATTGCATTTCTGATCATTTTGATTTTTTTGGCCCTGGGGTTTCTAGGGTTTTTCCAATTTATGCAGAAAAGTTTAGAATCGTATTTCTGCAACTCCTTGAAGAAGATCCTCATCTTACCAGGGCTATCATATTTTGCAAGGCTTATTATTGGAATTCATAAGCCCAACAAAACCTAAAAGTGCTAGCCTAGCCTAGCCATCAGGTTTTCTAGCCTAGTTGACAAGGGTTTGTGAAGATGAGTAAAAGCATGATGGGAGGCAAGTCTGATGATTCAAGACAACTCAGTTTTAGGAAGACAAGACCTCAAAGGAATGAAGACATCAACATATCAACACTCTTAGGTATGGTTCCTATAAATGACAATACTTGGATAATTGATAGTGGTGCCTCTAGGCACATGACCAGACTTAGAAATCATCTAACACATTTCGTTGAGAAAGAGACACATCTACATGTTGTTCTTGAAGATGATGCCAGATACAATGTGAGAGGATTTGGAACTTCCACCTTCCAGCTAGATTAAGATATGCAACTTAAATGATAAGAAGTACTATATGCACCTAGAATGAAGAGAAACCTTGTCTCTATTTCGGCCTTGGAAGACAAAGGCTACAAAATTACTTTCTCAGAAGGAAGATTTCCTGCATGGCACACAAACTCTCATATAATCTCTTCCAAGGTAATTAGTGTTTGAGAAAACTTCTTGTACAAATTGCCCATCAAACCAATCCAATCCTTATTACATGACAGTATCAACTTGAGTGAGTTATGGCATAGAAGACTTGATCACATTCATTATAGAGCTCTTCCAGCTCTAGGGAAAATGGTAACATGTCTACTAAAGATTAGATTCAACATAAAGGTGTTTGCAAAGGTTGTGCCCTTGGAAAAAATGTTAAAGGTTCCTTTCCAAGCAGTGACAATAGATCCAAGGAAATTTTGGACTTGATACATTCAGACATATGTAGGCCAATGACTGTTGCATATCTAAATGGGTACTTATACTATGTACTCTTCATAGATGATCACTCCAGGAAAAAATGGATTTAATTTCTAAAGGACAAGGATGGAGTCCTTGCAAAATAATTCAACAATTTTTGTATTGAAGAAAGCATAAAGAGGGAGTTCACAGTTCCTTACAATCCTCAACAAAATGGGGTTGCTAAAAGGAAAAAAAGAACTATCATTGAGGCAACTAAAGAAATGATACATGATTAGAGTCTACCTATGAATCTATGGGAATAAGCATGTATGAAAACAATATATGTAAAAACTAAAGTCCTCATCAGATCATGAAGAACATTACTCCATAAGAAGCATGTTGGGTATGTGTTATATTCTTTGCATGTGTGTGTGTGGGTGCATCATATTCAACAACTGCGTATGATGATCCCAACTTCCTTCTCTTTTTTTTTCGTGTGTGCCAGGTGCTTCTTAGCGGGGTTCTAGGGGGGGCCAAGTATGCCCCCCCTAGTTATGCGGAGCATTCGTGGCAGTGCCCCAATTTTTTTCTTTTGGGTGTTTTTTTCTATTTTAGCGGATTTTGCTATTTTTAGAGGTTTTCTAAATTAATCTCAGATTAATGGATTGGAGTTTTGGTAGAAGGAAATACCTAAAAAATTTGTATATATTTTATGGTGAATGGTGAAATTAATACAATGAAGAGTTGAAAGGTGCGACGCCAAGGAAGGCTGGTTTTCTCTCGGTTAAGGGTTTCCAGTGTAAATCTTTATGTAATATGTGTATGAGTCATTGATTAATTTATGTTTTTCTTAAGAATATATATGCATTTCTTTACTTCACAGGTTTAAAACTTACATGTGGTATCATAGCTCATTTTTAGCTTCAGAGGCATGCCTTTGTTGTTGAGGGTTTAGCTCGATCTTGATAGATCAAATTTATCTTGGGTCTGTGATAAAACTGGGTTTGGTGGGAGATTTTGCAGTGGTTATTCAAGTGTATAAAGAGGAATGGCGAGTTCTTCTAGAATCAAGATAGATAAGTTCAATGGTAAAAAATTTGAGCTATGGAAGATCAAGATGGAGGACCTTCTTGTAGACAAAGAAAAATGGATCGTTGTGGATCTTGGTACACATCCTACTGGCACATAGATGACTAGTACACAACCTACTAGTACACAAACTACTAGTACACCACCTACTGGTATGTCGAAGGAATATTGGGAGAAATTAAACAGAAGAGCAAGGAGTACTATTCGACTCTACCTAGCAGATTCGGTGTTGTTGAATGTCTTGGGAGAATCTATAGCGAAGGAACTATGGGATAAGTTAGGGAATTTGTATCGATCAAAGTCCCTAGTAAACAAGTTGTTTCTTCGAAAGAAGTTGTATCATCATAGGATGGAAGATGGAGATTCTGTGACAGAACATCTAAATGCCTTTAATACTCTGGTAAGTCAACTTGTCTCTGTTAATATTACGATTGCAAAAGAAGATAAGTGTATTACTTTGTTATGTTCTTTTCCAGACTCTTGGGATAATTTGGTTGTATCAATTGGTATTACCACTTAATCTACATTGAAGTATGAGGATGTAGTTGCATCCCTTTTATCTGAAGAGATGAGGTGGAAAAACATAGATGGTCATAGCACAAATGATTAATTTGTAAGAGGTCATACTCAAGACAAGAATCTTGGTAAGTCTTTGGGGGGGGGAGATCTAAATCTACAGGTAGATCTAAGTCTCCAGGAAAATATTTGAGGAAATGTTGGAAGTGTGGTAAAACAGGGCATTATAAGAAAGATTGCAAGTTGAAGAAGGATGATAAACCAAAGGGATTTGATAGTACCTCTTCCACAAAGGCAAAAGCCTCCACTGAAGAAGGAGGTGATGTTTACCTAGAATCTACAGGTACACATGTATACCATGATGTATGGTTGATCAACTCAGGTGCATCATACCATATGAATCCTCACAGGGAGTGGTTATTTGAATATGAAAAATACAATGGTGGTGATGTATTCCTAGAAGATGACTTCATAGCCAAAATCATGGGACGTGGAAGAGTTAAGTTTCTGATAAAAGATGGAAGGATTAGAAATCTCCCCGGGGTTCTGCACATTCCAAAACTAGTCTGGAGCCTAATATCTGTAAGCAAGTTGGATGATGTAGGAGTGGATACTGTATTGGGAAAGAGCACTTGCAAGATGGTATGAGGAGAAATGGTGTTGATGAGGGGAGTTTGGTGTGGAACTCTGTACAAGTTGTTGGGAATAACTTATACTAATGGGTGTAACAATTATGTTGTCCCTAAGTAGAAAAATAAAGAAGACAAGACCAATATTGTCCCTGGAAAGAAGACCATGTTGTGGCATCAAAGACCGAGGCATATTGGAGAAAAGGGCCTTCAAACACTACACGATAAAGGTATGGTTGAAGGTATGTCTAATTGCACTATGGATTTTGATTTCTGTGAACATTTCATATATGCAAAACATAATCGAGTAAGATTCCTATCTGGTGCTACAAGAGCAAAGGGGATCTTAGAGTTGATACACAATGATGTGTTTGGACCTGTTCCTGTTCCATCACTAGGTAAATTTGTGTATTATGTTTCATTCATAGATGATTTCTCAAGGAACACATGGATTTATTTTCTTAGAAATAAATATGAGGTATTTCATAAATTTAAAGAGTTTAAGGTTCTTGTAGAAAATCAGATAGAGAAGAAAATAAAGGTATTGGGGACAGATAATGGTGGAGAATTCTATGAAAATGAATTCGAGGAATTATGTAAGAAGTGTGGTATAGCAAGGCAGAAGACTACTCAATACACACCTCAACAGAATGGATTTGCAGAAAGGATGAACAAGACACTGATGGAAAAAACAAGGAGCATGCTCAGTGGTGCCGAGTTAGGACAAGAATTCTGGATAGAGGTAGTGGGTACAACATGTTACCTAGTCAATTGATCACCCTCATTAGTGTTGGATGATAAAACTCCACATGAGGTATGGACTAGAAAGAAACCCTCTGTTGAACATCTTAGATTGTTTGGTTGTGATGCTTATGTACATGTTCCAAAGGAAAATAGGAGTAATATGGACAAAAAAGATGAAAAGTGTATCTTTATTGGTTATAAATATGGTGTGAAAGGTTACAAGCTTTGGAACCCATAAACTAAGAAGACTGTTTACAGTCAAGATGTTGTGTTTAGAGAGGTAAAAGATGTTTCCAAACAGGAATTCCTACCAAGGAAAGAAGAACCTGAGAAAATAGAGATTGAGTTGGATGATGCAAAATCTGAATCATCTGAAGAAGATGAAGCAAAAGAAGAAGAACCTCATATCCCAGTATTGAGGAGATCAGTGAGGGAAAGAAGGCAACCAAAAAGGTATAGTCCACTTGATTTTCGTTCTAATTTTTCTTTATCTATTATTGATGATGATCCCATAACTGTCAGGGAAGCAATGAATTAAGAGAATAGTAAACTTTGGAAGAAGGCCATGGTTGAAGAGACGGATGCCTTGGATAAGAATGAGGCATGGGATATATTTGAGTTTCCAGTTGGAAGAAAATATGTTGGTAGAAAATGGTTGTTTAAGAAGAAATTTAATGCAGAAGGAAAATTGGAGAAATATAAAGCTCAGTTAGTAGCAAAAGGTTATTCCCGGGTAGAGGTAATTGACTTTGGTGAGATTTTTTCTCCTGTTGCTAAGTTAACTTCTATTAGATTTATTTGATCTATTGTTGCTACTTTTGATCTTGAAGTGGAATAGATGGATGTGAAGACGACATTCCTACATGGGGATCTAGAAGAAGAAATCTACATGAAGCAACCAGAAGGCTTTGTAGTGAATGGAAAGAAAGAGTTGGTCTGTAAGCTAAAGAATTCATTATATGGTTTGAAGAAATCACCTAGGATGTGGTACCAAAAGTTTGACACATACATCCTTGGATTGAGATTTGTAAGAAGCATGGCTGATCATTGTGTATATTCCAAGTAGGTTGGTAATCACTTCATTTATGTAGTGTTGTATGTTGATGACATGTTGTTGGTAGGAAATAACATGGATGTTATCAAGGAGGTGAAATTACAACTATCCTCCAAATTTGACATGAAGGATCTCGGTGCTGCTAGCTTCATTATGGGAATGGAGATTAAAAGAGATCATGCAAATAGGAAACTATGGTTGAATCAAAGAAAATATATTGAGACAATATTGCAGAGGTTTAATATGCATGGAAGTAAACCGATCAAGGTTCTTACTCCTATAAGTGTAAAGTTATTTGCAGATTAGTGTCACAAGACACATGAAGAAGAAGAGGACATGTTCCATGTTCTGTATGCTAGTGCAGTTGACAGTTTGATGTATGAAATGGTTTGTACTAGACCGGACATTGCACATGCAGTGGGATTTTTGAGAAAGTATATGTCAAAACCATAGAAGGATCATTGGACAATAGTAAAGAGGGTCTTTAGGTATTTGAGTGGCACTACCAATTATGGATTGTGCTACCAAGGAAGACCAGGATTGGATAGAGTGGTGGACATACATGGATTTGTTGATGCATATTGGGCTGGAGATCTGGATTGCAGAAGATCTACAAGTGGTTATGTTTTTAACCTATTTGGAGGAGAAATCAGTTGGATGAACAAAAGACAGGCTGTAGTGGCACTCTCAACTACAGAAGATGAATACATGGCAGCCACTCATGCAAGCAAGGAAGCAATATGGTTACAAATATTGTGTTCAGGTATTGGGTTGGTACAACAAGAAATGAGATTAGATTGTGATAGTTAGAGTGTAATCTTCCTGGAAAAGAACCCAACTTATCATTCTAAGAAAAAACATATTGATGTTCAGTATCACTTTGTGAGAGACGTGGTTGAAGAAAAGAAGGTGTTGCTGGAAAAGGTTGACACTTTGAAGAATGTTGCAGATTCATTGAAAATTTTTGTGAGCATAGACAAGTTCTCCTGGTGTAGAGTAAGAATGGGCATTGTTGCCCTGGATTGTTGACTATATAATCTTGTGGACCCTTGGATGCAAAGAAAACAACAAGTGGGAGAATGTTGGGTATGTGTTATATTATTTGCATGTGTGTGTGCGTGGGTATGTTAGATTCGACA
>ML802978.1:18542-39898 GCA_009831015.1 Picea engelmannii
TACGCGCAGTGTTCAGGGAAACGCCCCGATTTTTTTTTTTTTTGGTCGGTTTTTTCTATTTTAACGGATTTTTCTATTTTTAGCGGTTTTCTAAATTAATCCCGGATTAAGGGATTAGGGTTTTGGTAGCTATGAAATACCTAAAAAATTTGTATATATTGTATGGTGAATGGTGAAATTAATACAATGAAGATTTGAAAGGTGTGGCATCAAGGAAGGCTGGTTTTCTCCCAATTAAGGGTTTCTGATGTAAATCTCTGTGTACTATGTGTATGAGCCATTGATTAATTTCTATTTTTCTTAAGAATCTATATGCATTGGTTTACTTCACAGGTTTAAAAATTACAAAACATTCACCAAAGTGAAGCATGTGATTGAATACTTCAAAATATTTGGATGTTGAGTATATCTTCATGTACCCAAAGAAAAGAGATCCAAACTAGAACCTTCAGGAAGAAAGGGTACAATTGTAGGATACAGTGAATCCTCAAAAGCATATCGAATCTACATTCTAGGTCAGAGACAAATTGAAGTAAGCAAAGATGTTGCCTTTGAAGAAGAAGTAGCCTTCTATAAATCCAGAGAAGCCTAGATGGAAATTGATAGTGAAACAATACCTTCTCCCCCTTCATTAGTTCAGAGGGAGACATATATTAGTCCAGATGAACCAATAGCTCCATTTGATCCAGTTGCTCCAACAGATTCAGTTGCTCCAAGCAACATACCTAGAGATATTACAGTTGGACATAAAAGGCCTAATTAGGCCCGACAAACTCTACAAGAAGAAGAAGGGCATAAAGCCCCGCAAGGAACAACCAGAGAAAGCAAGAGACCAAAGAGATTCTCAAGCTACTTTTCAGCCATGACCCACATTATTGACTCAAAGCCAACTTGTCATGGAGAAGATTCAGGTGAAAAAGTATGGAAAGATGCCATGATTGAAGAATACCAATCAATATTAAAAAATGATGTATGGGATGTTGTTCCAAGACTAGAGGGAAATTCTGTAGTGACTTCCAAATGGATTTACAAAAATCAAGCATGCTGCTGATGGAAGCATTGAAAAATACATATCAAGATTTGTGGCCAGAGGGTTTTCACAAATAGAGGGAGTTGACTATGATGAGAATTTTGTACCAGTCGCCAGATATACCTCCATCCGATCTATCATTGCGCTAGCTGCTTCCATGGGTTGGAAGCTACATCAGATGGATGTAAAGACAAGTTTTCTCAATGGTGAAATTGAGGAAGAATTTTATATTGAGAAGCCATAAGGTTTCATTGTACACAACGAAAAATCTCATGTATGCATGTTGAAGAAAGATCTGTATGGTCTAAATCAAGCACCACATGCTTGGTACGAGAAAATGGATGTATTTTTGATGAGTTTGGGCTTCAACAAAAGTACTGTTGATCCAAACTTGTATTATCACATTGATGGCAATGAGTGTCTGATTTTGGTCTTATATGTGGATGATCTTTTCCTCACCGGTTTAGAGAGACTCATTTCTAAATGCAAACAAGCATTGACTGCTAAATTTGAAATGAAGGATTTGGGATTGATGCATTGTTTCTTGGGACTAGAAGTATGGTAGAGAACAGATGATATTTTCCTAAGTCAAGGAAAATATACTATGGAGATACTGAAAAATTTCAGTATGACAAAATGCAAATCCATGCCTACTCCAATGGTAATGGATTTAAAGAAAATGTGTGATATTGATTCAGGAGATGTAGATCCACACTTATATCGACAGTTGATTGGATCTCTGATGTATCTAGTTAACACTAGACCAAACATTTTCTATGTAGTAAATGTGCTTAGCCAGTTTATGAGCCAACCAAAACATACACACTGGATAGCTGCAAAACATGTATTGAGATACTTACAAGGTACAATTGGTTATGGCCTGAGATATGCATTGAATGTGGACTTGAGCCTGCAAGGATATGCAGATGCAGATTGGGTAGGAAGTGTAGTAGACAAAAATAGAACCTCCGATTGTTGCTTCACCTTAGGATCGACCATGGTTTCTTGGTGTAGTAGAAAACAAAGCTATGTGGCTTTAAGCACCGCAAAGGTAGAGTACATTGCACTGAGTGTGGTAGTTCATGAAGCATTATGGCTTCACAAACGTCTGATTGACTTATTCGATCATGAGATGGATCCTACTACTATTCATTGTGATAACCAAAGCTATGTAAGTCTCTTCGAGAACCTGGTGTTTCATGATAGATCGAAACACATTGAAATCAAGTATCACTATATCAAAGACATGGTGTAGAGGAAGACAATTCATGTGCAATATCTTTCTCCTCATGAACATATTGTAGATATCTTCACCAAACCACTTTCCAAGACAAAGTTTGAGTATTGAGAGACTTGGCTTGGTGGAAAATGCCTCCCTAGCTAAGATGGAGTGTTGATGATTCCAGCTATGCGAGACATTCTCCAGCTTACAAACTTGTGATATGTGGATCATTGCAGCTATGTGAGACTTTCTCCAGCTTACAAACATGAGAGAAATCCCCTAATAAGGGTACTTGGTTCCTATATGAGATAGATTTGGAACATAGAGATGACCTCCTCCATTCAGAGAGTTGAGAAGAAATCCATATGATTATCCTGTGGGAAAGGCAATCTGCTGAGTTGGACGTGCCTGTGGCTAGGAACAAGGTGAACGTGTGAAATACCAAAGTGTTGGGTGCATTGTCATGAGAACATAAATGGAGATGATGTATTATCTTCCTTTAAGTAGCAGAGTTGACAAGAAACTCCAGATGACTCTCCAATGAGATGAGTGGGAAAGAAGATCTGTCGAGTGGACGTGCCTATGGATGAGCACAGGTGAATGTGTGAAGAATTGGTTCTTCTATGTAATGAAGTGAGCCAGAGATATGGACATCCCTATGGATGTGCCCCTAGTTGATGAGAAACAATGGGTGTATCTGATCCCTTGATATATTGTTCAAGAGTCAGACCTGCCTGTAACCCTAATTGTAATGTAAAGGGTGCAGGTCGGCCACACCTTAATGTGATTAGTAATAAATGCAAAAGATAATTAATCTGCTTAATATTAATTATAATGTGACTTAGAGAGGCCATCCTTGTTGTGCCCATATACACTTTTGTTGATAGGAAAAGTCTAATATAAGTAAAGGAAGATTCCCCATTGTGGAATCATATCCTACACACAAGTTTGGAAATTTCAGCAAGTACATCCTCTTGGGAAAAGTGCGCACCTCTCTTGGGCGCTAGTCTTCTAGGGTTTGATCACCCTCTTGTGTGCTAAGTCTTATTGGTGGTGAAGGTATTTCTCTTGAAAAATATAGCAAAGGATTTGGCTGGGTTTTCTTCCCTTGTTGAGAAGGGTTTCCCAGGATACTTCTTGTGTTCTTATGCATGGTGTTTCTTCTTGTGATCTTGGTTGCTGCAACATTCTTGTTTATGTTTAAGACAAATGAAAAATTTAAATGAACTATATGATTAACCTAGCTTATTGAAAAATCAACATGATCTACTTCTTAAGGACAAAGGATGAAGTCCTTAAAAGGTTTCAACAATTCAAATCTCTTGTTGAGAACTAGATAGGAAAGACGATCAAGGTTTTGAGATTAGATAATGGGGGTGAGTATACCTCCAACAAGTTCAAGGATTTATGAAAGGAGGAAGAAATCAAGAAGAAGTTGACTGTTTCGTACAACCCACAACAGAATGGGGTTGCAGAGAGAAAGAATCAATCCATCATAGGGGATTCTAAGGCTATGATTCATGACCAATAATTGTCGATGTTTCTTTGGGTAGAATCATGTAACACAACAATCTACATCCATAATAGGTGTCCTCAAAATATATTGGAGGAAAATACACTAGAGGAAGCATTCACTGGTGTGAAGCCAGAGGTGAGCTACTTTTGCATCTTTGTTTATCCAGTCTACATCCATGTATCTGTAGAGAAGATAACTAAGTTGGATCCCTCCATTAGTAAGGGTTTATTTGTGGGTTACGATGAGACTTCAAAGGATTACAGGGTCTATATTACAGAGCAGAGGAAGAAAATGGTGAGTAGGGCTATGAAATTTGAGGAGGACTTTGCATCCAGAAGTCACATGAGCCCATTCCAGTGACAAATAAAGAGGAGCATGAGGTTACAAAGGTTGAGTCAGGGTCACCAAAGACACTAGAAATTTTCAATTTAGGAAAACAACCTTCAGGTGTGGAGGAGGAGACATTATCCCCTTCCAATTCTATCAGGAGACCTCAATGGTTCACACAGACATTAAGGGATGCTTAGGAGTATGTTTGGGCACCTAGGAGAACATTTATGGAGATCAGACCTCCAAAGAAGTTTCCAAACTACATGGCATCGATGAGAAATATCACAGATTCAAATCCTTCTAGTTTTCAAGAGGTAGTAGACCAACATGCTTGGCAGGATGCCATGGTGGAGGAATACACCTCCATCATGAAGAATGATGTTTGAGACATAGTGTCAATATTAGAGGAGAAGTCAATGGTAACTTGCAAGTGGCTCTAAAAAATCAAACATGTTTTAGATGGCAACATCAAGAAGTTCAAGGCGAGGTTTGTGGCGATAGGTTCTCCTAGAAAGAGGGAGTGGACTATGAGGATACATTTTCTCCAATCACTAGGTACACTTCCATTATATAAATTATATCTTTAGCTTCATTTAGAGGGATGGATGATACATCAATTGGATGTAAAGAAAACTTTCTTTAATGGGATCATTAAGTAGGAAGTGTACATAGAGAAACCTTAGGGATTTGAGGTAAATTGAAGGAGACCCATGTTTGTAGGCTTAATAAAGTCTTGTATGGACTCATGCATACATCAAGAGAATGACATTCCATGATCGATGGATATTAGTTGAGTATAGGTTTCACCAAAAGTGAAACAGATCCTAACTTATATTATATATTTGTTGGGATTGATGTTCTTATTTTGGTGTTATGTGTAGATGACACGTTTCTTATAGGTGTAGAGAAGCTCATTGTAGGGTGCAAAGCATAGATGGAAGTTGAGTTCGAGATGAAGGACATCAACATGATGCATTACTTCTTGTTTTTGGAGGTTTGGCAGAAAACATGGGAGATATTCCTTGGGAAAGGTAACTATGTAGTTGAGATCCTAAAGATATTTAGGATGGAGGACTGCAAACCTATGACCACATCCATAATCACCAATTTGAAGAAGCTGACAACGTCATATTCAGATTTGGTGGATTCCATGTTGTACAAGTAGTGGATAGGTTCCTTAATGTATTTGATCAACAATAGACTGATTATATGTTTTGTAGTGAACACCTTGAGTTAGTTCATGGTGGAGCTAAGGCAGGAGCATTGGGCAGAAGCAAAATATGTGCTCAAATATTTGAGGGGTAGAGTGGATTATGGTGTGAGATATATTGGATATGGTGAAGTGAAGTTGTAGGGGTATATAGACTCAAATTTGGCATGTAGTGCAATAGAGAGGAAGAACACCTTAGGGTGTCTCTTTAGCTTGGGATCAACAATGATATCCTGGTTCAGTTGGAAGTAGAGTTTTTTGGAACTTAACTTAGCAAAGGAAGAGTATATGGAAATTAGTACAATGAGTTGTGGGGCCATTTTACTTTGCAAGTTGCTTGCAAGTTTATTTGATCAAGAGTTGGATCCCGCATTGATCTACTTTGATAAAGAGAGTTGTATCAAAATATTTGAGATCTAGTGTTTCATGAGAGGTCCAAGCACATAGAGATCATATATCACTTCGTTCGAGACATGATTCAGAAGGGAGTAGTGCTCCAATATATTCCCACTGATCAATAAGTAGCTGATATTCTGACCAATCCCTTAACAAAAGGAAAGTTTGAATCATTTTGAGACAGACTTGGATTGGTGCAAAATTCCTTCCTTGCTAAGAGGGAGTGTTGAGAAATGTAGCTCTAGCAGGAGCTTCTTGCACATGTTAGGTGTGAACATATGATAAGTAGTTTGAGATTACTTCTTAGTGACCACATAGGAAAAGTGGGAAATAATACCATCTTGTAATTTCACTTAAATAAATAAAAGTGAAAGTCAAATTTCCCATGTTCTCCTAGTCTTAGAAATCTAAATGAAATATTCTAGAATATTAGTGACTTAGATTTTTTCTAATCTTAGTCACACACCTCATTGTTGAGATAAGGTGGTTGCTAGGATTAAGGAGATTAGTTGCTAATATTTGAGAAATTAGTTGCTAGGATTGAAGAGATTAGTTATCTTTCTCAAATCATAAATAGGACAAGATGGGAGAAGTTGGAACACACATGGGAACACTTGAGAGAGGTAGAGACCAAGAGAAGAAGGATATTGCATCTGAGAGGAGAAAGTGCATATCTGTTGTAGTGGACAACAAGAGGGAATCCATACAACAACAATGTCGTATAGTTGTGCAACAATAGTTGTTTCCTTATTTCTTTAATAGAGTCATTCTTATATTTCATCAGGTTATACTTCTCTGTTATGTAGTGTTTTTTTTACCATACAACTGCTAAGTTACAACATACTAAGTAGGTACCTTGTAAGCTTTGATGATTGGAATGATAAGCTAATTTGAAGGGGAAAATCATTGTGCATGTGTGTTATTCATTTATTTCTTCTGTTTTTCATTTTCCAACTATATGTGTGATTGTTGCATGTTTAAAAATATTCATTTATGTGATTAAATAAGTTCATGTTTGATTTATTTAATTAAGAAAAACATAGGACATCAATCATCAAGGGATTTTGGAAAATTCACATTTTAGACCTCAAATTTTCGCTAATGCTTATATGGTGTAAGTTCATTTCTCCTTCAAGGGATGTATAGTGCACATTTATCTCCATTTTATGCAACTTACATTAATGAGTCCTTGAGAACTCAAAATAATCTCTCAATTTTTGTGTTTCAGTTATCAGTTATCATTTAAGGCAATGCAAATCAAATTTGAAGGAATAATACACATGCCATCTCTAAATTCATATGGAATAAAATCAATCATCTTTGAGAATATTTCTTTTCCATTTTTATCACAGGGCTTCACCTTTAGTATGTAATATTTGCATCAAAAGAAAAGAAATCAACAAAGTATCCAACACACCTTCTCTTCTCATCATCCAACAAACTACGATCCAACTCTTCAATCTATGGAAGTTTTATCTTATACCAACAAAATATTGAATGGTGATAAATATTTGTGGAAATACCCTAGGATACCATGGATATGTTCTTCTATGACACATGGTTCATGTATTTTGGTAGGTTTTGACATCAATTTGCATGGTTATATAACATATTTTTTATCCTTATTTGCAATGGTTTCAAATTTCATATTCTTTATTGTCCGAGTTTGGCACACATCTATTGGGTTTTCATAATATTAAAAAAAAATGGAGGCCATTTTTATTTTAAGGGGAATCATTGATATGATCCCATGCACAAAAAAACATGCCAATTAGAAAATAATATACACAATCATATGAATTTCAAAAGGGAAAGGAAGAGAACTATTTTTTTTTTAAATCATATTTTTGATTTATCTCCTTATAGGTTTACTCAAATTTCAAGTGTGGGCATTTGTTGGATGTGGAGTTGAATTCTGCATCCAACGAATATCCACTCCACATACTTTTGATAGACACGCAGTGAGATAAATTGAAAATACATTAAAAAAATAAAAATAAAAATAAACATGTTTGAGTAAACTTATAAGGAGATGAGTCAAAAATATGATTATAAAAAGTTGTTTTCTTCCTTTTCCACCAAAAAATTTTATCCTTATGGTTGAGATCATTATCTTGAATCCTATTGGTTCTTTTAAAATTGATTTTGATAGTACATTTTTTGTTTTGAGGCTCATTTTTTACCTCAAAATTTCCCGAATGTATATAGTTATAAGTTTCATGTTTGTTGAAAAGGATGTGTCTGTGTTTTGCTTGGATTTATTTTTTTGTGTTGGATTGAGATGATTGCATACATTTAATAAGGATTGGATCCTTGCATTTAGATTGTTGTGCTTGAAAGGTATTTTTTGATCAATTGGATCTAGTATCTTAGTGGGTGGCAAGAAGGTTATATGCAATCCTATTTGTTGTACATTTTTCTACTACAATGACAACATTCCATCTCTAAGAGGTTTACACCATGAGTGTCACCATTCATGATTCAAAGTATGTGAATTTTTTTTAATGATTAGCTATAACATTTAACTACCTTTCTTCTTTCCACCACCTATTGTAGGGACGCTAAACAAAAACCTACTTTCTACTAGTTTCAACACACATACATGCAAAGAACTATATATGATAACAATTCCAGTGAATGTTGATTGCACCAATTATGGAGTTCTTTATTTTGTTGTATTGTAGGGACGCTAAACAAAAACCTACTTTCTACTAGTTGCAACACACATGCATGCAAATAACTGTATATGATAATAACTCCAGTGAATGTTGATTGCACCAATTATGTAGTTCTTTATTTTGTTGTTTTTGTTCAATTGAATTGATAGAGTTCTCATGAAAATGTGTTCAATGTAAAAGAGAAAAATATATTAAAAAATATTTAAGTTTTATAGTGTCATTTTTTTTCTTACAAAAACTGACGAGTATGAAAGTAATGAATAAAAAAAAAGATTAGTGCAGGTTATCAATATCAATTATATACATCAAGATAGAGAATTGGATTCAAATTTTAACATAATTGTGAAAATTTAGATTGTTAAATGATGGGCATCGGTTGGGAAAATGTGGACAATTGAATGATGGACATCAATTAAATTATCATCATAGGAAAACATATGCAAGTGAAAGATAGATTTATATTTCAACTTTATAATTAGTCTTTTATTGGTTGAAAATAGAGAATTAATCTTTATATAAACATAGTCTCCACTTATCACTTATCAATGAAGTGGTTTATAGTTGAAGAAAGAGAAAAAATTATATAACATATGTTTTAATGCAAAAGTAATAACAAAGTAATTGAAAATGCCAATGACATGATTTGAAGTCATATCTTAGAAAAGCACAAAAAAACTGACTAGGATAGGGAGAAGAGGTTGACTGTCAATAATAACTTTAAAAAATAAGTATATCTTAACTTGGTTGGAAAATAGACATCCTATGATTTCAATAACATGATTTGTATCTTCATTGACAACAATCAAAGGAATTTCAAGAAAATGAAAGTAACATGTTTGTTGATAATGATAATAGCCACAATGTTAATGAGTGAAATGTATTAGTAGACATTAAATCAAAATGTTTATCCTACTAGTAACATCTAAATAATGGTGCTTGATGGAGATGCATTGTTATTACAACAAAATTCTATGAGTTTGGATTTATAATGCTAAATTACACTCTTCACAAACCTATTGAAAGAAGTCAATCTAGAAGCACAAGCTTTAAACAATGGTGCTTGATGGAGATACATTGTTCTTACAACACAATTCCAAGAGATTGTATTTACGACTGAGGCCCTTTACTTAGCATTTAGTGCCTCCTCTAGAAAGTTTAGTTTTACCTTGGCTCTTCTCTCCACAGAGTCTATAGTGGGAGTTAGGATAAACAAATTTCTTTTGCTTCCATCGCTTCCATGACGGAAGTAACTATCAATGCACTTATGAGTGCGGTTGAGGAGGTAGCCTATGAGTAGGAGGGCCTTTTTAATTCTACTGACCCAAAATCGATTCCTTTACACCTACCTTCACATGAGCCTTTACCCTTGGATTCTACTCAACAACTAGCTTCATTTTCATTTTTCCATGAGGACAGAGCAAATCTGGTGAAGTCTGTTACTGGGTTTCTTGTTCATTCTCCTCCTGGGGGAGAAACTACAACCAGGGTTCACAAGCGACCATGCCGTGGTGGGGATAACTCCATTGGCCCGAAGACTTCTTCTCAGAGACAAATTGTTAAGAAACCTTGGCTTCCTAACCGGGCTCGTCGAGAAATGGTGTTGGGGGATGACCTAAGATTGGAGGACGAGGTAAACTTGGATTTAAATGCATTGATATGAAGGTTCTCTTACTGCTTGTGGTGTACCATCCCACTTCATACCTAGGTGAAGACAAACTGGACACCCATTTTGGGTTACGCACCAGAATTATTCTACCTCCGGAGAGATTGGTTTGGCTTCAAGTTTCAATCGTCGAATGACGTGGTGAAAATACTGGACAGGTTGTGGTCCTATGATGGGGGGAGATTGATGCTCAAAAGGTGGAGAATCTCTTTTGATCCCGCTCAGGAATACTTTCATTTTAGGCACTTGTGGGTGCTTCTTCTTGGTTTACCACTAAATCTTTGGAATACCAAGGCACTGACAACTATATGGAATTCTCTGGGTCTCTTTATTAGTGCCAATGAACAGTCATTGTGTGCACCTGATCGAAAGTTAGGAAGGATCTTGGTGGAGATTGATATCCACTCAAGACTGCTGGAGACCTTGGACATTCAGAGGCGAGACCACTTTTTCTCACAAAGACTGGACTATTTGGGCCTTCTATTCTAGTGTACTTATTTTCGTAAGACCAGACACTTGAGAATCTCTTTTCAGGGTATTATGGAGGAGGAGGAGTCAGAGAAATCATGACTCAAGAAGATGCAATGATGTGATTCGCTTGGATTTATTTCATCTGATCGAGAAGTACCATGTCTTGAATCCTCAGACTCTCTGAATTTTTCGGGCACAAACAATCTCATAGGTAAACTCAAAGATTTAAGTCCTAGTTTTTCTAATTCACTTACTTCTTGGGAAAAATTATCATTGGATACGTCATCTCAGTCGGGTGTTGTGCCTATCACTTCACCCTGTGGTACTGTTCTGATTAAAAATATTGTTTCCCCATCCATTGAGGTTCACCCACCCCCAAAGGAAGTTACCTCTCCCTTTGATGATTTTCTATTTCCCCCGTCGGGCGACAGGGCTTTGCACAACTTATTTAGGGCTCTCAATTCTTAGGTGGAGCTAAGGTAGTGCCCTTTTGCCTCTGTCAGTCCCTTTCTTGGAATGAGGGCTTCCTTACCATAACCTTTAGCGAATCCCAAGAGTGCTTGAGAGGTGGAAGTGGTGGGGGGGGAATGAACCTTATTTAATATCGGGTTATCGAGAGACTGAACCTAGTGACTACTCTTTGGGGGAAACTTTGGATTCGTTGGCACCACTAATTTGTGAGGTAGATACTTCTGTGTCGCTTTCTACTTATTAGGGAAAATATATCCTAACTCTTCCGAGTTCTATTGAACTTGTGGGCCAGTCGGAGTACTTTTGTGGGGGGTCTGGGACGAGTTATGCATGGTAAAAAGGGTTGGGCTTTGAGACTTCTCCCATTAAGAAGATAAATGCTTGAAAGAAGGCTACCCTCTCTGTGATTCACCTGTTCCACTCTCTCCTACCACTATAGACTCTGGGGCGCTTAGAGGCATGAAATCCCTTGCATGGGCCAGATCATGATCCTTCTATATTTAAACATTTGAGGGGTCAGGGGGACCCTTAAACAGGCCTACATGCTCAGATTACTTCAGAAAGTTAAACTAGATGTGTTTTTTTTCAAGAAACGTTATTTTGATGAGGAGAAGGCACACCATTCTATGTTGAAGTTTGTCCCTAATTGGTGTTCTTGTGTTGTTAGCTCTGTGGGAAATTCGAGTGGTCTCTTGGTGACGTGGGACCCAAATAAGTTTTTTTTCTACCTTCACTTTGCAGTGGGGGTATTTTACTCATTGACACCTCATTAGAGAACATAAAAGATATCTGATTACTCAATGTTTATGGGCCCTGCAACGAGCGAAAGAATTTTTGGGATCAGGTGGCTTAGGGGGGGTTGATAGATTCTAAAAATTTGATTCTTACAGGAGATTTAAAATTTACTATAGGTCCTGATGAGGTCAAGGGAACGGAGGCTCAGATGGATAAGCTTGAAAATTATTTTAAAAGTATGATACAGGATCATCACTTGGTTGACCTGATACCGAACGAGGCTGTTTCAACATGGAGGAATGAAAGACATGGGGGGGAAGTATTGCAAAACGACTTGATCGATTTCTGGTCTTGGATAGCCTATTGATTGATGTGGGTATGTACCAAACATGGGTTGACCTTCCCTATGTTTTGGATCATGCGCTAGTGATAGATCAATTTGAACTTCATCAGTTTCCGGTGGCTTACCCATTCAAGTTAAATCCAACTTGGATGACTGAGGTTGATTTCACTACTATTGTAAAAGAGGTATGGTGGATACATAATTCTATTTGGAATCAGATGTCTAGCTTAGGTTTGTGTGGAAATTAAAATTATCAAAGGTCCAAATTAAATCCTGGGCTAGACTTAGATGGTGTACAAAATTAAAAAAGGCTGGAGTATTTGGAGGAGGAAATTAGGGTGGCTCTTTTGGATTTACCGAGGTCTGGAATGAATCCAAAAAATGAATGTTGACTGAAATATTTGGAGAAAAAGTGCAATCAAATCCTCCTCTTTGAAGAGGAACATTGGTGACAAAAGAGTCGTGTAGTCTGGCTGAAATGTGGGGACCAAAATACAAAATATTTTCGTAAATATGCCAGTGAAAATAGAAATAAAAAACACATATGGGATATTTGTGATGAAAGTGGGCAGGAACATAGAGGTCAAGAGGAAATCAAGACAGATGCCACCAGATTTTTCAAAAAATTGTTCTTAGCGGATCCCCACATCTCCCCTTTGGAACAATTGAATTTAGTCATGTTGTTTCCACTATTTGTATCTGTGGAGGACTCTAATCTCATCGACAGACCGATCACTAAGAAGGAACTTTGGGAAATTTTAAAACTCTTTCCAAAAGATAAAAGTACATGCCCGGACAACTGGATGGTTGAGTTTTTCACACAATTTTTTGAAGCTGTGGGATATGATCTGTTGGAACTTGCTGAAGACACTAGAATCAGAGGAAAGATTAAAATCTCCCTAAATACCACTTTCCCGGCGTTGATTCCAAAGGATAATAATCCTTGGACATTCGGGGATTACAAACCTATTTCACTCTACAATATATGTTACAAGATGATATCTAAGGTGATTGCAAATAGAATAAAACACATACTCTCGAGGGAGCTGTCGATGGAGTAACTTGGGTTCTTGAAGGGTAGGAAGATATTGGATGCCATTGGTACGGTGAAAGAATGTATACACAACATCAAAGCTAGAAAGCAATAGGCCTTTATTCTTAAATTGGATCTAAAAAAAGCGTATGACTGTGTTAGTTGGGACTTCTTATGTTTGATACTTGTTCAAATTGGATTCATCATACACTCTATAAATTGGATTATGAGATGTGTAGTTATCTCCTCCTTTGTTGTTTTGATCAATGGGGAGTCCTCACCCTTCTTTAATAGTGAACGTGGATTAAGACAAGGTTGTCCTCTCTCTCTCTTGCTCTTCATCCTTGTAATGGAAATCTTTAGTCTTCTTCTAAAGAAAGGAAAAGTGGAAGGAAGCCTGACTGGGGTCAAGGTTTCCAGGGTCATAAGAATTCTACACATTATATTTGTTGATGATGTACTTATAATGACAAAGGATTCACTTGAAGAATGACAGGTGATTAAATCATATTTGGAACTTTTATGTTGTGCCTTGGGTTTAAAAGTTAGCCCACAAAAATATACTTTCCACTTTTCGGGGGTACAAGGAGAAACTTTGGAGAAGTATAAGGAAGTTTTTTCTTATAATTTTGTGGAGATGTCCGAGGGATTCAGATACTTGGGGTATTTTATAAAAGAAGAGAAAACTACCTTCGAAGACTGGATATGGATTATTATAAAGTTTGAGAATATGATCAAACATTGGTGTAATCGCCAGTTAACACTTAGTGGATGGTGTACACTTGCAAAGGCGGTCTTAGAAACAAAATCAATTTATTGGATGGCACTTGTGTAGGTTCCAACTTCTGTCATCTCAAGGATACGTAAGATAATATTTGATTTCCTTTGGTCAGGTGGTGGAAAATTTCATGGAATACATCTCTGTAGCTGGGAGATTCTTTCAAAGCCGAAACATCTAGGAGGTTGGGGTCTCATGAATATTTTCTTATTTAACCATTCCTTGACATCGAACTCTTTATGGTGTGTATTGATGAAATATGGTATCTGGCACCAGATGATCAAATATAGATACTTACCTTACTATCAGTGGATACTTGGCTCAGAACGATTTTGTCTCTTCAACCAGTGACCTCGCATATTTGGAAAAAATTGATGAAATCACTGCCTATCATTACTCATTGGATTAGTTGGAAACCTGGTAATGGTTACTCTATACTAATCAGATTGGATAATATTTTGGGCACTGTAAATTATTCCTTACTTTCTTTGGAACTTCTGTTGGATCTAAAGGATAAAAACATACGGTATTTGTATCAAGCCATCACTCAGTCCTCTTTGAGATTCATTACAAATCAGTGGAAATACAGTGAAGAGTTAGACCTCTCAAGAAACTTGGTGACTGAGTGGTATTCATTTTGAAAGGCACTCATTGAATCCGAAGTCTAGCTACAGCCTAGAGATGATTCGCTAATATGGATGGGAGGTGACCATTCGAGAATACTCACTGTAAAAAATGTTTATAACACCTTGGAAAGTAAATTATGGCGGATACAAACGACAAGGCGGTGAAGAAACTTATGGACATGGGACATAACATTCAAAATCAAACTCTTCATTTGGTTGGTACTGGAGAATAAAATCTTAGCATGGGATAATTTGAAAAAAAGAGGTTAGGAAGGACTGAGCTACTGTCCACTTTACAATAGAGATGAGGAGACAATCCTTGATTTATTTGTAAAATTTCCTTTTACACAACATCTATGGAAGTTTTTATCTACTGTTTTCAACCTTGTTACTTCTTGGGGTGGCAGCACACTTTCCAATTGTTTTGAAAACTGGCCGAAATCGAAAAAAGTCCATCAAATTCTACCTTCATTGACCTATTGGTATATCTGGTTTGCAAGGAACAAGTGTATTTTTGAATCCTGCACAACTATAGTTCAGGGAGTTGGACTTCAGATCAGAGGGATGGTGGAAATTACTGGTGCACAGTGCCCTCAAAATTACACTTGAAAAATAATAAAAAAGCCACCCGACATCACTCTGCAATCCATTTGTTGGTTTGACAGTGTTGATCAAGCAAATGGTACTCTGAGTGGAGCTGGGGATATCATAAAGAATTAGGGGAACACTATCTATAGGTGGACGTTCAACTGTGGAATGGGTTCAAACACCAGGGCATAACTACTTGGTGTTTGGGCCACTTTATCATTAGCTCATAGGATGGATATTGAACAACTTCAGTTATTGGGGGATTCAAAGACAATGGCTGACTGGTTAAACTACAAGAGTAATCTACAAGTTTCTTCACTTATGGGATGGATGGAGAAGATTAGGGAACTTATTACTCTTTTCAACACTATTAGATTTGATCATATCTACAAGGAAGAGAATGTGGAAGCAAATGTACTATCAAAAAAATCACTCCATGTACCGGAAGGGAGGATCCACTACAACAAATGGTAGGATGGCCATGAGGGCCCCCCATTATCTCTTCATCTCTACTTATGATATAGTGAGAATATCGGGGAAGTCCTTGACTTTTATATTTTATATTTTTCTGGTTTCCAAA
The DNA here is from genome assembly GCA_009831015.1 of Picea engelmannii. Lineage (NCBI taxonomy): Eukaryota > Viridiplantae > Streptophyta > Pinopsida > Pinales > Pinaceae > Picea > Picea engelmannii. Next base: position 34,213 of record ML802978.1, read on the forward strand.
AATGTAATCCTTTCTATAGACACTATGGACTGTCCACTTATATATTTTTTCTATTATTGGACTGATACATATTGTAGAGACTGTCTATTTAGTATCAAGAACATTGTAGCAACACTTTATGTGTCTATGATTGGTATGGTAATACCATTATAATATGGTTGTAATAGTGAACACATGTACTCTCCTTGAGAACATCATATATATAATATATTGAGAAATTTTCTACTAGAAAAAGAGATTGGATTTACAATGCTATAATACACTTTCCAAAGAAAGTTATATTTTCATAAAATAAAATATAGTATATATTATTATGAATTTAGAGTCAACTTAAAATTGCAATAACTAAAATAAAAAATTTTAAACTATTAATAAAAAACATTATCAATTGGCATTTAAAGAGAGAAATATGAAAACAATGCAATTTAAGTTTTGTGAAATTCTTGATTAAGGAAAGTAAACTCCCAAAATAAAGTATGAGAAGTATCATTATGAAATTGCAAGAACTTTAAAATTGGAATTGTTACCACATGGTTTGCATTTGGATTGTTTGAGAGGTCATGACAGAAAAAATCCATGATGTTAGTATGGTAGGTGTTGTAACATGAACATTTTATTTTTCTTTCATCATAAGGTAGCCAGTGAATGACAAATTTTGGGCAGGTAGAGTAAGAGTTATCCTCATTATGCAAATGAATCTATCAACTGTATCTCAAGGTTAATTATTTAGGGTGTGAAATTACTTGTTGAAATTTTGAAGAGTATTGAAGCATTATTTATGTCCCATGTATGAGGGTATAAGCATAAAGTGGTGCCTTCTTATGGGTGAGCCAGTGTGGGATGTTGACATATATAATTTAGTAATGAATGTAATTGGGAATTACTTGGTTAATAATGAAGACCATAATCAACCAATGAATGACACATAACCCAACTATCTATTTGTCACCATCATTTGTGAGTGTGAGAAACAAACATTGTGGATATACACTGTGATTTTCCTCTATCAACATCGTTTTCCTATGAAACTACGAGTAGAAACCGAGGACATATAGATTTCTGACTAAGGAATAATAATGGGATGTTCAAAAACACATGTATTTCCAAAAGAGGATGAACACCTTCAATAACCACTCACACAACCAGATCAAAGATCAATACACCAATGTTTTGACGTGGTAAAACCCCTACGAGGAAACAACCACAACCCAAGCCAACATAACCACTTGGAGAAGTTTATTAATGCAAAAGAAAAATATTACAAATAGATTTTACAAGATATTTTCTCACAATCGATCATCGATAAATGACCCTCCATGCTCTTTAAATAGAGATCATGGACCATTCGGGTGTTAAGCCACATATCAATGCCCATTAAGATCGAGGAGAATATGAATCGTCAGATCACTCTATGTTGGGAACATATCGTGACTGTTGAATTTACTAACTACAAATGCATACTAATTCATACTAAAGAAACACACTTTTACCTAACAACACATTAGACCAATTAGATCTTAACTAACTCCTAAGTGTCTAAATATCCTAACATCCCCCCTTAAGAACAACTTGGGATAGGAGTGAAGGATTTAAAATAATGAAACATTAGGAGAATGAAGGAGGCATTAGAGCCTATCCCACCTTAATGACAACTTCTTGAACTCCTAACATAAATCAAATTCTGGAAAACTTCACTTCTGTAAGAGACTTTGTGAAAATTTTTGCAACTTGATCTTCTGTAGGGAAAAAGAGCGCTTCAATAACTTGATCATGAATGAGATTTTGATGAAGTGCATGTGTAGCTCGATGTGTTTGTTGCACTGATGTTGTGTTTTTTGCACTAATGTTGAACTGGGTCTTTGGTGAGCTTGATGGAACTCTGTTTGTCGCACCAAAGGCTGGTTGGATGTTGTTGCTGGAATCCAAACTATGAAAGGATTTGTCGAAGCCACAAGGCTTCCTGACTTTCATTTATCGCTTCTCGGTGCTCTTCTTCTACTGAAGAAAGTGAAATATCTTGTTGTTTCTTACAATTCCAAGTGACAGGTCCTGAACCAAGGCTGAAAAAATAACCTACAGTAGACTTCCAATCATCAAGGTTGTTGGCCCAATCTGAATCAATGAAACCAATCAATAAATGAGTCCCCCCTGAACTGTAATGTATCTCAAACTGAATTGTACCATGGACATAATGAAGTATCATTTTAGTTGATTTCCAATGGATTTCATGGGGTGTTTGCATATACCAGGAAAAAATACCAACATCAAAGGAAAGATCAAGATGGGTATGAGTAAAGTATAAGAGGCTGCCAACTAACTGACGGTACAAGGTGGAATCAACTTCGAGAGAAGTACAAGTGGCAACAATATTGACTCCATACTGGAAGGGAGAAGGGGATGGTTTAAAATCTTCCATGTGAAAGCGACGAAGAAGGTCACAAGCATACTTAGACTAGGAAAGAAAAATTCCTTCATTGGTTTGCAAAACTTGGAGGCCAAGGAAATAGTGCAAAAAACCTAAGTATGTCATTTCAAATTTATTCTTAAGGATGGTTTTCAGATGGTCTAAAAGTTTTGAGTCACTACGAGTAAGGATAAGGTCATCAACATAAAGGGACAAGGATTATGAGATGACTTCCTACTTTCTTGGTATAGACATTATGATTAGAATGGAATATAGAGAATCCAATCTCAATAAGAAAATTGTCCATTTTGTCATACTAAGCTCGGGGAGCTTGAATAAGACTATAAATAGATTTCTTAAGGAGACAAACAAGGCTAGAGTCATTTTGGACATATCCAAGAGGTTGTTCCATGTAGATTTATTTTTGCAAATATCCATGCAAGAAGGCATATTTAAGATCCATCTGATGGACCTCCCATTTATGTGAGGCTGCAAGGGAAAGAACAAGGCGAATGGAATTTGTTTTGGCTACAGGGGATAAGGTTTCATTATAGTCAATTCCTTCAACTTGGAAAAATCCTTTGGCAACTAACCAAGCCTTTTTTCCTTCAACACTTCCATGTGATGCATACTTAGTTCTCTAGACCCATTTACATTTGAAAAGTTTTCTTCCTTTTGGAAGAGGTACAATATCCCAAGTATCATTTTCCATTAAAGAACGATACTCTTCATTGATTGTTGTATCACAATATGGATTACTTGAAGCTTCTGCAAATGTCTCTAGATCACGAGTCTCTAAAAATTGATCCAAAAAAGAAGAGGCTCGTTGGATCTGTGAACATGTCTGACGCTGATCTAAAGGATCACCGACAAGATCACCAACTGCTTCTCGTGTTGAACGGACCCATATAGGAAGTGGTGGAGCTGGTGTTGGTTCAGGTTCAAAGGACTCATCTAGAGGAAGGTGAGTAGGAGGTGGATTTTCATCCTTACTGTCATCATCTAAAGAAGAAACTGGAATAGGAACAGAAGAAGGCACAAATTGTGAAGATGCCTTGCAGGCCGAAGAAGGCACAATCATCGAATTAGGCTCGCAGGGCAAGAGTATTTCATCAAATTTAACATATCTTCTAATAATAATTTGATTACAATGTGGTTGAAGAAGTCTATAACCTTTGACATCTTCATAATAACCAACAAATATACACTTCTCACTTTTAGGCTGCAATTCTTTTCTTTTCTCATCAAGAATGTGAGCCCATGCTATACTGCCAAATACACGAAAGTGACTTACATTTGGTTTAATTTTAGTCCAATCTTCTTCAGGTGTTATATTTTTAAGAGCCTTAGTGGGAGTGTGATTTAATATGTAATTTTCACAGTTGATGGCTTCCTCCCAATAATTTAGACTTAATCCCTTAGATTGGATCATACAATTAGCCATTTCTTTTCATGTGCGGTTCTTTCTCTTAGCAACAACATTTTGTTGTGGTGTATATGAAACAATGTGTTGCATTTAGATGCCCTGTGTAGTGCAGAAACTTGTGAAATTATTGTTCACATATTTGCCTCCATTATCTATTCTTAACTTTTGAATTGCATGCCCATAATGCTTTTCTACAAGGGCCTTGTAGGCCAAAAACTTTGCTTTTAAGTTTTAATAAGTAAACCCAAGTACGTCTGGAAAAGTCATCAAGGAAAGTTAAGGAATAATTGCACCTAGATAAAGGAGAATAAAGTGGACCACACAAGTCACTGTGAACAAGATGCAAAGGGCCTGAGGCATGCCGAGAGGCACGTTTGTCAAAACTGTCCCGATGATGTTTGTTGAGAACAAAACCGACACAAACACCATCTCTCTGAATCTAGCTGAAATGGTCATATCTTGGGAAAACGAAAACCTTTTTGAGTGAAACAAAAAAGCGTTCCTAATTGAACTGAGCGCTCCGTATGCAATGGAACAATCCTATCAGCACAAAAATGTATGGAAATGGTAGAAAACAAAGATGATGCAACTTGGCTTCACGATCTTGATCTACAACTAGAGTGGGTCTTCAAACAAGCTATGAAATCATGTTCGACAACACAAGTATTCCAACAGACGATGAACACCTTTAGTAACCACTCACACAACTAGATCAAAGATCAACACACTGATGTTTTTATGTGGTAAAACCCCTATGAGGAAACATCCACGACCCTAGCCAATGTGGCCACTTGGAGCAGTTTATTAATGCAAAAGAAAAATATTACAAAGAGATTTTACAAGAGAGTTTCTCACAATCGATCATCGACATATGACCCTCCATGCTCTTTAAATAGAGATCATGGACCAATTGGGTGTTAATCCATAGATCAATGGTCATTAAGACCGAGGAGCATATGAACCGTCAGATCACTTATGTCGGGAACATATCATGACTGTCAGATTTTCTGACTATAAATGAATACTAATGCATACTAAAGAAACACACTAAGAAACACACTTTTACCTAATGACACATTAAACAAAGTAGATCTTAACTAACTCCTAAGTGTCTAAATATCCTAACATGGGACAACACACGAAACAAGAATAACCACAAAAAGAGCCTAAATAATAATATATGATGTGAGCATTTGACATGTATATGTATGTATATAGAAATTGGAACCAAAAATATTTATTGGGCTGGCATGTATGTATGAAGACATATTGAGTTGACCTTTGGAAGATTTTAAGTGTCGATTTGGTGTGAAAAGGGAAGTAGGGTTGACCTATGCACTTTTTGAAGGTTACTTGAAGAAGGTACACATTTGAAGGGCCTTTGGAGGCTGGACACTGCGCTTTAGAGCCCTAATTTTCCTTTTCTTAGGGAGATATGTTATTATTGAGGGATTTTTCTTGTTAGTCGTTGTACATGTGGCATGAAATGCCCAATCTTTGTATATTTTAGATTTTTGAATTAGTGAAGAGGGAATTTCCCCCCTCCATACGATATATTAGGGGCTTTTAGTGTTATGATCCAACGCCTTAACATTGATCAAAAGTTAATAAAAAAAATCCACTTCGAGGGGGAAACCTCCTTTTACAATATATGGAATTTAGAATATAATATGAGATGATATAAGATGATCCTAAGACTAGATCTACTTGGTATATATATATATATATATAGGAGACAAAGGGAACAATTATAATGAAAGGGTACAATGAAGGGTTCTAGCCTACATACAAATATAACACTAGAAATGTAATAATTCTATATCTAGGGCTTAATAATGGGTTTTATACATAACATG
>ML802978.1:48282-66897 GCA_009831015.1 Picea engelmannii
CCCCCCCCCCCCCCCCCCCACCTCTCAGTATTCCAGCAATTGGTATCAGAACGGGTGCATTCAGCACAATCTAAACAACTAGGAGGTAGATCCTGAATATGGATCAACAAGAGGGAATGTCTAAAAACAAAGAACCATTGTTCAATGGAGGTGGCTATGCTCTATGGAAAAAAAGGATGAAAAACTTCTTGTTGGATCTTGGTTTTGATATCTGGCAATCTGTTGTAGATGGTTACACTGCACCAACTACTCCACCCAAAGATGTTTTAGGAAATAAAATATGCAATGACAACTCAAGAGAATTTAATGCAATTCTAGGAGGGTTAACAAATTATATATGTGTGAAGGCTATGCATTGTAAGTCAACCAAAGAAATATGGGACAAATTGGAGGTTGTATATGAAGGGGATATTAGGGAAGCCAAAATACATACCTATAGAAATCAGTTTGAAAATATGAAAATGAAAGAAGAAGAGAACATTGTTGAATACCTTCACATGGTAGATGAAGTGGTTAATTCAATCATAAAAACAAGAGAATAACTTATAGGTAAACCTATTGTGAAAAATATACTAAGGTCATTACCTATGAGATATGATGCAAAGATATCTACAATTGAAGATATGCATGATCTTGAAATGAGGTACTATCATGATGATAAATATGGTATGTCTTTGACCATATTTTAGCTCTAAGTTTGACTTTCTAAAGATGTCCTTTGCTTTCTTTTAGGAAAGAAAACAACTAGGTAACTTTATGCTGATAAGTTTTGTGGTTAAGTGTCCTTTTGGGGTCCCCTTGCAAGTGTTTTTCATACCAATGATTAGCACATACAATATAACTCAAAACACATAACACTCCTCACAATATTTACAACTCTAAATGTTGTTCTAACACTTCTAAGCATGCATGGAATTGACACATATGTTTTTGGTCAACATGACCCTGGAAAAACCCCCCCATGGGGAAAACTAGTTTGGAGTAGATGTATATATTGGAGATATGAAAGAATGAGTACAAATCGGAAATAAATACAAGTGAAATTGATACAACAACAACCCAACTTGGATGCTATTGGAGTTCTCTGTAGATGTTCCAACTAGATGATGGCTTGCGCCCCTCTTGGTAGCCAATAGTGTGGAAGCCTTGTGCCCTTGCTCTAGTTTCTCCTCTTGCCTCCACAAAATTCCCCAAATGGTAGAGAACCCCTTTCCCACTAGATTTCCCTTCCTCCTTTCCTCATGCAAACCCTCCACAATGCTCTCATAGCGGAGCCAATCCGCATACTGGACCATCGCACTCGGCATCTACGACATCGAATAGTCAATCAAGTCAAGGTCTAGTGGAACAACTATAGTCTACATTTTTCTACTTGTGAGGATGCATATGAGATGCGTCGTCAATTTCCTTATTTATTTTCATAGTTTGATATATAGATTAGTAGAAACTATATTAAATTCTTTCATTTTTATATTGTACAAGCTTTGGGACAAAATTTAAAACAAGATGGGGTGTATATAACATCCAAATTTTCATCGACCACATTTTCATAACACTGATTATTCTTTGAGGACACTTGCCTGCAAGTGATCCAGTTAAACATGGTGAATTATGCTTATTTGATTTGGTTTTAAGTTTATGCTATGATTGAGTATTGAAAATTTGATATGTTATTAATATTGATGTATAGCATTGACATGTATTATGATGATGTTTCCTGAGTGTGCAGGAAGCATGACATTATGAGGATGTTGATGGCATCGACATACTTCCTTGGACTCCGGATTGAGTTAGGGAGTGGACTATGGACTTTGATTATGAGTACTTGTTTTATTTACACATGTGTCATGATGATGATTCAGTTATGGATTTCATGTATATAAGTTATTAATATTATATTCTTCAGTGGATGCAAGCATAATGACACTTTCTAATCCGACTCACATATGGAGTAAAGGGGTCATACAAATATATTAGATAGATCAGGGAGAGGTGTGGAAGCGTCCCTATCACAGCCTAATAGAACTCATGTCGTGACCTGAACTGAAGGTTAACGATTACCTTGTTCCTGAGAGGTTCATGATGCCATGAGGGAAGACTGGGATAGTCGCTCACAAGTATTTTTGAGGGGTGCACAATAAGTCATATTTCTTATTCCTCAATAAGCCCTTAGTCTCACAGAAGGTCGACAAGTTGGGTATTGACTCCAAGCTTCAAACAACTTCCAAACTAGTCAATGGAGAGTGACACCCTTAGAGAACAAAGGTGCATCTTGAAGGGCCCGTCGCATGAATAATTTGGCGAGTTATTAAAAAAATCTAGAATACCTTAGAGAACAAAACAATTACTTATAATTGATAGAAAAGAGAATATGAATTTAGATAATTTTATTTTAAATTATGAAAGGAAACATAATAAAACCAAAGTATAAAATGGTTATGTCTAAATAAATTTATATTAAATGGGATTATGGAAAATATTAGACTAAACAAAACCACTATAGGGAGAACAAAATATTATGACATGTGCACAATGTGTGCATGAAATGAATAAAAATGAATTTTGATTAAAATAAATTATTTTCATGAAAGAATGGGTTGTCAACATAGAGTTAGAATCCCAAGTCAATCAAATTCTAAATACTAACTAAGAGAAGAGTCTTAATCAAACTCCAACTATAAATTAGTTGGGAGACACAATAAAAGAGAAATTGGGGAACTAAGGGACACCTAGGAGAAAATCTAGGAACTAATTGGGGATGTGAGGGAAAATGCATAATTATTTTAATTAAAAAGGAATAAACATGTGCAACTTGGGGGGAGTTTGACATGTGTTGGGGGAGATTAACCTCTAATAAAATTATTACAAATTATTTAATTGTGCATGAGATGACAAGTGTCAAGGTGAATTTTCTTATAAAAAGAATGGTGAGGAAGAGGGAAAATACCCTATTGTTGGATGAATGGAATGTTGTTAAAATTTCGATTGACTAAGTTTACTTGTGTGAGTTGGGTTGCAAGTTTGTGCAAGAGGTGGAAGCCTCTCCTTGCGAGGGAAAGATTGAACTAGTTTTTGGATATGAAACTCTTTGTGTGACCCCTTTGCGGCTCATGGGGATAAGGGGGAAGAAGAGTACCCCTAGCTTTGGCTGGGAGGTACCGGTGAAGTTGTTTGATTAGCAAGCAAAGGATGGGAGAAAGTTTCCAAGTGGAATATCATATCGCAACCATCAAGTTTTCTTGGTCATGGTATTTTATTGATGGTTATTTATTGTACAAGAATATTTAATGAGTATTGAATTTGTATGGGAAGGATTGTATTGTTTTAGTTTTAAATCCTGGTGAATTGTAATTATATTGATAGCAACAAAAAAGTAGAGAAACTATATTGATATGGTTTTTAATTACTTTATGAATTGAAAATTTGATAATCTAATAACAACAAGAAGCAGTGTAAATATCATAATATTCTTGTTTTTTTTATATATCAAATCTAAGTATGGATTAAGCGCATACAAAAAAAAAACCACGAATATTATAATATTTTCACTGCTTCTTGTTGCTAGCAGATTATAAAATTTTCAATTCATAAAGGAATTAAAAACCATATCTATACAGTTTCTCTACTTTTTTGTTGCTATCAATATAATTACAATTCACTAGGATTTAAAACTAAAACAATACAATCCTTCCCATACAAATTTTGTACACAAATTAAATATTCTTGTACAATAAATAACCATCAATAAAATACTGTGACTAGGAAAACTTGATGGTTGCGAAATGATCTTCCACTTGGAAACTTGTGCCCATCCTTTGCTTTCTAATCAAATAACTTCACTGGTACCTCCCAACCAATGCTAGGGGTACTCTTATTCCCCCTAGGGCCGAGCCGCAAAGGGGTCACACACAAAGTTTCATATCCAAAAACTAGCTCAAGATTTCCCTTGCAAGGAGAGGATTCCACCTTTTGCACAAACTTGCAACCCAAATCACACAAGTAAACTTAGTCAATCGAAATTTTAAAAACATTTCATTCATCCAACAATAGGGTATTTTCCCTCTTCCTCACCATTCTTTTTATAAGAAAATTCACCTTGACACTTTTCATCTCATGCACAATTAAATCATTTTTAATAATTTTATTAGAGATTAATCACCCCCAACACATGTCACACTCCCCCCAAGTTGCACATGTCTATTTATTTTTAATTAAAATAATTATTCATTTTCCCTCACATCCCCAATTAGTTTCTATATTTTCTCCTAGTTGTCCCTTAGCTCCCCAATTTTTTTTTATTGTGTCTCCCAACTAATTTACAGTTGGTGTTTGATTAGGACTCTTCTCGGAGTTAGGATTTAAAGTTTGATTGACTTGAGATTCTAACTCTATGTTGACAACCCATTCTCTCATGAAAATAATTTCTTTTAATTAATTTTTTTTTATTAATTTCATGCACACATTGTGCACATGTCATAAAATTGTATTCTCACTATAGTAGTTTTGTTTAGTCTAATATTTTCCTTAATCCCCTTTAATATAAATTCATTTAGTCATAACCATTTTAGAATTTGGTTTTATTATGTTTCCTTTCATAATTTAAAATAAATTATCTAAATTCATATTATATTTTCTATCAGTTCTAAGTAATTGTTTTGTTCTCTAAGTTCTTCTATATTTTTTTTAATAACTCACCAAATTATTCATGTGACATGCCCTTCAAGATGCACCTTCATTCTCCAAGGGTGCCACTCTCCATTGACTAGTTTGGAAGTTGTCTGATGCTTGGAGTCAATACTCCACTTGTCGACCTTGTGTGAGATTGAGGGCTTATTGAGGAATAAGGAATCCTCCTTTTTGCGTACCCCTCATAAATCCTCGTGAGAAGCTGTCTCAATATACCCTCACAACATCGTGAACCTATTATGAATAAGGTAGTCATTAACCTTCAGTTTAGGTCACATCGGGAGTGCTATAAGGTTGTGACAGAGACGTTGCCACACCTCTCCCTGATCTATATGATATATGTGTATGACCCATTTACTCCATATGTGAGTCTGTTTAGAAAGCGTCACTATGCCTGCATCCATTGACAAATATAATATTAATAACTCATATACATGAAATCCATAACTGAATCATCATCATAACACATGTGTAAATAAAACAAGTACTCATAATCAAAGTCCATAGTCCACTCCCTAACTCAATCCAGAGTCTAAGGAAGTTTTTCAATTCCATCAACATCCTCATCATGTCACACTTCCTGCACACTCACAAAAACTCATCATAATACCTATCAATGCTATACATCAATATTAATAACATATCAAATTTTCAATACTCAATCATAGCATAAACTTAAAACCAAATCAGATAATCATAATGCACCATGTTTAACCAGATCACTTGCACACAAGTGTCCTCAAAGAATAATCAATGTTATGAAAATGTGGTCGATGAAAATCTGGATGTTACAGAGTTTTCCATAAAATATGAGGATGAAGGATCCCTCTTTTCCTTATCATTACCAGTTCCTAATTGGATTGAGGAAGTTCGACAAGAGTGGCTCACTTACCCAACTATATCTCAGCTAATTTAGCACCTTCAGGAGGACCCTAACCCACCCACTGGATACACTTTGCAAGACAATATCCTTCGTTATAAAGAGTGCTTGGTTCTATCTCCGAATTCATCACTCAAGCCCAGGATCTTAAATGAGTTGCATTCATATTCCATCGTGAGTCATTAAGGATTCCAAAATACATATGCTTGTGCTCGTCATTCTTTTTTCTGGGAAGGAATGAAGAAGGACATCGTTACCTTTGTCAAAGAATGTGATATTTTGTAATGCCATAAATGTGAAACTGTCAAGACCCCAGGAGCTCTCCAACCATTACCCATTCCAACTTCTATTTGGATTGACATCTCCATGGAATTTATCATGGGCCTTCCATGAGTGGGAAACAAGTTAGTCATCATGGTCGTGGTAGATCACTTCTCAAATTATGCACATTTTTGTGCCTTGCCTTAGCTTTTTATGCCCACTCTAATAGTGCAAGTTTTCATTGATCATATTTTCAAAATGCATGGCATGCCAACTTCCATTGTGTCTGATCACGACCCAACTTTCACTAGCACATTTTGTCAAGAATTTTTTAAATTACATGGAAAACAGTTGAACATGAGAATAACCTACCACTCCCAGATGGATGGCCAAATAGAAGCTATTAATAAATATTTGGAAACCTACTTGTGGTGTTTTAGATCGGATAAACAACTTCAATGGGTGCAATGGTTAGCCTTGGAAGAATGGTTGTACAACACTTCCTATCAAACAACAAACAAAATGAAACCATATGAAAGGATGTATGGCCAACAACCACCTACAATAACTTCATATCTTCCAGGAACTTCAAAGTTCTAGGTTGTTGACAAGTTGTTGTAAGGTCAAAAAACTACCCTCACATATTTGAAGGATAACCTCCACATGGCCCAAAATTGTATGAAGCAACATGTTGACCAACAACATTATGAACTGGTTTTCCAAGAAGACGATCAAGTGTTTCTCCGGCTCCAACCTTATAAGAAAACCTCCCTCAAATCCCATGAAAAACACAAGTTGGCACCCAAATTTTATGGCCCCTATCAGATCATCAAACATATTGGTCTAGTTTCCTACAAACTAGCACTTCCAACTGCTTCCATAATACATCCAGTTTTCCATGTTTCCTATCTAAAGAAAGTGGTGGGTTAGAATTGTCGGGTTCAAATCGTCTTGCCTAAATTAGATGAGGAAGGATCCATTTGGATGAAACTGAAATCCATACTCAACATGCACAAGCGTCATTTGCATGGTATAACTATCAAAGAAGTATTTATCAAGTGGAAGGACACGTCTCTAGAGGATGCAACTTGGGAACCAAGGACCATACTGCAACAATTTCGACATCTTTAGCCTTGAGAACAAGGTTGATTTTGAAGGGGTAGGGCATGTTAGGGTCTAACCCTAACCCCTCTTAGTTGGTTATTAGTTAGCATGATACATATTTTCCATGTAATAAAGGTCAACATTAGTTAATAAGGAATATTGAATAAATGTGAACTAGTCAATGTAAGAAGACCTAATAGAAGCTTCTGCTTCTAGAAGGATCTTCCTCTAGAATGTTCCTTAGAAGATAGAATTAGTATGAATAAGAGTAGGAGGTATGAGAAATATTGTTTGGAGAATTATTGTAATAGATTTATGCTCTGCTGGAGGTTTCCCCCTCGAAGAGGAAAGTGAAGATTGCTTTCTTTGAATAAAGGTATCATTTTTTGTGTTTCTCTACTCTATATTTCATTGTTCCATTGATATCTGCTGAATATTCCTATTTTTTCATACTATATTATGTCTGGTATCTTACAACATATTTGTGGGCAGAGGAAATTTCGAGGGATTTGCAAAGGTTTGTTTTTATGATTTCTTTGGTTATTGGAGGACAAGGTTGTCCTCATATTTTGGTGGATTTGTATTGGCTGGGAGGGCTGGTTTTATCCTCAAAATTTATGAAATTGACAAAGTTACAAAACACAAAATCTGTGTCTCATGTGTATTGATGATTCATCTCCGATCTTGTTGTTTCCAATGCATATATTTTCAGTCAATAATTTTCAGTGTAAAATTGTTTAGTGATAATAATGAGCGTTTACTGTTAGTTCACTATGAAGAAATTTTCAGATCTGAAAATTAGTGACATAGAGTTGCATGTGAAAATTGACATGGTATACAAACTTGGGATTTGAAGAGAAGGGGATCATCTTTTGGACAAATAGCTGCTACATTTGGTTGCAGATTTCTTATTTTTGTTTAGACATGTCATAGGTGACATCTCTGAGAGGGAGTTGTAGTAGTGTTGAGGAGTTATCTCTGAGAGGGATATACAGTGACGGTTGCAGGTGGAAACAAGTTATATGGTCTCTATTTTGAGACATGGAGTAGACCATTTATATGAGAAGTTGTGGATTATTGCAGCTTGGTGGTGTGGCAGGTTGGAAATTTTGGTGGATTGGTGGAGAGCCAAGATCACAACAATATGTTGTGTGGAAGGTTTCCAACCATGTGGATGGATTTTCAATGACTTGTCATAGTGAGTTGCGATGGATGCAACTTAGGTGCTTTGACACAGAAGAGATTTCTTCGTGTGGATAGTAGGTTGACGAGATAAAGTCTTCATTAGGTTGGAGAGTTGTACATTGTTGAGGTATGACGATGTGAGAGGTATTTGACCTAGGAGGATAAGGATACTTGTAGAGACGATTTGAAGTGGTATAGAGTGTTGGGTATGTGTTATATTCTTTGCACAAGTAGTAGTGTGTTATATTTTTTATGCCTCAGGAAACGTGACACCTACCTCAAGAAACATGTCATGTATTTAGGTGGTTTTTTCGACACATGGTTTTTGCCGATGGTTTTCTATTTTCGGTTAAGGAATTAGGGTTTTGGACTAATCCAGGTCATTGGGTTAGGGTTTTGGATGCCACTGGCTCCTATATGTATATTTTATTGTAAACAATGTAACACAATGAATGAATATAATATATGTTGGTTTTCTCGGTTTGGGTTTCTAGGGGAAAAATCTCTGTGTAATGTTTGTATTTTCCATTGTATATTTTCTGTTATTTTCTGAATTTTTGTTTATAGTAGACATTGTACAAGGTTAGAATTTACATTTGGTATCATAGATTTATTGGCTTCAGGGGGACACCTTTGTGGTCAAGGGTTTGGCTCGGGACTGTGATAAGCCTTGTTACAATGGGAGATCTGCGGTATTGTTTTTCAGGCGAAAATAAATGGCAAGCAATTCAAAGATGGAGATCGAGAAGTTTAATGGGAAAAGCTTTGATCTGTGGAAGCTCAAGATGGAAGATATTTTGGTGGACAGAGATCAATGGATCATGGTAGATCCAGGTACTGCACCTACATGAACTTCTGCATATGACTGGAAAAAGATGGATCAGAAGGCCAAGAGAACAATCTGACTGTGTCTCTCCGATTCAATATTACTGAATGTGTCAGAGGAATATACAACCAAGGATTTATGGGAAAAGTTGGGGAAGTTGTATCAGTCTAAGTCCCTGGTAAATAAACTATTCTTGAGAAAGAAGCTCTATAAATTGAGGATAAGAGATGGAGACTAGGTGGCAGAGCATTTGAATGCCTTCAATACTGTGGTAAGTTAGTTAGTATTTGTTGAGATTAAAATTTCATATGAAGATAAATGTATCAGTTTGTTGTGTTCTTTACCAAAATCGTGGGATAGTCTGGTTGTGGCCATAGGTAGTAATACAACTTATTTGAAGTTTGAAGAAGTGGTCTCATCCTTGCTGTCAGAGGAGATGAGATGAAAGAATATGGAAGGACATATCGCAGACGCATTATTTGCAAGAGGACATTCCCAGGAGAGAAATAGATCTAATTTCTCAAGTGGGAGATCTAAGTATAAGGGTAGATCTAAATCTCCTGGAAAGTTTGTAAGGGTATGTTGGAGGTGTGGAAAAGAAGGGCACTACAAGAAGCAGTGTATATCCAAAGTTGAGAAAAAGAAGGGATCTGAAGAATCTTCTCCTACAGAAGAAAAGACCTCCAAGGAAGAAGGAGGGGATGTGTACTTGGCCTCTTCAAGCACACATGCAGATCATGAGGCATGGTTGATTGACTCTAGAGCATCCTTTCATATGACTACCCACAGGGAGTGGTTCTACGAATATGAAAAGTATGATGGAGGTAATGTTTTCTTAGGTAATGATTCGACAACCATAATCATAGGAAGAGGAAGGGTCAAGTTGAGACTCATAGATGGAAGGATTAGAATACTGCTTGGTGTTCTACACATCCCAGGTATGGCCATAAATTTGATTTTTGTAAGCAAAATGGAAGATGCAGGGGTAAAAACAATTTTTGAAAAGGGAACTTGCAGGATGCTTCAAGGAGAAATGGTGTTGATGAAGGGAGTTCGGTTTGGAAATTTGTATAAGCTGCTAGGAAACACTATTAGTGATGGGTGTAATAGCTCCATTGTTCCTGATATTGGAGTTGAATAAGAAATAACTCCTACAGTCTCTGGAGAAAAGGTTATGTTGTGGCATCAAAGACTGGGGCATATCAGAGAGAAGGGTCTTTGACTACTACATGTTAAAGGTATGGTTGAAGGTATGTCTAACTGCTCTTTGGATTTTGATTTCTGTGAACATTGTCTATATGGGAAGCAAAATCGGGTAAGATTCCCCTCTGGTACAATGAGGGTAGAAGGAATTATACAACTAGTTCATAGTGATGTTTTTGGACCTGTGTTGGTCCCATCATTGTGAAAATATGTGTACTATGTCTCATTTATAGATGACTTCTCGAGGAAAACTTGGATATATTTCCTCAGGAAGAAATCTAAAGTCTTTGACAGGTTTAAAGAGTTTAAGGCTCTTGTTGAGAATCAAACAGAGAAAATAATTAAGGTGTCGAGAACAGATAATGGCAAAGAGTTCTGGGGGAATTAATTTGAATAATTATGTAAGAAGTGCGGTATAGAAATGCAGAAGACTAATCCATATACACCTCAATAGAATGGAGTTGGAAAAAGGATGAACAAGACGTTGATGGAAAAAGCAAGGTGTATGCTCAGTGGTGTCAGGTTAGGGCAAGAATTCTGGGTAGAGGCAGTGGGTACTGCATGTTATCTGGTCAATAGATCACCCTCATCAATGTTGGGTGACAATACTCCACAAGAGGTATGGACTAGTAAGGAACCTTCTCTCACACATCTTAAGGTATTTGGTTGCGATGCATATGTTCATGTTCCAAAGGTAAATAGGAGTAAGTTGGATAAGAAGGTTGAAAACTGTATCTTTATTGGATATAAATATGGTCTCAAAGGTTATAAGCTTTGGAACCCAGAAACCAAGAAGGTAGTGTATAGATGAGATGTGGTATTTAGAGAAATGAAGGATATTGTTAAACATGAAGTCCTACCAAGTAAGGAGGAACCAAAGAAGATAGAGTTTGATTTAAAGGATGATGAAGCAAACTCTATAGAAGAACATGAATTAGAAGAAGAAGATCCTCATACTCCAATATTGAGGAGATCAGATCAAGAAAAAAGGCTACCGGAAAGGTATAGTCCATCTGATTTTTGTTCAATTTTTGATTTGTCTATTACTGATGATGATCCTAGAACTTTTAGGGAGGCAGTGGATTCAAAGGATGGAAATCTCTGGAAAAGGGCCATGGAAGAAGAAATGGCATCTTTGGATAAGAATGAGGCTTGGGATCTAGTGGAGTTGCCAACTGGAAGAAATCCCATTGGTAGCAAATGGGTAATTAAAAAGAAGCTGAATGTAGAAGTAAAAGTGGAGAAATACAAAGCTCGATTAGTAGCGAAGGGTTATTCCTAGGTTAAGGGAATTGATTTTGGTGAGATTTTTTCTCCTGTTGCCAAGTTAACCTCTATAAGATTTCTGTTATCTGTTGCTGCTGCATTTGATTTTGAAGTAGAATAGATGGATGTGAAGACAACATTCCTGCATGGGGATCTGGAAGAAGAAATATTTATGAAGCAACCAGAAGGTTATGATGTGAAAGGAAAGAAGGAGTTGGTATGCAAGCTGAAAACGTCCTTGTATGGTTTAAAACAATCACCAAGGATGTGGTATCAAAAATTTGATACTTATATGATGAGACTTGGCTTCACAAGAAGCAAAGAGGATCACTGTGTGTATTCTAAATTAATTGGTGATCATTTGATTTATTTGGTCTTGTATGTGGATGACATGTTGCTGATAGGAAACAACAAGGAGATTATCCAGGATGTGAAAACTCAGTTGTCCTCTAAATTCAACATGAAGGATCTTGGTGCTCCAAATTTCATTTTGGGCATGGAAATTAAAAGAGATCGAAAAAAGAGGAAACTCTGGTTAAATCAGAGAAAATATGTCGAGACAATATTACATAGGTTTGATATGTAGGAATGTAAACCGGTCAAGGTTCCTATTCCTGTTGGTGTAAAGTTATTTGCGGATCAGTGTCCCAAGACACATGAAGAAGAGGAGGACATGTCTCATGTTCCATATGCGAGTGCAGTTGGTAGTTTGATGTATGAAATGGTCTGTACTAGACCGAACATTGCACATGTAGTGGGAGTTTTGAGCAGGTATATGTCAAAACCAGGGAAGGAGCATTGGACAACAGTAAAAAGGGTTTTCAGGTATTTGCGTGGCACTGCTAGCTATGGATTGTGTTATGAAGGAAGATAGGGATTGGATAGAGTGGTCGATATACATGGATTTGTGGATGCAGATTGGGCTGGAGATTTGGATCGTAGAATATCTACAAGCGGGTATGTGTTTAACCTGTTTGGAGGAGCAATAAGTTGGATGAGAAAAAGACAGGCTATAGTGGCACTTTCAACTATAGAATCTGAATACATGGCAGCCACTCATGCAAGTAAGGAATCAGTATGGTTACAAAGATTTTGTTTAGGTATTGGGTTGGTACAACAAGCTGTAAGGATAGAGTGTGACAGTCAGAGTGAAATTTTTCTAGTGAAGAACCCTGCTTATCATTCAAAGACAAAGCACATTGATGTTCAATATCACTTTGTGAGAGACATGATTGAAGAAAAGAAAGTATCACTGATGAAGGTGGACACTTTGAAGAATGTTGCAGACTCATTAACAAAATTTGTGAGCACTGAGAAGTTCTCTTGGTGTAGAGGATCCATGGGCATTGCTACCCTGGATTTTTGACTATGTAACCCTGTAACCCCCTGTATGCAAAGAAAACAAGAAGTGGGAGAATGTTGGGTATGTGTTATATTATTTGCACGAGTAGTAGTGTGTTATATTTTTTCTGCCTCGGGAAATGTGTCATGTATTTAGGTGGTTTTATAGGCACATGGTTTTTGCCGATGGTTTTCTATTTCTGGTTAAGGAATTAGGGTTTTGGACTAATCCAGGTCATTGGGTTAGGGGTTTGGATGTTGTTGGCTCCTATATGTATATTGTATTGTAAACAATGTAACACAATGAATGAATATAATATATGCTGGTTTTCCCGGTTGGGTTTCCAGGGGAAAAATCTCTGTGTAATGTTTGTATTTTCCATTGTATCTTTTCTGTTCTTTTCTGAATATCTGTTTACAATAGACATTGTACAAGGTTAGAATTTACATAGATTGGACTAGAATGAGTGTCAAAACACAGCTTGGGACTGTTTCAGATGAGGACACAAGATCAGTTGTAGAATGTGTAGAGACATAGAGTCTTGTGACTTGGATGATGGAATTGGGTAGAAGCTCATTGGATGATGGTGACTTGGGTAAGCATGATT
Source organism: Picea engelmannii (assembly GCA_009831015.1). Taxonomy (NCBI): domain Eukaryota; kingdom Viridiplantae; phylum Streptophyta; class Pinopsida; order Pinales; family Pinaceae; genus Picea; species Picea engelmannii. The sequence goes on from ML802978.1 coordinate 61,643, forward strand.
CTTGACTTGGAGGATTGCATGGTTATTATACTATGGGAACCACCAACACATGACAAGGGCACGAGATTTGATCAAGATATTCACATTTTTTTACTCAGGTATATACAAGGAGCTTGGGATGAAGACCAGGGATGTAGTACATGGATCTAGATCAGTGTAATTCCAGATGGAGTCAGGGGATGTATTGCGAGTGGAAAATTTGTTATGGGTGTCAGGAGTGTGTTCTCAACATCAGGGATTGAGGATTAGGGCTATGCAGTGTTGTTCCAAGATGGAAAAGTGTTATTTGTGCCCAGATGATCTAGCTTTAGATCAATGGTAGGTATTGGAGTTAGAGAGGGAAACCTATATAGATTGATCAACCATCTTATGAATTTTGTTACTATAAGGAGTAGAGAGACAAATGAGTAGGGGTAGGTAGTTCCATTATTTGTGAGGTAGGTGGCCCCACCAACATCATAGATACAGAGGGAGTAGGTAGCTCCACTTGTGGTATAAGCTCATAGGTAGCCATAGTTGAGAGGGAGTAAACCCTTAGGATCCGGTGGGGAGGAGCATCCTCCCATGAATGTGCAGAGGGAAATGGATAGAGAGAAGGTAGATTTGGAGGTTGTTTGGATTCAAAGGGAGTCTAACTTTGGAGGGAATTAGGAGGCTCAGAGGGAGAGTGAATCATTCAATGGGAGCCAACCTTTAGGTCTATATGGGAGAGAGGCATCTTCCAAGACTGTCAGGAGAGTTTCATGGGTTGATATGGCCAGGAAATATTATCAGGAGAGGGAGGCTTATAGGAGAAGGGAATATTCCAAGATGGGATCATGCCAAACAATAGGATTTTCTTAAGTTATCGAGGATGTAGCCAGTCACGAGGACTGGAGAGAATGATTTGTTTCAATGACGGAAGGAGAAACCGATCAAGAGGATTGGAAAACAACTATGGTAGAGGATCCATTGTGAGAGACATATATACTTCTAGGTGATAGTGGATTTTGGCAAGAATACCTCCCTCGCTAGGAGAGAGTGCTGATTTTTGTAGCTTCATGCAAGTATTCTCATGTGCCCTAGGTGTTGGGAATGTGGGAATCATCTTGGACACCACATTACACTCTTCGTTTGGTTAAAAATGCCTTTGGAATGAAGTTGGGGATTCATGGGTTTGGTGATGGGATTTGTGGGTTTGTGTTGGGGCTTCACACCCACAAGAAAGTGTAATTTGATGTTGACTTGTGAAAGGGATTCTATGATGACCCCTAAGGATGGTATATAAAGGAGAGAGGTCATTGTAACATTTCATTGTGTAGTGTGTGTTTGGAGACATGATGGAGTTGGCATAAGTGAGTCTTCACTTGTGCTATGGAGCTTGATGACTTCAAGAAAGGAATGTCTCTAACTTTAGAAAATCTGGCCTAGGAGGGAGGTAGTCGTAGAAGGAAGAAACTGTATGAGGAGAAAATCGTATGGAAGTGTCTGTGCAAGTTTTTTTGCATGTACGCGGGTTGCAGTGGGCACAGTCGTGTATGTACATGGGTTGCAATAGGAGCATTTGTGTATGTATGTGGGTTGTGGTAAGGTAAATCATGTACATCTATGCAAAGTTTTATAGGAAAGATCAGCTCCATATAATATGACATCAACAATAGTATAGGTGATGTTAGCAGGCTGTACATGTGGTCTACAACAAATTTGTGGGAAGAGGAAATTTCCAGGGATTTGTTGAGGTTTGGTTTTCTGATTTTTCTGGTTATTAGAGGACAAGTTTTTTATTATATTTTGGTGAATTTGTATTGGCTGGGAGGGATGGTTTTACCCTCAGAATTTTTGAAATCAACAAAGTTATGAAAAATAAAATATGTTTCTCATGTGTATTGATGATTCATATCCAATCTTTTTGTTTCCGTTGCATATATTTTCAGTCAATAATTTTCAATGTAAAATTGTTCCGTGATAATAGCTAGGTTTTACTATTAGTTCACAATTTTTAGATATGAAAATTAGTCAAATAGAGTTGCATGTGAAAATTGACAAACCCCCACTTCAAATTCCCTTTCATTTCCATGTTGATATGTTTTTTGTTTCATCTTATTTTGTGCCATAAGAAAATTGTCCTTCAATAGTTTAAGAACCTCTTGTTGGTTTCGTATGTGGTTCTCCATTGCTTGAAACTTTTTAGTCCCTTTCAAGGGTGATGTTATGGATGAAGGATGATATCCATAAAGTGGTAGAAAAGGGGAATGTTATCACACAAGTTGTATGTTGGTCAAATCCCGACCCAACCACCAAGTGGAAACAACTAAGGGACACTATACCCAATGTCACCTCGATATAGGTCTCGCGCTTCAAGGGTGACTAGGTCACTCTAGGGAGGCAATCTCGGTGACCCCGAGGGATTGAGACATATGGAAGGGAAGGAAGAGAAGTACCCCCCTGAAGGTCAATTATGGAAAGGAAGTGTGGCTTTGACGACTCATCTCCAGGTGGTTTAAGGTTGCCAAGTTTTTGGGGTACCTGCAAAAGTGTTTATATCTATTCGAGACACAAGAAAAGCTAGGCTTGCATATAGTATGTTAGTTGGAAAAGAAAGTTAATCTTGTTTTCCCCACCTTGAAAAAATTAGTAGAAATATCAACAATATAAATCAATGACAATGGATACAAAAATTGCTTCAATTGACACAAGATTTTACTCAAGTATAACTCTCAACAATGACAATATTAATGAGTAAGTTATTTAAACAATGAAGCAAGAAAAATGTTTTTTTTTTTAATAGAGATAGTAAGCCCACAATGTTGTTGTTATAGAAGCAATAAACAATGTTAATCGATCAATGAAAATTATGTGAGATAGCAAGCACAATAACCAATGATTAAACTCACAATGATTAACGCAACTCTAAATCATTTAAAGGTTGATTTGTTGCAGAAAAAACAATGAATATTATAACAACCTTATGGTTGTAACTTTAAATAGATACAGAAGAAAGAATAATTCAACAAAACCAATGACCAAGTGCACCGCTCAATAGATCTTTTCAAGGAAAGTATATTTGACTATTTATTTGTTGATTTTGACGAAGTATAGGAAAATTTATGGTTGAAAGAGGGTTTGAAGAGTTGTTTTAGGACATCAGACCTAGTTTTATGACAACAGGGTTTATACCCCACCAAAATTTCTCTCTATAGGGAAGGAGGTGCGCCCTACCAAGGAGAATGCACCCAACCAATTATATCTCAGAAAGGACAAGATTTTACTTACCCCAAGGCAACAATCTATTTCTTCAATGCAACAGTGATGACTAGTTCCTTTAATGATTGGGTTAATGGAGTCAAGAAAATAATAAGCTAGAGGTACTACCTCCTTGGGGGTGTAAATCATCTTACTCCCCAAGGAAAGTCCCTAGATAGGGTTTAGACTAAGAGAGTGTATTCCCTTATACTTCTCTTATAAAACCCTTGTTAAATCAACAATACTTAAGCAAAATTATGATGGAGACTAATGTGGGGGTGTATGCCCTTATACGTCCCACCTAGATCTAGCAACAATCAACCTTGACTTGAAACACAAATGATAACACAATGCAATTTTTTCTTACCAATTCAAGGAAATATGCTAAGATAAACCACCACAATAGAAAAAGAAAATCCTTCCAAGGCTAGCACATCACTTCCACTAACCATTAACCAAGAAATATAGCCACACACAAGAGTACAAGAGAGAAATAGCCAAAGATAGCAAAAATTTCAATCCAAGGCCTCTCCAAATGGGAGAGATATGATTTAAAATGAGATCTTATGATCTCTATTTATACAAAATGTCACTAAAATAGTTTCTCCACATTAGAAAGGGTAAAACATAAGAGAAGGGGTCCACAACCCTTATCTTACCCACAACCCTTACAACTAAATAATATTAAACAATTCACTCAAAATTTACTTTTACACAAAAGAAAACCCTAACTTAAGGTGACATCACTCCCTTAGGGGACGTTTTGACACTAGGAGCAAGTCGTTGGAGTTGGAGATGCATTGTTAGGCCTCCAAAGGCCACATGTCAATCATCTAGGCCACTGCCTCATGGTCAAGGCCTTCTCCTCCTCAAAACTTCCATGTGTCAATGAGTAATAACTTCACCACCAAACCCTATCCCTTCTAGGTGATGTCATGCCTCCAAAGATGGCGTTTTGCCTCTCCTAGGAAAAGCATTTGACATGTGAGGGATAGGTCACATCATCTAGGTTGCCTTCTAGGCCTCTAAAGGTACATCTCTCTCATCTGACATGAAGGCCTTTGGAATCCAACCTGTGGGATTGAAGACCCATAGAAGCCCAAGCTAGGCTTGTTCCTCCAAAATTGTCCATCAACTAGGTCCTGCAAAGACAAATAAGCATGTCGTCCAAGGATCTCAAGTCATAATATCATGATGAGTAAATCAAATCAATAAATGATCCACCTAATCATGTGCATCAAATATTACCTGGTCAATCAAGTAAGTTCTCAAAGACATTATGTGACTTTCCAGGCTTGGATATGGGAGGGTTGACGATGTGTCTTATTGGGTAGATATTTCCCTAGGTCAAGGAATCTTTCAAAAGTGATCCCTCTCTAATCCATGTGAAGTGGATGAATTGGTTAGGGATCAAGACTCACTGGGCATGGGGTTGATGACATACAAAGTGATGTATTGTCTCATTCATGGGTTCCTTTGTAGAGGGTGTATGACACCTTCGTTTGCAATGCAATTTTTCCAATGCCATCCTCTTTCCATTCTTTGTTTATTTCATGTTTTAAAAGATGAGTTGAAGGCCACTGTCGTGGTGTGGTGTCCAAATAATGACAGTGTCACGCACAAATACCTTGCGGAAATGAGAAGGTTGGATCATGATGAGGCCCCCTTTCTCTCAGTTGTGCAACTGAGAGCCACTACCCTGGATTGGTGGCCAGATGATGGTAATGTCATACCGCTAGATACCCATGATCATGATAGACCAACTCGTGATGAGACCTCCTATCCTCCAACTAACCCCCCAAGCATTCTATCATTTATTCTTGTGGGTCCCCCTTTTTTTACAGAGAATCATTTCATTTCTTTCTCGAGGGATCCCTAGGCGAAGCATCTGGAAGGTTTATATATAGGATTTTATATGTTTTAACCAACAACAATAAATTTTGTCCTTCAAACCCTTCTTCCATTAGAATGAGGGACAACCCATTCTTGGGTCAATACGCCCTAAAATCCCAAGAGATAAGGAAATGTGGGGG
>ML802978.1:95860-111583 GCA_009831015.1 Picea engelmannii
AACTAGGTCCTGCAAAGACAAATAAGCACACCCTTCAAGGATCTCAAGTCATAATATCATGATGAGTAAATCAAATCAATAAATGAGCCACCTAATCATGTGCATCAAAGATTACCTGGTAAAACAAGTAAGTGATCAAAGAAATTACGCAACTTTCCAGGCTTGGATATGGGAGGGTTGATGGGGTGTCCTATTGAGTATATATTTCCCTAGGTCAAGGAATGTTTCCCAAGTGATCCCTCTCTAATACATGTGAAGTGGATGAAGTAGTTAAGGATCAAGACTCATTGGGCATGGGGTTCACAACATACAAGGTGTTGTAGTGTCTCATTCATGGGTGTCTTTGTAGTGGGTGTGTGGCACCTTCGTTTGCAATGCAATTTTTCCAAGCACATCCTCTTTCCATTATTTTTTTCTTTCATGTTTTAAAATATAAGTTAAAGGCCATTTTCTTGGCACGGTGTCTAGATAATGATAGTGTCACTCAAAAATACCTTGCAGAACCGAGAAGGTTGGCTCGTGATGAGACCCCCTTTCTCTCAATTGTGCAACTGAGAGCCACTACCCTAGCTTGGTGGCCATATGATGGTAATTTCATACCGCTAGATACCCATGATCATAATATATCAACTCATGATGAGACCTCCTATCCTCCAACTAACCCACCAAGAATTCTATCATTTATTCTTGTGGGTCCTCCTTGTTTTACAGAGAAGCATTTCATTTCTTTATCGAGGGATCCCTGGGTGAATCATATGGAAGGTTAATATATAGGATTTTATCTTTTTTAACCAACAACAATCCCACTGGTACTTCAACCCCTTATTCCCATAGAATGAGGGACAACCCCTTCTTGGGTCAAGACACCCTAAAATCCCAAGAGATAAGGAAATGGGAGGGGAGGGGTTTAAGTGATTGAAAGTGGTAAGTATGGTTGGGAATGGTACAATGGCTCTTCAAGGGAGTTCCTAGTAGCAAACCCATTCCCGAGGAAGACCACTTAATAGGGAACAATGTCAACCACCAAGGTGAAACATGGAAAAAGGCATAATGTCCAAGCATATGTCATGGAATCTAAAGTAGTCTAAGATACAACGTACTCAAATACCTCAAATATTGAAATGACACTCACCATAATACCTGACTTGTAGCTCATGGAGAAAGTCCCAATTCCTCTCAAAAGCCAACTGGTGTGTTGCATGCCATATGAAAAACTTGACCTATGTGGCTGTGAGAAGGGTCTCCATCTATGTAAGTGGATATTTTTGGTCATATAGTCTCTCGACACTCCATTTCCACAACATGATGGCCTCGAGACATAATCTCCTTAGTTATCCCACAAAATGGGGATAAGAAGGACATTTTTGATGAAGTATGGAAGGATGTGTTGTACCACCATTCTGCCAAGAGAAACCAATTGACCTATTGTGTCTATTCATTAGATGGAAATCAATGAATATATTCTTCTAGACATTTATTCACAATCTCAATTTTCCCACCAGATTGAGGATGGTGAGATGAGTTATTGTTGATGTTTTGGTAGCAGTAGGAGGTATTCCCTCCTGGAAAACCTTTCTTAGAGAAGAAAAATATTCCTGAAGTCAAAGGAAGACCATTGAAAAATTGAGGAACACCCCAGAAGAGAAGTCGACCCACATGAAAAGAATAAAGTAGAAATGGAATTCCTAGGAAGAGAATTCAGCCCACAGTAAAAGATAAAGGGGAAATATAATTTCCCAGAAGAGAAGTTGGCCCACAAGAAAAGATAAAGGGGAAAAATAATTTCCTAGAAGAGAAGTTGGCCCCAACTAAAGTGACTTAAAGACTATAAATAAGGTGACGTCTTGCTCATTTGTTCAGTCACTCACTCAACTATCTCACTCAAGAAGGAGGCACAGTATGAAACAAGGAGAAGATGCAACTACTGCAACATCTAGAGTTCTTGGTTATTCTTGGTGGTTTCTCTTGTGTGTTATATCTGGGAGAGGTGCATTAGCCTTATGTGGTATTGCAATTGCAGTTGTCTGACCCTGCTAGGGTTTGAAAAGGAGAAAGAGATAATTTATCGTATCATGGTTTCTTCATTATCATTGTTTCTCTTGTGAGGAAGAAATTGTTTATGGTTGGATTGTATTATAAAAAATAATCTATCCAAGAAGGTTTGGTTGGGTTTTTCCCTGGGTTTGTGGTTTCCTAGGATAAATATTTGTGTCTCCTTGTGATTGTTTTATGCTGCTTATATTTTCAGTATATGGTTGATAAATGTAAAAGAAGATCTAAATGTTCTGGTAAATCCGTCTCTCTGAAAATTTAAGAAAATCTAACATGGAATTAGCATTGGTTACCTTCATAACAGTTTAACAATTGGAAGGAAGATCATACTTTGGAAATTTGTCGTTGCACCTTTCCACTACATAGTTTTATTTTGTCAATCTCGTTGAGATATATTTCAAAAATCATTGGGACTAAATCCACTTCAGAGAAACTCACCTAAACCTAGCTCACATCTTGAAACCCTAGAGTTGAATTTTCAAGGAGGTTGAAATTTTGAGATTTTTCAAGCCTAGGATTTCTACCATCGAAAATGATTACCAGTATGAGACTTGAGGATAGGTTGGATGGAGAAAAAAACTTCAAATTGTCGAAGAATAGGATACTACTCATTATAGAAGAGAATGAGCTCTTGGATCATGCCAAGCAAGTTCTCCTAGAAACAAAAGAGAAAGATGCCAAGGAGAAGTACAAGAAGAATGAGATCAAGGCCAAAGATGATCTTGACAGATTCAGTTAAGGACCACTTGATTCCCGATGTATCATAATTATTGAAGAAACCAAAGGATATGTTTGATGCCTTATCAAGATTATATGAAAGCAATAAAACAAGAAGAAAGATAACCCAAAGGCATCAACTCAGGAACGTGATGATGAGGAATTTAGATACATTTTCCAATTACTTCATGAGAATTTTGTAGATCAATGACTAGATCGCAACTATTGGAGATTCATTGGATGATGTAGATCTTGTGGAAACCACTCTTAATGGATTTCCTTCTTCTTGGGATGCATTTGTTCAGGGAATCTGTGCAAGAAATAAATTTCCCAAACTTGACAGTTATGGGCAAACTGTACCCAATAAGAATTAGATTATTATCCTAGTCGCAACAGACCAATGATGAAGAGAACGAAACTCTTGCTGCTTAAGTGAAGAAAATGAAAGAAAGAAGAAATACCAGTCCGAAGAAAACTAGAAGATTAGTTCTAGACCATAAGAGGGATGTATCTAAAATTAGATGTTCCACTTGTAAGAAGTTGGGACATTTTTCTTATCAATGTCCTCAAGGGAAAGGAAAGAGAAAACATCATGCACATACAATAGATATGGAAGATTCTACATCTCATAAGAGGACAAAGGAATCAAAAGATGAATAATATGTCTTTGTCTTAGCTCTCATAGGTACTATCACTCAAGGAAGTGATATTTGGCTAGTGGATAGTGGTGCTTCAAAGCACTTGACCAGGTTAAGAAATTCTCTTACAAAATTGACATAGAAGAATTCATCCCTTCAGGTATAACTTGGGGATGATTCTAGGCATGCAATTAGAGTAGGATAAGCCTCCTACCATCTTGATTCAGGTAATTCTATCTCAATAAAAGATGTTTTGTTTGTACAAGGCTTAAATACAAATCTTCTTTCTATTTCTACTTTAGAAGATAAAGGCCTCAGGGTATCTTTTTTGGATGGCCACGTCCTTCTATGTCCCAAGAGTTCAAGTATAGATTCAAATACTGTGATTGGTGTCTGAGAGGGAGGATTGTATAAATTGAAGGAACACATAGAAAAATCCCTTGTACAGAACAATGTTAGCTCTAGTGAGCTATGGAACTGAAGAATTTCTCACCTAAATTACAGAGCCTTACCTTTTTTGAGAAAGATGGTTACAGGTCAGACCGATATGCAGGTAGATCATGATGGAGTATGCAAATGATGCACACTTGGAAATAATGCCAAGGGAACCTTTTCAAGCAGTGACAACATATCCAAAGGGATCTTGGACATCATACATTCAAATGTATGCATGCAAATAACAATGCCATCTCTAGGTAACTTTTTGTAATATTTCATTTTCATTGATGATTACTCACGTAAGAAATGGATCTATTTCTTGAAAGTGAAAGATGAAGTTTTTAACAAGTTTCAAGAATTCAAGACTTTAGTAGAAAATATCTTACATGTTGGAAGAACCCGAATTCATCCAACGAAGATTATGGCCTTGTTGTTAGATCTAATTTTTTGAAATCACACTTTAAAGGTGTCTATAGGATGTTTTCTCCCTGTAGCATCCCATACCTAGAGAATTTGGGGCATTTTGACACTAGGATTTGCAATCGTAGGATCAACAGCTACATATGTCGTTGTCTGGATCACCTGCTTCTCCGTAGAAGTAATATCTCTGCTACCACCCAAATCTATTACTTATCAAAGCATCCATCAGAGGATAAACTAAAATCCACTTCGGGTCCCCGCTTGGTTACTTACGTGTTTCTTGAATGGATATATTGTGTTGGCAGGCGAAATGAATGAAAGGGTGACTGCTGGGAGAAGAAAAATTGGTGGATAGGATTGAATTCAATTACTTAAGTGATTACTGCTTGCCTGAGAGAGAACTATATCTCCTTATATCTTCTTCTTTTGATACCTTCCTGAAGATTATCTCTTTATAACTAGATCTCTCGAACTGATATATTCTCGATTGAGACCTGCCTAGATATCCATCCATTGGAAGAAAGATTAAAATATTTAGGTAAGATAATGGAGGTAAATACACCTCAAATGAGTTCAAATAATTTTGCACATAAGTTCGAATTAAGAGGGAGTTGACAACTCCCTACAACCCCTAACAAAATGGGGTTTCAGAGAGAAATAACAAATTGATTGTAGAAGAAGCTAAAGCGATGATCCATGACCAAAATTTACCCATGCATATGTTGGATTACTGAGAGGGGGGGTGAATTATTAATAGATCAATTTGATCCTTTTTAACCATATAATCCAAGTGTTATATCAATGTAACATTATCATCCAATAATTGGAAAGTAAATAAGCAATGAACAAATGAACAATCATACACATAAACAGTACACCGATGTTTTACGTGGAAACCCAAAGCGAGAGAAAACCACATAATGATTTTTCTTATATGTCTTGAAGAATTACATTCATTGGAAGTACCAACTTCCTTTGTTTTTTAGCTGCAACTGGAAGGAGGCTCCAACTCCCTAGTTTCTCAAGCTACAACCTGAGGGAAGCTCCAAATCCCCAATTCTCTGGCTACAACCAGAAGGAGGCTACAACCCCCTATGTTCTTTGGATACAACTGGAAGGTGGCTACAACCACCTTTCCTTTCCCCATCCAACCGCCCTAACGTATAAGTAGAAAGATGGAACCACTGCCACTATCATTGTGAGATACACTGTTGTAAACCTATACCAATCAACCTGTAATCAAATTGTACCATAAACAAGTGCATAAACCATGCACCAACCTGTACATCAACCTGTAATCAACCTGTACCATAAACACATGCATCAACCATGCACCAACCTATACAAAACCTATACCATGAACACGTGCATCAACTCATAATCATCACCAAGATCAACCATGTGCTTCTAATAATATACCAATACAAGTATACTACATCATCCATAAACCATGTGTCAACAATACTACTAACAAGTGCCTCCAACCATGTACCAAGTATGTACCAATCATGTATTAACTACTCATCAACTATGAATCATCAAGATGTACCAACATCATCAACTATACACCTCATGTATGTGCCAACTTGTCAACTACTTGTCTCAACCATGTACCCAACATGTACCTCAAACAAAAGACCTCATCAATTTCATCATCCAAATTTGATTTGTAAATCTATAATAGAACTGTTGTATATGATCACATACCTGCAAACGTTCCTTAACTTTAACAACAAGAGACTAGCATTTTCATCAAACTTTTCTTTAGTCTCACATGACTAGTTTTGGATTAGTCAACAACCCTAACTTGAAATAATAATAACTATGTGCCTATAATGAATAAAGATATCAAATAGTAAATAATGTTCTTCAATGTGTTTTGTCAAATTCCTCTAGGTTTCACTACTTGGAACCTCTCAAAAAAGGAGTTATAGCAAAAATGGCATACCTTGTTGAATTCTGGATTATTCTAGAGAGCGAACTTGTAGAGCATTCTCTGCATGGAATATTTGTTGTATGGATCTAAAAATTTTACACAGAATACTACAAACTATACTCTAACCAACAATTTTGGTCTTACTTAATTTGGATATGTTATGAGTAAGTTATGACGTTTTTACCCGAAACACTTGTTTTAGACTAGTTTCAGGACTAGCCACAAACCCTATTTTCCATGGAGTGTACTCCAAAAATATAATGACCCACAAGATTAAATTTGTACCACAACTACTTGGATATGTTTTATAAATTTCCTTTCAATTTCACAGTCTGAATCATTCTAGAAAAAAATTAATTGCACAAATGGTGAGATCATCTGTAAATAACATACCTTAGAAAGAATCATCAAAATAATTTATCCTCCCTTGAATTTCGGCCTTCTTTATTTCACCTTCTCTCTGAAATTCGGCTTGGATATCCTTTGGTTACTTTAGTCACCTATATATATTCAATATTCTCAAGTGTGATATGAAATGAGAGATCCTTTCATCTTATTTATACTTTCATGTAGCTTCCTCAAGGGGTTACCTTTTAACCATCTTAACCCACTTTCCTTATTTTAGGGTTAACCAACTTCTAACCACTTGTCCAATTAGTAACTTATCCATTAAATTTGTTATTTAAACAATTTATTTTGTATCCACTTTGAATTATAGTGCACTCATCACTTCACTTTACCTCAAGGGGTTACCTTCTAACCATCTTAAACCTCTTTCCTTATTTTAGGGCTAACCCACTTCTAACCACTTGTCAACTTAGTAATTTCTCCATTAACTTTATTATTTAAATAATTTATTTTTTATTCACTTTTAATTATAGTACAATAATCACTTCACTTTATTATTTACCTTCTAAAAATCTCTTAAACCACTTTGACTACTTTGACCTTTTGGGGCTTCTACATGACTCATGAGGGTTCACCAACTTCACATGGCCATAACTCTCTAAACGTGAGGAGTTATGTGACGTTTCACATACCAATGGAAAGGGAATGACATGTACTATCCATATAGAATAGTATTTAATTAAAATATATCAAAACACATACCATTATACATCAAACAAACTTGGGTCCATTACCCAAACCCGGGTTCTCCAACTTCTCATGGCCATAACTCTCTAACCGTGAGGAGTTATGTGACGTTCCACATACCACCGGAAATGGAATGACATATACTATCCATATATAATAGTATTACTTTCAAATATATTAAAACTCATAACATTATACATGAAACAACCTTGGGTCCATTACCCAAACCTTTGTGCTACCAGAATTCGCTACTGGACTTTCTCCAAGGGTTGACATCAATCACTAAGGGTTGAAATCAATATACAATATCACTCTCCAATGGTTGAAATAAATGACAACCAACAATCCATACCAACTATCCATCAACCTAAGATAACTGTCTGACAATCTCCCCCTTTGGTATTGATTGCAACACCAACATTGATGGCAACACTTAGTCATGATAACATTCATGCTTATACTCTTCATCAATGTTTCTATCTCTCCCCCTTTGACATCAATGGAAAAGGGTATCTCCCTTTGGGGATGCTCCCCTTGACTGAAATATCCTTGGGGTTGACCCCCTTGTCACGTGCATTTGATTTTTATTTGTGTTTATAAGCCTCTGATTACTCTCTTTCCCTTCATATGAATAATATATCCCCCTTTGACAAAGGGTATCACTGTGAAGTCATATCACTCATTCTTTCCTTGTGACAATCGCTCCCTTTGGAAACATGCCTCTATGATCTCTTTCCAAGCATTTACCTTTTCATATGATAAATCTCTCCCCCTTTGTCCTATTTATGGTGCTTCCCATGTACATATAAGACATATAAGATAAGCATTCAAAATAATTCATTTTGGAGTAGAAATTAATCCTAGTCTCTGACGAAGATACTCAAGGGCTTCTTGTGGAAGCGGTTTTGTAAATATGTATGCCACTTGTTATTTTGTTTCCAGATATTCAACTCTGATGTTCTTATTTGCAACCTATTCTCGTAGAAAGTGATACTTGATTGGAATGTGCTTAGTCTTGGAGTGCATCACTGGGTTTTTTGAGATACTGATGGCACTTGTATTATCATAATAGATTGGAATGGGCTCATCATACTCAACCTGCATATCTGTAAAAGTTTGTTTCGTCCATAGAACCTATGTACAACATGTTGTTGTTGCAATATATTCTACCTCAGCTGTAGATAAGGATATTGATGATTGTTTCTTTCTTAGCCAAGATACTAAACACTCACCCAAGTAGAACATTGTTCCACCAGTGCTTCGTCGGTCATCATTGCAACCTACCCAATCTTCATTTGTGTAAGAAATAAGTGATAGATCCTTTCCTTTTGGATACCATAATACAAACTCTTATGTTCCTTTGAGATATCTGAAAATCCTCTTCACTGCTAATACATGTGATTCCTTTGGTGTTTCTTGAAATCGTGCCACCTGTCCAACTGCCTACATTACATCTGGTTTGGATGTTGTCACATATAGTAAGCTACCAATCATTGACCTGTATTGCCTTTGGTATGTACACTTTGAATCATCATCTTTGCTCAACTTGCAACTGGTTTGCATAGGAGTGGTAACTGGTTTGCAATCTTCCATTCTGAACCTCTTTAGCATTTCTCTGATATACTTAGTTTGAGAAATAAAAATTCCTTGGTTTCTTTGACATATCTGAAGACCCAAAAAGAAGGATAGTTTTCCAAGTAATGACATTTCAAATTCATTCTGCATATCCTTTGCAAATTTCTGGCTTAACCTCTCATTAGTACTTCCAAAACAATATCATCAACATAAATTTCAATTAATAAAATATTACCTTGATGTAGAGGTTGTTGTCTGTTCTTCCTTTCCATAGTTCGTAGGGAGTTTTGTCATTGTTGTTTCTGATCATTATTCTTTTTTGAATGTGAACTGATGTATGCACTGCATGTGTCCAAAAAATATCTGTCAATTTGGAATCCATTAGCATTGTTCGAGCCATTTCCTATGTAATTATCATCCATTATGATAATGTTCCTTTGTCTCTGAATCACTCTCTAAACCAATCTATGAATCCATGATCTTGTCCACTGTCATACATTTGTCCAAACCTGCTAAGTTTTCTTACGAATCCATCTCTATCCATACTGTCCAAGACTCTACTTGCGTAACTGTCCATAATGTTGACCCACTTATCACTATACTATCATGAAGTCTTGATTAATCTATCAAACTGTACTTCTACTAACTGATTGCTCTAAATATGTCTTCTCAAACTCTGCAAGCTTCTTGAAGGATGGTTCTTTGGTCTATCACAACTATCGCATAGACTCCCCCCCTATCTAATATTGATATTACTTGGGAGTATCTAAGACAGATGGCTCAGAACAATTCTTGTTCTGATGTGTATTCATCATCATCTTCATTGGTAGATTCATCATTATCTTCATTGGTAGATTCATCATCATCTTCATTGGTAGATTAATTATATCTCTAAGCTCTGAATTCTTTCTTTCTGTCTGTGGATTCATCTTTCACTACAATTCCTGAAAGTACAATCTCTTGAACCTGTTCCTTATTTACCCATCCTTCCTTTATTTCAGTTATTTTCCAAACCTTTTTGTATATGACATCTTTCTTTTTCTCTGTAGAATTTTCTTCATCTCGTTTTATTTGCAATCTTGAGATCTCTGGTACCCGGTCTTTGTTCACCTATTCTTCCTGTTTTCTTATCCATACTTTCTTATATCTGATATCAATATTCTTTTTCATGGAAGTATATATCATGCTTCTACAATCACTGGCTATGTGTCCATAGTTATGACATTTGTAACACTCCATGTTACGTGCAACTACATAGGCACTTCTTGCTTGAACATTTCTTTTATAAACCCTACAATATGCAACCTTATGTCCAAAGTTAGTACAATAAAAACAATGACCATAAAATAAATTTTCATACCTAGGAGTAAATGATCTTCTTTGTGGCGTAGTCCTTCTAGATTTTTTCCTTGATTGATCATGATCATGATTGAATCTTCTTTGTGTCTTGAATATAGATTGTCTTCTTGAAGATGTATGTTTAATAGTTTTCTTAGATTCTGGTTGACCATGATTCCTTCCTTTGAGTACTTCTGCATAAATCTTTCTATTTTCTTCACTCTTCTTTTCTAGCAACCGAGAGTGCTTCTCTTCATTCTCTATTTATTGATGTGGATGTTTCTATCTCTTCAATGTTCTTTTTGAGCTTGATGATTTTACTTCTCAATGTGACAATTTATTCTTCAAGCTTCTCAACCTCTTCTTCTTTCTTCATTATCTGAGACTTCATGACTTCTTCTGTTCTTTTCGCTTCTTCAATATGAGTTTTTAATGTGATTATTTCTTCTTCAAGTCCTTTCTCTTATTGAATAAACTTTTCCTCAAGCTGGGACCTCGCCTGACTTGTCCATATTCACAGAGGCGTTATCTTCTTTTGTTTCATAGGGTCAGCATGTTGTTGGGTTATCAGATATTGCTCATTCTTATTCATTAGTGATGGCACATGTTCATGGTGTCATTTCAGGGGTTAACAATAGCATGGAAAGGAATACCTCCGACTTTCATGTGCTTGAGTCATTATTGTCGGTACTCAGGAGTAATATTTCATCGACCAGGTTATCGATTTTCTAGGGGAAGACGATTGTAGTGCCAGATTCTTTATCAGGGGTGACCAACTCAAAGGCTGATGCAGGGAAGGAGAAGAGATATTTTACCTGGTCTCGAGGACTAGGTTTGTATTTGTCTCCACTGAAAACTCAGAGTGGAAGCAAATTGTTGGCTCAAGGAACCTATCATCCCACAATTTCCAGTGAACCTCCCACTGATAGTGGGCCTCTTAGAGCAGTGAAGGCCTTGGCGAGGTCTAAATAATGATTTTGATTTCCCTAAATGTCAGAGGGATTTGAGGCACCCTCAAAGTTTCCTCGGTTCACGGTTTATTAAATCAGAAGAGGTATGATATCATTTGTTTTCAAGAAATGATGGTAAGTGATCAGAGGGAAAGATATTTTATACACTCTTTTCGACCGTCTTGGGTTTCTTGTTCTGTCAACTCTGTTGGTAATTCTGGAGGCTTGCTAGCTTCTTGGGATCCTTCATTGTATCTTTTTGATTCCTACCACATCCATGGAGGTATTTTACTTATTGGAAGGAGTGCAGTCTCCAATAGGGAGATTAACTTGTTTAATATTTATGGTCCATGTACAAACACAATTTCATTTTGGAAATCTATTGAAGAAAGTGGCATTTTGAGTCTTCCAAACTTCATCTTGGCAGGTGACTTAAATATTATCTTTACTGGTGATGAGGTGTGGGGAGGTTCCAGGGTCATTACCAACATGAATGATTATTATAAAATCCTTTTTCATTCCTACAATTTAATTGACATTAAACCAACAAAGCTAGTACCCACTTGGAAAAATGGTAGATCCGGTCAGGAGGCTATAGCTAGAAGACTTGATAGGGTGTTAATTGCAGAAAATTTACTTTCAGAAGGTGGTATATACCAGTCCTGGGTTGAATTTCCTTATGTTTCATACCATGCTCCAATTTTTTTTCAAATAGAACAAGCTCCTAATTATAATGGGTTTCCTTTCAAATTCAATGTTGATTGGCTCAATGAGAAGGATTTCATGGACCTTGTACATCTAACGTGGAAGGATCCTTTGTTCTTAAGGGAAAATAAAAAATAGAGGAGGTTGTTATGGAAATTATAGGTATTATAAAAAGTTACAAGGATATGGAATAAAGAGAATCAAAAGGAAAAAAAAGCCAAATTGATATTACTGGAAGCTGAGATAAAAACTTCAATTGATGCATTGACTGGTGACCCAAGCAATCTTGCTGCCATTTTTTCATTAAAGAAAAGTGAGGCTGAAAGGAATACAATTCTCAGGAGTGAAGAGGAGTTGTGGTGTATTCAGAGAAGAGCTTTTTGGTTATCAAGTGGGGATAAAAACATGAGATACTTTCATAAGGTGGCAAGTCATAATAGGATTAAAAATCATATTTGGGGGATTGAATCAGGAGATGGAGTTCTGGTCAGTGAGTAGGATGCTATTAAAAAAGAGGAAGATAAATATTTTAGAACTCTCTACAAGGCACCAAAATATCCATCGAACATCAGCGATCAGTGCAAGATCACAGAGCTATTCACTCAGATGCTAGATGAAGAATATGCTTCTGATCTATTTTTACCAGTGTCTTTAGAAGAATTGCATGCAGTACTCCTACATTTCAAGAAGGAAAAGAGACCAAGCCCAGATGGGTGGACTTCAAATTTTTTTATTTTTTTCTTTGACTTGATTGGGGAGGACCTTCTGGCAATGATCAAAGAGTCAAGAAGACAGGGCTCTATTTTAGGTGGTCTTAATTCTACTTTTCTTACTTTAATTTCGAAGTCAAATAACCCAAGATCCTTTGATGATTTCCGTCCTATCTCACTTTGTAATATGTGTTACAAGGTTATCTCAAAATTAATTGCAAATCGTTTAAAACCTATCTTGTCTAGGTTTGTCTCTTCGGAGCAGTTGGGTTTTTTACAAAGAAGACACATTCAAGACGTTATTGGGACTGCTAGTGAATGTATTCACAAAATTAAGAAAAAAAAGATGAAATCTCTTGTTTTGAAGCTTGATTTATGAAAATCTTATGATTGTTTTGATTGGGTTCAACTTCAATTGATTCTCTTGAAAGTGGGTTTGGGCATTCAGATGACAAATTGGATAATGGCATGTGTAACGTCCTCATCCTTTGTTGTTTTGGTAAATGGAGAGCCTATAGGTTTCTTCAGAAGTGAGAGGGGGGTTTGCCAAGGCTGCCCACTTTCTCCTCTTCTCTTCATTCTTATGATGGAGGGGGCCAGTCTATTGGCTTTCTAAGCCAGGTTACACTTTTTTATTGGATTAGAAAGTCGACTCACAATATTCACCCAGTCTCAAGGATATGGGAGAGTTTAGTTCATTCTCTTCATGTGTTAAATAATTGGATTACCTGGAATCCAGGTACAAAGCAGCTTATCGTGATTGGTAGAGATAAAATTCTTGGATTGGGGGATGCGTCCCTTCTCAGTTCAGAGTTAGTGGAGGCTTTAAACTTAAATCATATATATATTCCTTAGCACATGTGTCCAGTCACCGGGACCCAGTGACCCTTGCCAAAGTGTGGAAATCGAGCAATGATTTGGGGTTGTCTGGAGCACTCGCGACAGAGTGGTCTTCATACACAGTTGTATTAAAAAAGGCAGGTGTCTCTCTGTGGGGGGATATTACCGATTCACTCATTTGGACCGAAGGGGACCGATCGAGAGTCATTTCTGTTAAAAATTGTTATAATGCAATCCAATCAACTCAGAATCTTCCAATTCGGCATGGCTAGAAAGTTAAATTGTGGAAACACAATGTACAGCTAAAAATTATTGTTTTTTTCTAGCTGGCAATGGAGAACATGCTTTTTACCTGGGATAATCTCCAAGCAAGAGGGTGGAGTGGGCCAGGCCTATGCTTGTTGTGCAAGTAGCACAAAGAAGACATTTCTCATCTATTTATTCATTGCCTCTTTACAAAAGAGGCTTGGTCTTATTATGCACAACTACTAAATTTGAGACTGTCGTGGATGTGACCTTCTATCAGTGATTGTATGGATGAATGGAGCAGGAAAAAGGAGATGTCAAAAAGGTTGCCATTGCTGATTTGTTGGAATGTATGGCTGGAGCGTAACAGATTGATTTTTAAAGGAAAGTCTCCATCATCTAGGGCAGTAGTCCAGAGGGTTATTAGAGAATTTAGGAATAATCCTACCTCCACTAATAAACATATTTTAAGAGTAAATACCATTAACAGGATTATTGGCTATGAAATGGCATTCTTTGATGGAGTGTCGGTGGTAGGGGGTTCCGGTTGTGGAGTAGGTGGTGTTATTAAAACTGGAGAGGCCTCGGAATTTAGATGGTATTTCAATGATGGGGAGGTAACAAACACCAAAGAAGAACTATTGGGCATGTGAGCATCTCTTTTTATTGCAAAGCACTTGGATATACATGAGATTCAACTTCTAGGTGATTCAAAAGAAATCATTGATTGTCTAAAAAAAAGGAAATCTTCGAGCTACAAACATAGAAGAGTGGAAAAGGAAAACTAGCGAGATGGTTGCTACCTTAAGGGATATTACTTTCCAGCATATCTATAGAGAGACCAATCGGGTGGAAGATAGGATTTCCAAGCATGTTTTGTTGACTTTGAGTGGTAGTCTCTTTTATTATCCCTGGGATGGAGAGTCTACTGGAACTGTTCAACATTTTGACATTTTTTAGTATCAGGGTCACTCCCTTTTTGGATTTTAGTGATTAGTCGGGCTTTTGTAGTGAGGATTTTTTAACCGTCTTCGAGTGTATCATTGGGTTTGTTGGAAGACTTTTTATGTTTTTTTTTATTGAACTGTTGGGAGTGGAAAGTAGTTTGCATTGGATACATCCTTTAGGTATTGTATGAAAAATTATATATCAATATAATCAGTGTGAATTTTTTTGCGGAAAAAAAAAACTGGTTTAGATCGTTAGTTCTTTCCTTAAGATGATCTGTCAATATCTTCTCTCTCATTTATGCTTCTTCCTTCTGTGCTGCTATGTTGGTTTCCAAACACTACTTTTGATATTCAAGATTTTCTTCGATCTTTCTGGATTCTTCTAGCTGAGTTCTTAAGTTCTCAATGACTTGGGCTTCTTCAAAAATGTGAACACTTTCCTTTTGTTTCATCAATTTTTTCTGGAGTGAATTGTTTTCTTCTCTTAGTTCATATAAATCACTAATCAATTCTTCTTCATAATTGTCTTCCTTTTCAATTATTTTTTCTGTCTCATTTCCTTCATGGCATTCTATTTCAATATGTCCATGTTTTTCACAATTAAAAAAAAAACAACATACCTCTGGTGATTATGTACTCTTCATCTTGTGAATCTTCTTGACATGGTGAACATAATTATTCTTGATTTGTATCTGCATCTTCTTTGACATTTTCTGAATCTGTGATGGATGAAGAATATATGTCATGTAACTTGTCCCAAAGTTCTTTTGTTGACGAACATTTACCAACCTTTTCTCTTACCATATTAGGTAATCCTTCCTAGATGGAATCCATTGCTATTTTGCTATTCTTCCTCAATTCCTTCTTGGATGTAGCCTTTGCCCTTTTTGAACTATCATATATTGTAACAACTGATAGCCAGATATAATGTCCCTATGCCTATAAAAATACTTTCATCCTTATGCTCCACATCTCATACTTAAAACCATTATGACTATTAAAAATTGGTACTCCATTCTTAGAATAATCCATTATCTCCTTCTAGTGGTTAAACTGTTTTTTGAAGGAACCGACTCTGATACCAATTGTTGGATTATTGAGAGGGGGGGGGGG
>ML802978.1:111589-140840 GCA_009831015.1 Picea engelmannii
GAATTAGTAATAGATAAATTTAATTCTTTTTAACCATATAATCCAAGTTTTATATCAATGTAGCATTATCATCCAATAACTGCAGAGTAAATAAGCAGTGAACAAATGAAAAATCATACACATACACAGTACACCAGTGTTTTACGTGGAAACCCAAAGCGAGAGAAAACCACATAATTATTTTTCTTATATGTCTTGAAGAATTACATTCATTGGAAGCACCAACTTCCTTTATTTTCCAGCTGCAACTGGAAGGAGGCTCCAACCCCCTAGTTTCTCAAGCTATAACCTAAGGAAAGATCCAACTCCCCAATTCTCTGGCTACAACCCCCTATGTTCTTTGGCTACAATTGGAAGGTGGCTACAACCACCTGTCATTGCCTCGTCCAACCGCCCTGACGTATAAGTAGAATTATGGAACCACTGTCACACTATCACTATGAGATATAATGTTGTAAACTTGTACCAATAAACCTATACCATAAACAAGTGCATCAACCATGCACCAACCTGTACCTCAACCTGTAATCAACCTTTACGATAAACAAGTGCATCAACCATGCACCAACCTGTACAAAACCTGTACCATGAACAAGTGCATCAACCATGCACCAAACCTGTACAAATAACACGTCACAACAACCTGTCCAAACAACTTATCACAACTGTCTCATCAATCTTATCAATCAAATCAGATATCCTCACCAAGATCAATCACCAAGACAACTCTCAAATATGTGCATCAACCAAGCATAACACAACAACTCACAATCATCACCAAGATCAATATGTGCTTTTAATAATATACCAATACAAGTATGCTACATCATCCATAAACCATATGTCAAAAATAATACTAACAAGTGCCTCCAACCATGTACCAAGTATGTACCAATCATGTATCAACTACTCATCAACTATGACTCATCAAGATGTACCAACATCATCAACTATACACCTCATGTATGTGCCAACTCATCAATTACTTGTATCAACCATGTACCCAACATGTATCTCAACCAAAATCCCTCATCAATTTCATCATCCAAATCTGATTTGTAACTCTGTAATAGACTTGGTGTATATGATCACATACATACAAACCTTCCTTAACTTTAACAACAAGAAACTAGCATTTTCATCAAACTTTTCCTTAGTCTCACATGACTAGTTTTAGATTAGTCAACAACCCTAACTTGAAATAATCATAACTATGTACCTGTAATGAAGAAAGATATGAAAATAGTACACAATTTTATTTAGTGTGTTTTATGCAATTCCTTTGGGTGTCACTACTTGGAACCTCTAAGAAAAGGAGTTATAGAAAAAATGGAACACCTTGTTGAATTTTGGCTTATTCTAGAGAGCGAACTTGTAGAGAATGCCCCACATGGAATATTTGTTGTATGGGTCTGAACATTTTACACAGAATACTATAGACTGTACTCTAACCAACACTTTTTTTCTTAATTAATTTGGATCTGTTATGAATAAGTTATGGCGTTTTTACCTGAAACACTTGTTTTAGACTAGTTTCAGGACTAGCCACAAACCCTGTTTTCCATGGAGTGTAATCCAAAACTACAACGACCCACAAGATGAAATTTAGACCACAATTACTTGGATATATTTTCTCAATGGCCTATCAATTTCACAGTCTGAATCATTCTTGAAAAAAATTTATTGCGAAAATGGTGAGATGACCTGTAAATAACATACCTTAGAAAGCACCATCAAAAGAATTTATCCTCCCTTGAATTTCGGCCTTCTTTACTTCACCTTCTCTCTAAAATTCAGCTTAGATATCCTTTGGTTACCTTAGTCACCTGTAGATATTCAATATTCTCGAGTGTGATATGAAATGAGAGAGCCTTGCCTCTTATTTATACTTTCATGTAGCTTCCTCAAGGGGTTACCTTTTAACCATCTTAACCCACTTTCCTTATTTTAAGGTTAACCAACTTCTAACCACTTGTCCAATTAGTAACTTATCCATTAAATTTATTAGTTAAATAATTAATTTTGTATCCACTTTTACTTATAGTGCACTCATCACTTCCCTTTACCTCAAGGGGTTACCTTCTAACCATCTTAAACCACTTCCCTTATTTTAGGGCTAACCCACTTCTAACCACTTGTCAACTTAGTAATTTCTCCATTAACTTTATTATTTAAATAATTTATTTTGTATTCACTTTGAATTATAGTACACTCATCACTTCACTTTATTATTTACCTTCTAAAAATCTCTTAAACCGCTTTGACTACATTGACCTTTTGGGGCTTCTAGATGACTCATGAGGATTCTCCAACTTCACATGGCCATAACTCTCTAACCATGAGGAGTTATGTGACGTTCCACATACCACTGGAAATGGAATGACATGTAATATCCATCTAGAATAATCTTTCCTTCAAATATATCAAAACTCATACCATTATCCATCAAACAAACTTGGGTCCATTACCCAAACCTGGGTTCTCCAACTTCTCATGGCCATAACTCTCTAACCGTGAGGAGTTATGTGATGTTCCACATACCACTGAAAATGGAATGACATGTAATATCCATATAGAATAGTATTACCTTCAAATATATTAAAACTCATACCATTATGCATGAACAACCTTGGGTCCATTACCCAAACCTTGGTGCTACTAAAATTCGCTACTAGACTTTCTCCAAGGGTTGACATAAATCACTAAGGGTTGACATGAATCTACAATATCACTCTCCAATGGTTGACATCAATGGAAACCAACGATCCATCAACCTAAGCCAATTGTTTGACAATCTATGGGCAACAACATCTAGTACAACCATATATGTATAGAATATAAGTCCTCATAATATACTGGGGAACAAGACACCGAAAGAAGTAATCACTAGAAAGAAACCAAAAGTCAACCACTTGAGAATATTTTTTTGTCTAGTGTACATACATTTTCCCAAGGAAAAGAGAACAAAGTTGGAGACTTCACGAAAGAAGGGAACCTTCATTGGATACAGTGAGACTTCGAAGGTTTATATAATATACATCCCCAGACAAAGACAGATTGATATTAGCAGGGATGTTACATTTGATGAAGAAGAAAACTTTAGGAAATCTAGGGAGTCTCACATGGATGAGGACAGAGAAGAGAAGGAGGCTCCAAGGGATGTAGTAATTATTAACTCTGCTCTAGAAGAACACATTCCAAAATATCAGAATGAGACAACAGAGCCAGAGATACTTGTAGATCCATTGAAACTTTTTCCCAACATTGAATTGGTATAGCTAATGGTTGTAGGAGACTTGGCTTCTTGATTGTCTCTTCATTATTACACTGACAGACCACACATTCAGACTCAAACTTTTGAATATCAGTTTTAAGAACTTCCCAAAAAAATCCTTCTTGATCTTGTGGTATGTTTTCAATAATATTGAATATCCTCCTATAGGAGAAGTGTGCAATTCCAAAAGAACCTTTTGTTTGAGTTGGGAATTCTTACTTAAATATAAGTGATCATGATGCCATAGAAAGTCATTCTTCCATACAAATTTATCTAATGAACCGGGGTCCTGTTATAGTTGTTGAATGATCTTACATACATATTGATCTTTCTTCCATTTTATCCTTGCTTCTTCCACCCAATCAGATTGTAGAATATAAATAACACATATTGAACCTTTTGTTTCTTCTTCTTTCCTTGAAAGGGAATCTGCCACAACATTATGTTTTCCTTTTTGGTAGATAACTTCAAAGTCATAACCTATCATCTTTGTAACCCATTTTAATTTCTCTTCTGAAGATAATAATTGCTCTAAGAATTACTTCAAAATATCACGATACATTTTTACTTTGAAGTGTATTCCTATTAGCTAAGTGTGTCATTTCTTAACTACATGTAGTATGGACAACATTTATTTTTCATAAATGGGTTTGAGTAATTTTTTTCCCTTTAAGTTGAATGCTTTCAAAGGAAAGAGTCCTTCATTATTAAATTAAAATGACACCAATGTCATGGACCGAGGCATCACACTCCAGAATAAATGTTTTGATAATGTCATGTGTGGCAAGGAAAAGAGTTGTACACACAACCTCCTTAAGTTTTTCAAAAGATTTGGTTTCTTCTTGTGTCCAAGAAAATACTTCCTTTTTTAATAATGTTGTTATAGGTGTTTCTATTTGACCATAGTTCTTGACAAATTTGTGGTAATAGACTGTCAATCCTAAGAATTTCCTAAGTTTCTTCAAGGTTTTGGGAGTTGACCATTCCCTCATAGATTTAATTTTTTTAGGGTCCACTTTTACACCTTCATGAGATAAAATATGACCCAAATATTCCACTTCTTGAACCCCAAAGGCACACTTGAAAGGCTTTGCATAAATTTGTTGTTCTTCCAATAGTTGTAATACTCTGTCAACATGTTGTACATGCTCTTCCCAACATTTATTGTAGATTAGTATGTCATCAAAAAATACTAACACAAATTTTCTAAGGAGGGGTTTGAAAACAAAATTCATCAAGATTTGAAATCTTGAAGGTGCATTAGTAAGTCCAAATGGCTTAACCAAAATATCATAATGAACTTCATGTGTTCTCAAAGTTGTTTTGGGAATGTCTTCCTGCCTCATTTTGATTTGATGATATCTCGAACAAAGATCTAATTTATAAAGAAAACTGCTCCATGCAAGTCATCTAATAATTCATCAATGATAGAAATAGGAAACTTATTGTCGAGACTAAGAAATGATACCATATTGTCTTTATTTTGATAATTTTTTAAGTATATAAAATCCAAAATTGATCCTCATATATGTTATTATTCACTCATCCTTCACTCATCCTAGAAATATATTGTACAAAGGTAAAAATGGATTGTGTTTCTTATATTTTCATGTTTATATGATGAAATTAGGGTAGATGTTTGAGTTTTTGTCTTCAACAAAATTGAAATATGCTAACCATGAACTTTAAGGAATGACCAAGAAAATCATAGGCTGCAAAATCTAGAGTTAAAATATGAAGATGAAGATTCTTTAGAGATTAATGAAGACCAAAATTAAAGAAAACCAAGTCGACCTCACCCAATGAACAATTAGACAGAGGAAAGGAGAGAATATAGGAGCATTTCGAATTCATTTACCCATGCCCACAAATTTCTCCATTGGAATTCATGTGTTGTTGGCATCTTGATGTTCTTGGACTATACATTCTTCCTAAAAATGCATTTTATCTATAATGGACAACAATTATACATCCACAGTTTAATGATTTCTGTAAATGCAAATTGTTTGAGATGATTCCAATATTTGTCTATAAATACTCAGTTGCATTCTTATGTTGGGACATCTAGAAGATAGAAGAGATAGACTCTAATTAGAAGTGTTGTAGTGTTGTTACATAATTTGTGAATAGAGTTTTTAATTTTTTTGCAATACAAATATGATTGTGTAGTTTCATTCCGAGTTATGAGTGAAGTGCAGTGTTGTAGTTGCATTTTCTTTCTTTCTGTACCTGTTTGAAGGAGGGGCCACTTCAAGGAGGTATCTTGTGTTTATTTCTGTATACATATTTCTAGTTTTAAGTTGCTCATTTTATGAAATCTGTTTTATTTTGTTTTTTAAAGAAATTTATTATTATATAGGCATGTTGTTAATGGTAGCTACCAGATTTATTTATTTAAAACGTTAAGTTTGTATTTCAATAGAGATAGATTTAAAATTTGAATGAGATAATTTTTTTACCTTATGTCTCACTTCTAGAGCATAGTTGGGAATCTTCAAAACCCATAAATAGAGATAACCATTAGTCAGACTAGGATAGTTGAAGTAATTAATTTATCTTTCATTTTTAATCTGAAAGTTTTGATAGACATTTACATAGACACATCATAAACATGTCAGTCTATAGGTTCTTGATTATGTGTAGATAACATCTATGTCTCATAAGTTCCAAGAAAACTTCAGGTTGATAATTAAATGAAGCCCCAAGATAGTTGTCTTTCAAACAAAATATTTTAGTAATGTTAATTTTGGCATTGTTGTTGGGAAGAGACTAAAAGAAGTATGAATCTCTAGTTTACACTAGTCTAGGAAATGCATTTAGGGATGAATACAGGATAATAGAGACAAGACGATCTCATCATAGGATTCCCATGATGTAGAAATCTTGACACTTTCACCATAATAACTTGTGGTGGGTCTCTATTTCCTTGAATTTAAACTCATGATAGTTTAGGATACATGACTATAGAGAGATATCCTAGAGGACATTTTCATGGTGCAGTAAGAGCCAACCAAGAATCTAACACAATGGTAGGAAGAGGTGGAAGAAGAAGAGGAAGTACTTCTACAAGTGAAAACAAACATCCTGAAGAAGAAGTAGCATCCAATTTAGAGGAAAACACCCCATATTATTTTGAACTAAATCCTCTTGAAAACCGTAGTCATAAAAGAGAACCTTCTATTTCATCTACCTCAGAAGAATCAATAACCTTTGGGGGGGCTATGAAATTTTGGAAAAATCCCTTGTTCATCATGGTCGATGAGCACTAGGAATATGGGGAAGGATTTGTTCCATAGATTCCCGTTACATTTGAATTTCCTATCAAGGATATAGAGGGCACAACCTAGATTAAAAATAATCCCACCTGCTACTCTAACCCATTTCCATGGGCTAAATAGTGAAGATCCAAACACATTTATCTTTGAGTTTGATGTTTGTGTTATAGCTATGACTATTTTTTTGATGCTTAGAAACTAAAATTATTTCCAACTACCTTAAAAGACTCATATTTATGCTCGTTCATGGTGTTGGGTGAAAATTCAATACCAATATAGGATGCTATGAAACAAGCATTCCTTAAGAAATACCAAGACTACAACCAGGTTAGGGATTTGTGAGGAGAAATATTTAAAATAGATCAGAAATAAGATGAGACTCTAGAAGACTATGTCGAAAGGTTGTATATCTCAGATGATATAATGAACATCCATTATAACCAAATACATTGCAAACACTTTTTCTTAAAGGTATCTGAGATGAGTGTTTGGATTTTCTAAATTTGATGAGAGTTAGAGATGTTTCTCAACTGTCACATAGTACTATTTGTGAGTTATGTAGACGACACTAAAGAGGTAATAATAAAGGAATGGGTTCTCTGGAAATAATTTCATGAGTTAATAAATCATTTGGAAGTGTAGTTACCCGACTTGAAATTGGGAATTCGTTAGATAATTTCAAAACATATATTCTCAGTTCTCTTAGTTCCCAACTAGATGCTTTGAAAATGAAGAAGAAATAAGAAGAGGAAGCATTAAATTTGGCCATATTTTTTCTAATATTTCATAAGAAACATCCTCTTCATGAGTGTCCTTTGGATAATATAGAAATCTGTGCTATTTGCAAACAAGATCATGACACAAAGGATCACACTTCACTACTTGGAATAAAATTAGTCTATCAGGGAACTAGTGAAGGATTTGAGTAACTTTGTCTCATCAATCCAAAATGACCTTAGCCAAATCAACCATCAGGTATCCAACCTAATCCTTCTCATCCTTACAATGAATTTTGGGCTAATCAACAACACATGCAAAACTCCTTTTCCACTTGGTATCCACCAACCTCATTGTCATAATGGACCCCTCAAGGACAAAACCAACCTTGGTAACAAGATTGGAGAGGTTCATTTACTTTTGAAAAATGTCAAAACAACATATGCAATAATTTGTTTCTTAACCCCAACTTTTATTTCAACATACACCATCTCAACCACAATTACAACTACCACCATCTCAACCACCCCAAAGCCCAACTCATATTCATGATCAACCCATTCCTAAACCCAATAATAAAGTAACTCAGCATGCTTACAATGTTGAGTTTCCCAACTATATGAATTACCTTATCTACCATGTATACCTTCAAGACATTCATCTTCGATTAGGGAAGATAGTTAATCATACTTCTCCCGTCATTGAGGAACAAGATGATGGAGATAGATCCACAGAGTTGGATAATTCAACTTATCTACCATGTATACCTTCAAGACATTCATCTTCAATTAGGGAAGATAGTTAATCATACTTCTCCCATCATTGAGGAACAAGATGATGGAGATAGATCCACAGAGTTGGATAATTCAATTTATCCTATTATTTTGGAACAAGTCAACGAGGATAATTTTTTTGAATCAAATAAAACAACTGATAAACCTTCTTTATAAAATCAACCCAATTCTCTAGAAAAAACAGATCAACCAAAGAAGGTTCAAATGCCCCCATATCCTAAAATATTAACCATTGAAAAATCCACTAAAAAATATGAATTTGATTTTCTTGGGGAATTCAAAGATGTATGTGTTAGAATTCCTTTATTCCAAGCCATAAAATATGTACCTATCTATGCCAAAGTTGTTAGAGAATAATGTTTGAAGAATCCATGACGAAAACCAAAGGATCCTTGAGCATTTCAAGTACTTGGTCAATTAGTTGATTCAATGCTTGGAAACATATTTACTATTAAATATGCAGATCCGAGAAGTCCTATTGTAGATGTTTACATTAATTACATTTTCATCTCAAATACTATGATATATATGGGAGCTTCTATAAACATCATGACTAAAGAGACAATGGAAAAATTGTAGTTAAATAATCTTCATCAAACCCTTACTTTTCTTCAATTGGTAGATCGATCCACTATTCAATCTAAAGGAATCTTAGAAGACGTAGTTATCTCTGTAGAATCATGGGAGTATCCTACCGATTTCATGGTTCTATAACAAAAATCAAATCTAGGGAGACACCCTTTGATCTTGGGGAGGACTTGGTTGGCCATTGCTAATGGATTCATTGGGTGTAGATCCAAAGATATTACCATATCTTAGGGCTATTCTATAAAGAAAATTACATTGTATGCACCAACAAAACCAAGCCCTGCTCATGAAACACCTATATGGATAGGAAATGAGGATAGTGATGATGACAAAATCCAACAAGTATTTATTATTGAATCGAGTCTTTATTTTAAATAAAAGATTGAATATGATATTATTTGTGATCTTATTACTAATCATGATTCACCTACTAATCATATCATGCAGATGATAGAAGAAACATGACTTTTCTCTATGATTAAAAAACAATTTCAATCAATTCTAGCCTATATATTTACCGCTTTTGACATACGTAGCATGCCTATATAAATCCTTCCAGGAAAGTCACTTTATATAAATCCCGAGCTTGAAGGACAAAAAAAACAAAAGTTGATTGAATTGTTACAATTGTATGCTAAGGAATTTGCTTGGGATTATACAGAGATGAAGGGAATTCATCCTATTTTGTGCACTTATCACATTTATGTCTAGTACAAATTTTGACCAATAAGACAACCTCAATGAATAATGAATCCTGTACTTCGGGAAATAGTCAAAACCGAGTTGCAGAAACTACTAGATGTTGATTTTATTTATCTTATTTCCAATAGTAAGTGGGTTTCACCACGTGTTATCGTTCCAAAGAAGAATGGGAAATGGAGATTATGTGTGGATTATAGAGGATTGAATAAATCTATCTCTAAAGACTACTTCCATTTACCTTTTATTGATAAAGTTTTGGATACCCTAACAAGAAAAAAATACTTTTCCTTCCTTGATGGATTCAATGGGTATAACCAAATTCAATTAGCCCCTAGAGATCAAGACAATACAACTTTTACCTTCCCATGGGGTACTTTTTCATTATGTTTCCTTTTTTTTGGATTGTGTAATGCTCTGATCACATTCCAAAGGGTTGTACTTGGAATATTTTCTGACTTGATCCATGACTATGTGGAATTTCACATGGATGATTTTACAGTCTATGGAAATAACTTTGATGAAGAAATGAACAATCTAAGAAAAGTTCTCGAAAGATGTCAAGAAACAAATTTGTCCCTCAATCATGAAAAATGTCATATATTTCTCACATAAGGCATAGTGTTGGGAATCATATATCTCCAAAGGTTATCCAGGTTGACCTTGAAAAAGTCAAAGTAATCACTAAACTTCCAACTCCAATGAATAAAAAAGATGCAATAAGTTTCTTAGATCATCCAAGATATCATTGTCTTTTCATAGAAAACTTTACCAAAATAACATCACCTTTATTCATGTTACTTTCAAAAGATGTTGACTTTCTTTGGACTAATTCCTATCAAACAACCTTTGAGATGCTAAAAGAAAAATTATCTGTAGCACCTGTGTTAAGAGGAACCAATTGGTATTTACCATTTCATATCTCAACATATGCTTCAGATACAACCATTGGAGATGTACTTGGAAAAAAATGAGCAAAGGACATATGGAATCTTTTATACCAATAAAAAATTTGCTCCTGTAGAATTAAATTACATTGTAACATAGAATGAATTCCTTATTGTTGTCCATTAAATAATTTTTTTTTACACTACTTCATTGGTTATTCAGTATTTGTACACACTGATCATTCTTCCATTAGATACCTTAAGAATAAACTAGTAAAAAATGGTAGGGTAACTCGGTGGTTACTTTTACTACATGAATATGACATCACCATTTGTGATAGGCCCAAAAGAGAAAATTTTGTAGAAGACTTTTTGTCCTGACTGAATATTGAAGGGAGTAATGATCCATTAGAAGATGTTTTTTCTGACGAACATTTATTTTCATTGTTTGTTCACTCACCTTGGTTTGCAGATATTTCCAATTACTTAGCTACATGGAAGCTTCCACAACATTTCTCTTCAAGAGAAAAACAAAAAATTGTTTGACAAAGTGCTATTATTATTGGATCCAAGGACAACTCTTTCAAATAGGACTTGATTACATTATCCGACATTGTGTTTGAGAGGATGAGATATTTAATATTCTAAAATCATGTCATGATAACCCATGCCGAGGACATTTTGTGGGTCTTAAGGTTAGGGTACTATTGGCCAACTATTTTCATAGATGCTAGAAAATATGTCAAAAGTTGTGACATCTTTCAAATAATGGGAAAACTTATACAATGAGATGAAATTACATTGAAAACTCAAGTGTTAATTGAACCCTTCGAGAAAACATGCCCTTTATTTTGTAGGACCCATTAATCCACCTTCAAGACAAAAGACATACATTCTAGTTTTCATATATTACGTACCAAAATGGGTTGAGGCAAACGATCTTCCTAGAACTACTAAGCAAACAATGGTAGACTTTTTGTATGTAGAAATATTTTCCCGGTTTGGGTTACCAAGAGAGATTTTCATTGATCAAGGGACTCAATTGACTTCTAAACTCATACACTTCATCACCAAGAAATATAATATTTGGCACAAAACATCAATGCCTTATCACTTGTGGGCCAATGGCCAAGTTGAAGTAACCAACAAATTTTTGGAGACTATTTTGGTGAATATAGTACAACTTCATCAAAAGGATTGGGTTGACAGACTGCCTAAAGCATTTTGGGCTTACCAAGCAACATGGTGCAATACAACTGGATTTACCCCTTATGAGCAAATTTGCGGTAAGCAGGTTGTCTTTCCAATTGAATTTGAAGTCAAAACTTTTGCATATCATTGTAATCTAACATGGATACTACATAGGCTCAACAACATCATATAAATCAATTTAATGAGCTTGATGAATTTCGTCAATCTGTCATTCAACAAACTGACATTATTCAACAACAAAGAGCTAAATGGCATGATCAATTCATCAAGAAAAATAAATTTCATGAAGGGGATTGGGCACTCTTGTTTGATTCTTGAGAGAAATATTTCAAGAGAAAGATTTGCATACGATGGATGGGACCTCATGAAATAGACATTGTCTATACTAACAATTCAATTAATATTCACACTATTGATGATAATAAAACTCCATTATTGGTGAATGTTCATAGGTTACGTCTGTATCAAAAACCAACATCGAAAGAAGAGTTTGTCAAGGAACTACTCAAAGAGGTAAAATTTGAAATCGTAAATAAAGTGGCCTCTCCACTTTCAACTACTACTCCTTGACCCCTCTTGTAAAAGGCAATTTATATATATATATATATATTGTATATAGAATAAAGAAAAAAAATAAAAAAATTCCAATAGTGAAAACCTGGAAACGGGCACTATTGGACTTGGCAATGTTAGAAGGCCCAATTCCTGGTTGACATTGTCAAGAGAAAAATATATATCAAGAAAACTCGTTCTTGTATAGTTTCTGATATACCTTCACACAAGATCTATCTAACAATGAAGCATACACAACTTGCAATGGTGGATGAAGAGAGAAGACACAAAATGGAGAAATGAATGAAAATAATTTATATTATCTAAGTATGAGAATGTTACAATACAAGTGACATACTTTGTATGACACAACTAACACACCACAATAGCCAAGATAATTTGCATTAGGAGTGTTCTATATGTGACACACACTGACAGTCACTGGAGTCAACTTCCACCTAGTCCTAGTTAATTGGGCATGTGGTCATTAGTTAAATAGTGAAACCAGAGTGAAATGAGGAGGATATCACTCACACATGTGGAATGTGCCTTATTGGTGATGATACCAATGCAAGTACACATTAATGGTGATGATCACGAGGTTATCATGCAACACTTGGTGATAAAGACATGGTTGACATGCAACACTTCATTCAATTAGTCTAACTGAACAATAACTAAGAATTGATTAGAGGGTATGTGGCATCCTTGTCTAGGGGAGAATATTCTCAATGAGGGGAGAATATATTAGACTAAGGGACCCTCAACATAGCCAAATAAACATAGAAAAATAAAATGAAAGGAAAATCCTAAGTGTGTGTAATATCTCTAACACCTTTCGTAAACACTACTAATGAGTATACATAATGAATGGGTCTCGGGGACAGAGGCCATGTTAGGTACCCATGAAAAATGAAACTAATAAAAACTAAAATAAAGTGAGGAAAGATGGAAAACCTCATGGGAAACCCCCTTGTCAAAATACAATGTATCAAAAGAAGAGAAAGACAATTGCTAGGGAATTGTGTCCTTCACTCCAAGACGATCATGCAAAATATATATTTTTTGCTCAATGAAATTATTAGTGAATATGTCGATAGTATGCTCAATGGAAGGGCAGTATTGCAAATCAATGACCCTGTCATCAACTAACTCCCTAATAAAATGCATATGGATATCGATATGTTTTGTTCATTGTCTCTATACTGGATCTCGATGGAATTTTAGTATACTCTGGTTGTCACACCATATCACAGTCAAACAATGGAGTTGAATGTCAATCTCAGTGAGGAAGTTCTATAGACACAGTTCCTAGATGGTGATGTTAACTACTCCCCTGTACTCAGCCTATGCTGAAGATAAAGCAATAGTTGACTACTTTTTGCTTGACAAACAGATTGGGTCAGATCCCAAACTCAACATGTACCTGTAGGTGGGATTGCGATCAGTTCCATCGCCTTCCCAGTTGAAATCAATGAACCCTATGAGATCCAACTTGAAACCTACTACATAGTGGATCCCATAACTGATGGTGCCCTGAACGTATCTGAGGATGTTCTTAGAGGCCTTCCAGTGTAATTCATGCAGCTCCTACATGTACCTGGAGACTACCCCTGTCTATATAAGGCTCCACATAAACTGTCTATATAAGGTGTTTTCCACCACTCATGTATCCCCACCATCCTCAACTCTAACCCCAGATAAGAAGGGTGTAGGTGTAGACTTGTAGTCTGTCATGTGGAATCTCTCCATGAGATATCGAGCATACTTAGCCTGAGATAGATTGATGCATGAGACATCCTAGCTGATATTGAGACAGATAAATAAATGGAGTGGACCCATGTCCATCATCAAAAACTTATCATGAAGAATGACCTTGACTACAACAATCGTTGAAACTGAGTTTCCAGTGATCAAAATATCATCCACATATAGAACTAGGATTAAAAGTGATTCAATGGTCCCTAACATGTAGACATTTGGATCATATTTTCATCTAAAAAAATTCTTGGAGAGAAAGTAGGAGTCCATCTTTGTGTACCATGCTCTAAGTTCCTACTTGAGGCCATAGAGTAGCTTTTTGAGTCGACACACTAAAGATGAATTCTGTATGAATCTAGGAGACTGCTCCATATAAATATCCTCTGAGAGATCCACATGAAGAAAATCATTCTTCACATCCATCTGATGTGCTTTCCATCCCCTGGCTACTCCAATGGAAAGATCCAACTTGATAGAATCCAACTTTGCTACTGGAGAAAAAGTCTCATCATAGTCGATCTTGTGGATCTTCTAAAATCCCTTGGAAACTACTATTGCCTTGTGTTTGCTCACTTGTACATCCACTACCTTTTTGGTCTAGTAGACCCATCTGCATCTAACAAGCTTCATGTCTAAAGGAAGTTGAACCAGATCCCAAGTCTGGTTCTCGAGGAGAGATTTGTACTCCTTCTGCATGGCTACTTCCTAGAAGGGGTTCCATATAGCCTCCCTGTAGGTCTGCAGCTTTGAAGAATAAATAACATAACAATGCAAAGGCATCATGGGTTCATTGGAAGTGAGTACACGAGGAGGATCCTGAAACTGATATCTGGTCCTCCTCAGATCCATTGTATCCCCAACAAGGTCTCCTACATCTTGAAGTGTGGATTTTTCCCACTTGGGAATATTCTCTGGCTGCTCATATGAATGTACTAACTCTGCATATGGATTCTCTAACTACGAATATAAATTCTTTGATTGTGCATTTGTATCCTCTGAATGCTCTAACTCTATATCAAAACTTAGATCTATGGTGTAATCTAAATATGTGGACTCATCATCCACAACTGGTGGAAGTAAAAAATCCTCTGCATGTGGCTCATGTGGAGTATGCGAGGTAATTTCCTCGAACTAGACATTGCGCTCAATGATGAGCTAGTCTGTAGAGGGATCAAGTAATATGTATCCCTTCATACCATTGGAATAACTAAAAAATATGCATGGGTGGCTATGTGGATCTAATGATTTCCTCTTCTCAGAGGGAATGCGGGCCCATGCTCCTAATCCAAAGATACAGAAATGGGTGAATTCCTATTTTTTGCCACTCCAAACCTCGAAAGGAGTCCCATCCTTAACATATATGTGAAGGGATCTATTCTGAATGTGATTGGAACATTTAAGTTCCTCATCCCAAAGCTTGGGAGGAAGTTCCTTTGCATGTAGGATGCAACTGGTCATCTCTTTGAGAGATATGTTGGCGTAGACCACCACTTCCTCTCAGGGTCCACTAACCTCCCCGTCAAGGATCGATCAACTTCAAGGAGTCAAATGGACATTCGGGACCCTGCTGAACCCATAAAAACTTTACACATGCCCCTTTACTTAAGGTGTAGGTCCCACAAAAACCCGCAGGATCTCCACATCATCCCCCTACCTTTTAAAGATTTGAAGTTGGCCCTCGCTCTTTTTACTCCGTTGACAACAACATATGAACATAGTCTATGATCGAGTGCCAAGCCAACATGCACTTAAACTGGTGCTCCATAGCTTTGGGTTCCATCTTTTACCAACTATCAAAATCACTAACCTCCCAGGCCAATGAATAGGCGAAGTCCCAAATAGTCGAATGAAATTAATGGTTCCTACGCCTCAACAGATGGATGGTCTAGATCTGTTCAAGCTTTGGGAGTCTGAGAAGTATTCCCCACCACACCTTGCAAACCTCCAAATGTTGAAGTAGCAGAGTAGATCTCTTCCCTCCACGTGTCCCCACTTAGATCGACGGTTGATATGGCTTCAACCTTCAGGCCTCCAGGAGCCTTGGCACTCTTTTCTCCTTGAAAACCTCTAAACCCATTGATCTATTGACAATTTCCTTGAGGACCGATGGTCTTGATGGACTCCAAGACTCCAGTCTCTAAGAGCCCTTGCTCCTCCAAATGGTTGTTCCTCCTGAATGATGAAGTAGCGAAGAGTTGGATATGTCACCACGGGTCACTCCATCCAACGGTCAGGATATAGTTTGTACCTCCAGATCTTTGGGACCTTAATACTTCATGATCTTTCACCTTCTGTGTCTCTGAAGTGCTAACCCACCCAAATTCATGATCACACGACATGTGTCCTCACGAGATCTAATGACCACAATTAATTTAGGCCTTTGGCTTTGAAGTTTGTCTAAGTTTCTCCCACTGCATTCTTGTATATTCTATCCCTTCTTAGTTTAAAAGTTTTCAAATGGTTTCGACCCTCAACTTGTACCTTAAGTTGTTTCTCCACTTAAACTCCGATAAAAAATTCTCTTGCCTCGGAAATTTTCGACACCTTCTAAGGGGCGTCGACCCTCTGCACTCCTTGCGTATATGTGCACATGCCTTACACAACCTCTGAAAAATTCCCCTATTCCTCCTAATCTTTAACAACTCATCTTGACTTCTGGTCTGTGCACTCCTTGTGTGGGCGTTGTGTGCTCCTCGACCAAAAGTTTCAGAAGAGAAACAATTGAATCTTATATAAAACTCACGATTTCATTCATAAAAACATGAAATGCATATATAAACAAGTAAAAGACATCAAAATTAAACCCATTCAATCAACTAGCTCAGAGATAGATAAAAAAAAAACATTTGAAGAAAATGTCTTCTCTTATATTCAAGTAAATACATATGCAAAGTTTTTATAAATATTCTCTGCTTCTCCTTGCTATGGCTCAGCAACAACAAACTCTTATTTTTTTTTCAAAAACTTCTTCAACAAAAACCTCAACATCCTTTAAATGAACAAGAAAACAAATTATACACCTGGAGGGGCTTCTCAATCCTTCCCTCCTTTCTACCTATTGCTTTCCTATCACAATAAATGAGCATTTACAAAACAGATCAGAGCTAAGCTCGAGATTTGTACAATCCTACCTATGCATTAAAGAAATTACAATCTGAAAGGATCTTTGGGAATGAAATTAACCTCCAAACATATATTACATCTTTTTCATAATTTTCAAAATTCAAAAAGATGCTTCCCCTTTTGGGAATCCAATCATCTTTCATGCATATGCTAGGTGATGCTTTGTCCTATTACCTGTCTTATTTTTAATGATGATGGTGATGCTCCTGCATCATACTCCTCATGCCAAAATTCATGGACTCCTATCCATGAGCTCCTGCACTATCTTTCCATGCTTGTAAATGTCTTCTTCACTTACCCAGCTGACATCTTCTAGATGGCCTTTCCACTTAACTAGATATTCAAAATAAGTCTTCCTGCTAGTCTTCTTTCCAATCCTCTAATCTAATATCTTCTCCATTTGTAACTTCAATGCTACAGGCCTCTGTTGTCTCCGTTTAACCTCTTCCTGGTCTTCTGTCTCCCCTGTTTCTTCCATCCTGTAGGGATACATGTTTGCTACATTAAATATTGGTGATATGCCAATGTCTTCTAGAAATTCAATTTCATAATCATTTGCAACAAAATTTCTTAGGATCTTACATGGTCCTATTGTCTTCATCATCATCTTGTTTTATTTCCCCTGTGGAAATCTCTCCTTCCTTAAGTGTGATAAAACTTGATCTCCTACTTCAAATTTTACCTCCCTTATTTTCTTATCTTCTATGTTCTTATACTTCTGATTTCTCTATTGTAGCTGCTCCTTAATTTTCTCATGCAATTCTTGCATTTATGCAACAAAGTTTTCTGCTCCTATGCTTCAGAACTCACTCTGTCCCAAATCTCGCAAATCTGAAATTCCCCTTGGATGCAGTCCATATACTATCTAGAATGGACTTTTTCCAGTGCTTCTTTTGGGTGAATCATTGTATGCAAATTCTTCCCGGGGAAGAATTTGATCCCACTGACATTGATATGTAGTGACCAAACTCCGTAGCAAATTCCCTAGACTTCTATTTACCAATTCTGTTTTCCCATCTGTCTGAGGGTGATATGATAAAATGAAGGACATATCGTACCCAACTTCTTCCATAGTGTTCTCCAAAAGTTTCCTACGAATTTTGTGTCTCTTTCTGAGACAATACTCCTAGTCAAGCCATATAACCTCTCAATCTCCTTGAAAAATAGGTTTGTTATATGAGTAGCATCATTGGTTTTTTGGAATGGTATGAAATGTGCCATATTTGAGAACCTGTCGACTACCACAAAGATAGAATCACTCCCCCTCTGGGTTCTTGGTAATCCCAACACAAAATCCATGCTGATGGCATTCCAAGGCCTGTCTGAAATAGGAAATGGATGATAAAAACTAGTGTTCTTTTGTCTTCCTTTTGCATACTGGAAAATTCTTCATTTGTTTACAAAATTCTTCACTTCAGATATCATACCTGAACAATAGTATGATGAACTCATATGTGCATAAGTTTTTTCATGGCCAAAATGTCTTGCTAGGCCTCCACTATGCTTCTCTTTCAATAGATTATCTCTCATTGAGCATCTCGAAATGAAAAATTGGCTCCCCTTAAATAGAAGTCCCTCCTGAATAAAATAATCCATCCATGGGCTTCTTTCCCTTATCAAAGGATTTGCATAGGCTTCATAAGCTTCTTTGAAATATAAGTCTTCTTGATACATCCCCTTAATATGTTCAAACCCTAAGGTCTCCACATGAAATTCCTACATAATCAAACATCTCCTACTTGAATCATCTGCAACCTTGTTTGCACTCCCACCAATATGTTTGATGACAAAAGTAAAATTCTACATAAATTCTACCCATTTTGCATGTCTCTGATTCAACTTCTCTTGTCTAGTGATAAACTGTAAAGCTTGATTATCACTATACAACAAAAACTCTTTGGGAATAAGATAATGCCTCCACTTCTTCAAAGCATGAATCACTGCATAAAACTATTTATCATATGTGGAGTATTTATTTTTGACATCATTTAGATTCTCACTGAAATAAGAAACAAGTTTGTTGTCTTGGCTCAATACTGCTCCAATTGCTAATCCACTAGCATCACACTTTACTTGGAAAGTCTTCATAAAATCCAACATAACTAGAATTGGTTGTTCTATTATCTCAGCCTTCAATGATCTAAATCCATTTTCATGTTCTTCTATCCAATTGAAAGACTTATGTTCTTTCTTTATGGTGTCCAATATAGGTGCACATATGGTACTAAATTTTTTGATAAACTTCCTGTAAAAACATTCTAATCCATGAAAGCTTCTTACCTCAAAGATGCTTGTTGGAGATTACCAATCTCTAATTGCTTTCACCTTTTCTGGATCCATCTTCAACTTATTTGAAGAGATCAAAAAACCCAGATATGTGAAATCTATCTTCATAAAATAACATTTCTTCAGATTTATTAACAACTTCTCCTGTTGTAACCTCCTCATCACTAATGTCAAGTTCATTAAGTGTTCTTCTTCAGTTTTACTGAAGATTAGTATATCATCCAAATATACAATAACAAATTTACCTACGAAGTCTTTAAGTACTTCATTCATCAATCTCATGAATGTTCTTGGGGAATTTTTTAAGCCAAATGGCATAACAAGCCACTCATACAATCCTTCATTTGTCTTGAATGATGTTTTCCATTCATCTCCTTCTCTCACTCTTATTTGGTGATAACCACTTTTCATATCTATCTTAGAAAAATAACTTGCTCCACTTAAGCAATCCATTAAATCATCCATTCCAGGTAAAAGAAATATATACTTGATGGTGATCTTGTTGATGACTCTTGAATATGTGCACATTCTCCAGCCTCCATATTTCTTTGGACTTAACACAGTTGGTATTTCACATGGACTCAAACTTTCTCTGACCAAATCCTTGTCCAAAAAATCTTGGACTTGATTCTTGAACTCTTCATTCTCTTAATGTGTCAACCTATATGCTTCTTTGTTTTGTAAACTTTCGCCTGGAATAAGGTCAATGTGATGACTAATACTCCTAATGGGTGGAAAATAACGAAGTAACTCATCCACCACAATGTCAACAAAATTATCCAACAATTCCTGAATCTCTACAGGAATATCATCCACATAAATAGTTGTAAGGACAACAATGGGCTTTCTCACCAAAACAAACTGCATCTCATCTTCCTTCTTGACTTCATTCAAGAGTTCCTTCCCATTCATGAGAAGTATGCTTGGGCTAGCTTCCTCCTTCACTTTCTTATCCTCTATTGGAAGCAACATGTGTGTTTGTCCATTCTTCTCAAGTGTGTAAGTGTTTTTCCTCCCATCATGTATGGCATTTCTGTCAAACTGCCATGGTCTTCCCAACATAACATGAAAAACATCCATGGGTATTACATCACATAAAATTTCATCATTATATCATGTTATCTTAAATTCAACCTTGCATTTTTTAATTACCACAACCTAGTGTCCTTTCTGCAACCATGATACCTTCTATGGATTTGGATGTGTTGTTGTCTCCAATTCTATATTTTCCACCATTTTAGTGAATACTAGATTATTAGTGCTCCCACTGTCTATGATCATCTTGCAAACTTTGTCCTTGGTCTTGCAAGTAGTCCTAAATAGACTATTCCTCTGAACTGGCTCTTTTTCCACCTCTTTCTCTGGTTTCAAGAGAACCTTCCTCATCATGAGGGATTTCCCATCTTTAGCTACTTCTGAATTAACATTCCTCTTCTATGCTTTAGAAATGTGAGATTCTCCTCCTTCTTCTTTCTTCTTCTCTGGACATTCCCAAGACATATGCCCTATATTTCTACAGGCATTACATCTTACTTCTCCCCCTCTTCCTCTTCCTCTTCCTTGAGGAAAACAATCCCTGCCACCATATTTCCTCCCTCTAGAACTTCTTCCTCTTTTTGTATGATTGTGGGACTTTTTTAGTCCCAGTTTTGGGCTTCTGCGAATTTTCATGGAAAATCCCCTTGTTTAGTTTTCATTGAGCTATGGCTCATGCATTTAATTCAATTTTCTATTTAGATTTTAATTTGAACCATAACTGCTGCAGCAAACCAAGATCATAAGAAGAATAACCATGCATAAAAACACAATAAGTATCCTGGGAAACCCTTCTCAACAAGGGAAGAAAACCCATCCAATACTTTGTTATATTATTCAAGAGAAAGACCTCCCACACCATCACCAAACTTAGCACACAAGAGGGTACTGTAATTTTCACAATTTTAGACCACAACTTCTGAAATTATGAGATGACACATTGTTAAGTGTGTTTCCTCAATGGGGATTCACCTTTATTTATATAATAATTGTCACATCAAATGATGTGTCTATTGGAACAATAGGGCCAACCTCAATAACTCAAAAAATAATTAATAATTACCATATTAATTATCTTTTGTATTAATTATCTATTACATTAATTATCTTTTACATTAAGGTGGGGCTAACTTGTACCCTTTACATTAAAAATAGGGTTACAGGTAAGTCTGACTCTTGAACAATATATCAAGGGATCTCATACACCCAGTAGTGTTGAGCCACTAGGGGCACATCCATAGGGATTTCCATATATCTATCTCACTGTGTCTCACAGGAGAACCACATTCACTAGTGCTCAACCACTAAGATCACATTCACCTGTGCTCATCCACAGGCATGTCCAAATCAACAGATCTTCTTTCCCACTGCATTACACATGAGAGTCTTTTGGAGTTCATCATCTCAACTCTCTTCTCATAGGAGGCTAATACATCGTCTTCATCTCTGTCTCATAATGATACACCCAACTCATGGGACTTCACACGTTCACCTTGTGCTCAGCCACAGGCACGTCCAACTCATCAGATCTCCTTTCTCACCGCATTACACAGAAGAATCATATGGAGTTCTTATCAAATATCTGTAAGGAGGAAGCCATCACTATGTTCCAGTTCTATCTCAGATAGGAACCACACACCCATCTTAGGAGCTCTCTCTCAGGTCAACTTGATCAGTCTGTGTCCTAGAGGATGTCTCACACAACTGTAATCATCAACAATCCCTCTCAGCTAGGGAGGCATTCTCCATAAGGCCAAGTCTCGCACAGAAGTATTCAAACTTTGTCCTGGCTGTAATCATCAACACTCCCTCTCAACTAAGGAGGTAATCTTCACCAATATAGTTTCTCATGGAAGTAATCGCACTTCATACTGGCAAGCGATTTGGTGAAGATATCTGCAATCTTCTCATGTGTAGGAAGATATTGCACGTGTACTTATTTCCTCTGCAACATGTCTCCGATATAATGATATTTTATCTCAATGTGTTTCAATCTGTCATAAAACACAGGTTTCTTAGAGAGCTTCACACAACTCTAGTTGTCACAAGTAATAATAGGATCCATCTCATGATCAAATAAATCTGTCAGAAGCCACACTACTTTGCAGACTGCCACACTCAATGCTATATACTCTACTTCTGCGGTACTCAAGGCCACAGGGATTTTCTTCCTAATGCACCAGGAAACCATAGTCAACTTCAAGGTAAAAAA
This sequence comes from Picea engelmannii, assembly GCA_009831015.1. NCBI lineage: Eukaryota > Viridiplantae > Streptophyta > Pinopsida > Pinales > Pinaceae > Picea > Picea engelmannii. Next base: position 134,005 of record ML802978.1, read on the forward strand.
ACAACTGGATGTTCTCTTCCGATCCACTGTACTCTTTTCTCAATCTGTATCGATATATTCCTGTAAACTCAAGTTCACACTGGAGGCATATCTTAGGCCATATCCAACTATGCCTCGTATATATCTCAATACATGCTTTACTGCTATCCAGTGAATCTATCTCGACTGACTCATGGATTGACTAATCACATTCCCCGCATAGCATATATCAGGTTTGGTGTTAACCAGATACATCAATGATCCAATCAACTTTCAGTACACATGTATATCAATCTTGTTTGAATCATTATCATTCATTTTTCGTCAAATCCATCACCATCTATGTAGACATGGATTTTCATTCTGTCATATTGAACTTCTTTTAATATCTGCACTGTATATTTTCCTTGATTTAGGAAAAGTATCATTCGTCTTTTGTCATACTTCTTGTCCCAAAAGGTAGTGCATCATACCCAGATCCTTCATTTCGAAATTAGAAGTTGAGGCTTTCTTGTATCCAACAACACGACTTCCTGAATAAGTCATCAAAATTAGGCTCTTGTTACCAACAATGTAATAGTATAGGTTTGAATAAAAAATACTCTTGATGAAACCCCAAACTCATCAAGAATCCATATATCTAGTGTAGTTTCCAACTCATGGATGGTAGTACAAATGGGAGTGCATCGGGCTACTCGATTAATATGTCTCAATGGTTATCTCCCTCTGGAATGTTGAAGAGGAAGAAGATAATGCCTCTCTTTCTCAATTAGTTTGACTCCTTCTGAGTCAAGTGACTCCCTATGAAGTCTGAAGGATAAGTATCTTCCTTTGTTGTTCACTTGCTTGGAACAAGAAAACAAATGAAAGGAAACAAGACAAGAATATCTCCTAGTGGAGATTCATGAGTACATCTCTATAATCAAAATATTTTAAGGATTGTTGTCGCAACTACAACACCTACTTGTAATGTAGCATGATAATTAAAACAATCAAACCTGGAGTCTTCACTTTCAGTGTGCTGTTCTTCTGAATGCACTGAGACTTCTCTGGGGCCATGATTGCACCAAGGTTTCCTTCCTCCTACAAGTACCCTTATGTCAATGATGTAAATAATATATATGTACAAGTTCATACCCGAGAATGTATACCAATGGAGGTTCTGCTTAGTTGTCAATGTCATGATGTTCAATGACATTCCTCACTTGTTTCCTTTGTAGCCACCTATACCACACAATTTTATGACGAAGTCTGCATCAATATTTATTGCTATATCGAATATGAGAGTATCACATATTAGTAATTCTTCCCTTCTATTGGTGGTCTAACTTGCTATGACTGTTTTAGTTTATCAAGGTCATGTACATTGTTGACTTTCAACAAAATTCCAAACACACTGTAGTAGCTATCCTTGTAGCTTCTTCTTCTACTCAACACTATTACATCTTGACTTTAAATCTATATTTTAAGGGTTTCAATATGGTCTGTAAACAACATCTTCAATGCACTTTAGGCAAGACATCAACATCCTTCTATGTTTGATGGGATATACACCAACACCACCATTAAACACTTGCATTAATATATATGACACCAAATGATGACATAATGGAGCAATATAACAGTGTAGATATAACTCAGGAATTTGACTTGTCCACAGGTCTTAGTAACTGTTTTGTCATATGTTTGTAATGTCACTTAACTAGCCCCTAAAACTTTCCAAAATTTCCTCTTAGCTCTGCTCATGTATATACCTCATTTCTCTTTCTACCTTTTCCCATTAGGAAAACATCAGAACAAGCCCAAAATTTGATGTTGTTATAGTGTTGTTGCAACCCTCTTTCACTGTTCAAAGTCTGCCCTCAAAGGATGTCTAAAATCACTCAAGAAGTCAGTTGTTGCAGCCCACTAGTCTTGTTGTCCTAGACCTCTAGGATAGCCCTTAAACTACCCTTAAGCTTCTTCCTTAACTCATGTACACAATTAGTCCTTCTTTCCTCTTGTAGTTGTTGTTGCGACCCTTTACTAGTTGTCCAAACTCACCCAACATCCACTCCTAGGCAGGACGATCTCCCTAGAAGCCTTGAACACCTTCAAAACTACCTCCAAGGATTCTTTAAAGATGCTTCTTTACTAGTTGTAACATCCCCTTTCTCTGCAACAATAATGGTTGTAACAACCCTCTTTCTCACAACTATAATAACCTCTTTTGCAACTTGTAGACTCTTCCCAACAGGCATGTAATTATCCATAGAAATGTGGCTACTCTTCCTTAAAAGACCAAGCCCTCCTACATGCATGTAGCTTCCTTTCTTGACAGACCGAGTCCTCTAAAATATCCCTGTCTCCTTGTTGTTTTCATTTCCCACTAGGCCGAGCCTCCCAAACTTGTTGTTTGTCTCTTCTAGGACATGTCGAGATCTTTCTAGGATGCAACTGCCTCTCCTATATACCTCTATTGTTCAAGGGTTTTCTGCGGAATTTTTTAGAGGCCTACGACCTCCTTAATTGGACAACCATCCCTCCTCCTAGGCTCTGGCCTCCTCTCCCATACACTACAGAATTTAAAAAAAATCCCTAGCCCTTAGTGGGGTTTCTCTTTTTGTTGCAGTTTCCTCATCATCTACCATAGGAAATTAAGAGGGGTTCCAACCCTATTCTCTTCACACCTACAGTAAGGTTTTTGCAGACCTTACCTTCAATTTTTAATGTGTAATGGTATTCTTCAAGCCTTCTCTGATACCATGTTGAGTTTTCAATGAGCTATGGCTCATGCATTTAATTCAATTTTCTGTTTAGCTTTTAAATTGAACCATAACTACTGAAGAAAATCAAGATCACAAGAAGAATAACCATGCACAAGAACACAAGAAGTATCCTGGGAAACCATTCTCAACAAGGGAAGAAAACCCAACCAATCCTTTTATATATTCTTCAAGAGAAAGACCTCCTACACCATCACCAAACTTAACACACAAGAGGGTGTTGTAATTTTCACAATTTCAGACCACAACTTCTGAAATTATGAGATGACACAATGTTAAGTGTGTTTCCTTAATGGGGATTCACCTTTATTTATATAAGACTTGTCACATCAAATGATGTGTATATTGCCACAATAGGGACGACCTCAATAACTCAAAATATAATTAATAATTATCATATTAATTATCTTTTATATTAATTATCTATTACATTAATTATCTTTTACATTAAGGTGGGGCCAACCTGTACCCTTTACATTACAAATAGGGCTACAGGTAAGTATGAATCTTGAAAAATATAGCAAGGGATCTCATACACCCACTAGTGCTCAGCCACTAAAGGAACATCCATAGGGATGCCCATTTCTCTATCTCACTGCGTCTCACAGGAGAACCACACTCACTAGTGCTCAACAACTAGGATCATGTTCACCTGTGCTCATCCACAAACATGTCCAACTCAATAGATCTTCTTTCCCACTGCATTACACATGAGAGTCATTTGGAATTCATCATCTCAACTCTCTGCTCAGAGGAAGATAATACATCGTCTTCATCTCTATCTCATAATGATGAACCCAGATCATGGGAATTCACACATTCACCTTGTGCTCAGCCATAGACACGTCCAAATAAATAGATCTCCTTTCTCATTGCATTACACACGAGAATCATCTGGAGTTCTTCTCAACTACGTTCTAGTTCTGTCTCAGATAGGAACCACACACCCATATCAAGGGCTCTCTCTCAGGTTGACTTAATCAGCCCGTGTCCTAGAGGATGTCTCACATAGTTGTAACCATCAACACCCCTTACCTCTATGTGGGATTTTCCCTCTATTGCATTGGCTTTTCTTCCTGGCCAATTTCTCCTATGCTTTCAGTGCAACCTGATAAGCATCTTCTATTGTCCTCATGGTCATCATGCTGATTTCATCCTTAATTTCATATTGCATGCCATTTATATACCTGACAACCTTCTCTTCATCACTTTCACGATGACCAACTCTAATGTTCAATCTATAAAATTCTTTTGTGTACTTCTTAACTATTAAACCTTTCTGTCTCAGGTTTTGTAATCTCCTGAACAAATTTTTCTGATAGTCTTTGGGTATGAATTTAGCCTTTAGCTTGGCTACCATTCTATCCCAGATCTTGATTTTTTGTTTTCATTTTCTCCTTCTGTCAGCCTCCATTTCATCCCACCATAGTGATACATGTCCTTTTAGTCTTGTGATAGATTCTTTACCTTCTTCTCTTCATCGATTTCCTCATAATCGAAATACTTGTCCATAGATCTTACCCAATCCAACAAATCTTCAACTTCCAAGTTGCCTTCATACATTGGGATTTCCATTTTTTCTCTGGCTCCCATTTTCACAACATCTCTCAACAAGTGTTCTTCTGCAACGTCTTCTCTTGCATCTCCTACAACTTCCATCTCTTCACTCTCATCTTCGTTGATGTCACCAACATTAGGTGCTCTCCTTTGTGCTTTCTCCATGGCATCTAGCCTCACAAAATGTTGTCTCATTTCTTCTTCCATTGTTGGATTTGCTACAGGTTTGTCACTACGTCTTCTTGGCAGTATCATTCTGAATTTTCTTCACACAAAGCTTAAAATCAGGCTCTGATACCACTTGGCACAAACCCCCAGTTCCTCTCGGGGTCCATTGACCTCCTGGTCAAGGATTGATCAACTTCAAGGACTCAAATGGACTCTCAGGCCCCTGGTGAGCCCCCAAAACCTTTACACATGCCCCTTTACTTAAGACGCAGGTCCCACAAGAACCCGTGGGCTCTCCACACCAACCCCTTACCTTTTAAAGATTTGAAGTTGGCTCTCTCTATTTTTACTACGACAAAAAAAAATATGACCATAGTCTATGACCGAGCGCCAAGCCAACATGCGCTTAAACTGGCACTCCAGAGCTTCGGGTTCCAATATTTTCCAACTGTCAAAATCACTAACCTCCTAGGCCACCAAATTGGTGAAGTCTTGAACAGCTGAAGGAAATCAATGGTTCCTATTCCTCGACGGATGGATGGTCCATATTTGTTCAAGATTCGAGAGTCCAGGAAGTCTTCCCCACCACACCTTGCGAACCTCTGAATGCCTAAGTAGAAGAGTAGATATATGCCCTCCATGTTTCCCCACTTAGATCGATGGTTGATATGGATTCAACCTTCATGCCTCCTGGAGCCTTGGTAGTCCTTGCTACTTGAAAACCTATGAACTTTTTGATCTATTGACAATTGCCTCCAAGACCGACGGTCCCGATGGACTCTGGGACTTCAGTCTCTGGGAGCCCTTACTCCTCCAAATGGTTGTTCCTCTCGAACGATGAAGTAGCGAAGAGCCGGATCTGTCGCCATGGGTCACTCCATCCAACGACCAGGATAGATTTCAGACCTCCAGGTCTCCATGAACTTAAGACTTCACAATATTTCACCTTGTGTCCCTTTGAAGTGCTAACCTGTCGAAATGCATGATTGCACGACACATGTCCTCATGATATCTAATGACCACAATTAATTCGGTCCTTCAGACTTAGAAGTTTGTCTAAGTTTCTCCCGTTGCACTCTTATATATGCTATCCCTTATGAGATTAGAAGGTTTCAAAGGTTTTTAAACCTCTACTTGTACCTTAATTTGCTTCTCTAATTAAACTCCGATACAAATTTCTCTTGCCTCAGAAAGTTTCAACACCTTCTAAGGGAAGCCTCTATAACATTCCCCTATCCTTCCTGAGCTTAACAACTCATCCTGAATTCTATTCTACGTACTCCTTGCACGGGAACTATGTTCTCCTTGACCAAAAGTTTCAGAAGAGAAACAATTGAAACTTATGTAAAACTCACAATTTCATTCATAAAATAATGAAATGCATATATGAACATGTAAAAGACATCAACAATAAACCCATTCAATCAAGTAGATCAGAGATAGATAAAAAAAAACATTTGAAGTAAATGTTTTCTCTTATATTCAAGTAAATACATACACATATTTTTTACAAAGCTTCTCTACTTCTCCTTGTTATGTCTCAACAACAACAAACTATTCTTTTTTTTCAACAACTTCTTCAACAACAACCTCAACAACCTATAAATGAACAAGAAAACAAATTATGTACCTAGAGGCGCTTCTTGAGCCTTCCCTCCTTTCTACCTATTGCTTTCCTATAAAAAAAAATGAGCATTTACAAAATAGATCAGAGCTAAGATCGAGATCTGTACAATCCTACCTATGAATTAAACAAATCAAAATATGAAAGGATATTTGGGGATGGCATCAACCTCCAAACTTTTATTACATCTTTTTCATAATTTTCAAAATTCAAAAAGGTGCTTCCCCTTTTGGGAATCCAATCATCTTTCATGTGTATGTTGGGTGATGCACTGTCCTCCTTCCTATATTATTTTTAATTTTGATGGTGATGCTTCTGTATCATATGTTTTTCTGTTCAACAACCCCATTCTACTGTGGAGTATATGGTACCGTGTGTTGCAACTGTATGCCAATAGAAAGACAAATATTTTGAAAATCTTTGTTTCCATAATCACCCCCATTATCTATACAGAGGGATTTGATTTTTCTCCCTGATTGAGTATCAACAAGTGTTTTGAACTATTTGATATGCTCAAAGACCTCAGGCTTTTGACTGGGAAAACATACCCAAGAATAACATGAGTTCTAGACATTTGTTCACTATCTCGGTTTGTCCATAAGATTGAGGATGATAGGATGAGCTATGAGCCAATTGAGTACCCAAACAAGAAAATAATTTGGTCCAAAAGTGTCCAGTGAAGATGGGATCTCTGTCACTTACAATAATCTTTGGGCTGCCATGTAGCTTTTGAACTGTCTCCA
>ML802979.1:0-12167 GCA_009831015.1 Picea engelmannii
GTGCTCAAACTTTGATTTGATTAGATCACCAGAAACATGGCCACCCTCTTCCTCATACTTGTCATGCAATTGTTCTTCTAGTGCAACAATGGCATTTTCATATGACAGGGGCCCAAATCCTTTGGTAGAAGTGGGGCTTGTTGCAGGGATGGAGGTGAATAGGGGTTGTTCCCCTACTACATGATGCCCTGACAAATATTTAGATAAGACGATGGGTTGATCATCACTCTGAAGGTATTTATTTTCTACAACATCGACCAATAATTTATTGTCTTATACCTTTCAACCAACTTATTGAAAATCATATCCATGGGATTATTTGATAGGCTTGAAAAGTGTTATCAAGTTTCTTCCTTCTTTCCATGCAATGTTGAAGCAAAAAATCCTCATCGTAGAATTCTTCAAGAGCCTACTCACAATCACAAAATCCTGCAAAAGGCTTTGATGAAACTTGAAATTGAAGACACAACCCTTGGACAATCTTTACGAAACCATTAATGCGTTGCAATTCCTCTCAACGTACAAACAAAAAATTTCATCATAATATCCTTATGAATAACGTTTAGTTCTACCATAAAATCCCTAGTCGTGACCTCCATTTGTATTGTCAGTATCTAATATGGAGGTCCTAAGGTGCTAAGTATGTAATGGTGGGGTCAATTGTTAAGATGATGTGGATGTAGGGTTTAAGGGAATGCGTTTCACCTTATTTTTTATACTAAATGCAAAAATATTTCATCATAACATCTTCATGAATGATGTCCATGCAGCCAAATGCATGTGGAATATGTGTCACTTATCATGCAACATGGATTAGGTAGATACGCTATCTTACCACCGCTTCCCTTGCCACCCTTAAGTCCTTATTTAATTCCATTGGTTTATCATGCAATATGGTTTAGCATGTTTTTTTGTTGTCGTCGGGATTTGGTGGTCCGTGCTTGTCATGGTGTAGCCTAGAATTTGGTGGGTGGTGTGTTCTTGTCATGGGTTTTTTAGATGTATTATAAACTATGATATATGGTTATGTTTATCTTGGTTGTTGTGGTGCACTATGGAGTTTCCTATATCTGGTCTCTAATATGGTGATTGGTCGTGGTTTTCTTAGAGATCATGGTGTACTATAGAATTTAGTGGGCCATTAATTGTGCTCATTGTGGCATAGCCTAAAATTTTGTGGGTGCTCTATGTTTCCCATGGGTTTCATGGTTATGGTCTCGATTATGGTTTTTTGTTGTGGTTGACTTGGTGATCATGGTGCACTCTAGAATTTGGTTTTTGTTCCATGTTTTTCATTCCTCTCTTGGGTTTGGTCTCGATTATGGTGTTTTGTAGTGGTTTTTGAAGTGTGGTAAAACATTTCACGGAGGAGGGTTGTTTTTCCATAGGATTGTGGGTAGTTTCATTGCTACCTCTTGCATACACTGGTAGATTGGTTGGAATTGTTGGTATTTGGCACATAGAAAGGGTTGTGTTTTCCTTGTGACAGTGTTCTTCAAATTGGATTTGTCCATATGTGTTTTCTTTTTGAGTTGGTCTTTAGCACATAGAAAAGTGTGTGCTTTCCTTGTTAACATGTTTTTTGGTTTGGATCTATCCTTATGTGTTTTATTTTTGTATGTGATATGGGTTTCATGTTGTTATGTCCCATGTTCAACCCTAGGTTTCTTTGATTCCTACAAAACTATTATTGTTTCCCTATAGTATCGGGGTTTAGGATGGCCTTGTGGGAGTTGACAATGCAACACATGGGGGTTTGCAAAACTTAGAGGCGTTTTGTGTCGTGTGGTTCCTCTTCCTTGAGTAGAGGGTGCCTAGTTGGGTTATCCTAGTCTAGTATTTATATTTTTCTATAGCATTTCTAGAAGTTATGGCATTGCTCAAGTTCAAGTGAGAATTTTTTGTTTAGGTTCATTTTTCACAAATCCAACAAACAACAACCTTAATATTATTTTTTTCTTAGATCCATATGATAAATTTATCATGTCCTTAATGTTTTCACATTTTTAATATGTCCAAAATCAAGAGGGATGTCACATTAAATTAGGTGGTTGACCACTAATATTGGTAATTGCACCCTAGTCTAATTGTGCATCCAAAACTAAAGATATAATTTTTTTTATTTAGAACTGTGAATATGATGATGAACTACTAACTAACAACACTTGCACATGCAACTGAAGGTACAACCAAATAGGTACCTGTCAGATATTTTTTCATTGAGTGAGGAAATCTTAGGACAAATAGAGGCCGAAAATGCGACTGCATCTAATAGATATGATAAGCAAATAAGGACCAGAGGTGAAAAAATTAGAATGCAATTTTGTAGACGCATGAATTTTTTTCTTTCCAAAGGAGGATCATGCTCTTATGATGATGAGAGCATAGGAGACATAGATGTTCCACTTAGGTATAAGCATCTGGTGAAACAATGGGTACCTAAGGAATCACCTCCTATAGATGTTGACTTCGTTGTCAAAAATAGGACATATCGCATTGCACCATCCTCCCTACATGGCTTGGGGCTATTTTCCATGGATGGAATAATTGTAAAATACAATACAATAACTAGATTGATGGACTATGACAGACCGTGTTACAATTATAACGATTGGATGCAGTTGGTCCGGTACATGCTCAGTATGCGGAGATATGCACTCACCGCAAATTATATACAACTAATAAACAAGGATAAAAATAAGGGAGCGACTATCTATATTGATGGAAGGCCTAAAGCTTCTAGAAATATCGCAGGGTTTATAAACAACACACGACCCAGGACAACAAACAAACAACCGAATTGCATATATGAGGGACGTGAAGAGAATCGGGTAGTCTTGTGCGCAATAAAAAAGATAGCTCCTGGGGAAGATTTATTAGTGGATTACCATTTGAATCGAATAGAAACATTGACTAATAGTGTGCATGTTCTTATGCAACACCTCTTTAAAAACCTCTACTTATTGCATTATATTTTTCTATTATCTTTAACATTGTTGTAAATATTATCTTTAACAATGGTTTTTTGTTATCATTAACAATTTTTTAAATATTTGGGGGTTCTAATTATATTATAATGTGGCAGGATGATCGTGGAAAAGGGCCAGCCATAGAACATGTAAATGATTATCAATTTCCACTTTCATTTTACGTTGTTTTTATTATTTGCTTATATAATTTTATTGAAATAACATTGTTTTTGCTGAAATTATATGTAGTCAGCAGGCCATGTGGATCATGATTCCGCCGATGAGGAGGGGTTTTATTCTTTCACTGATCCGATGCTCTTATTAAAAATATCATTAAAGCTAACAAGGAACTTGTTAGCTTGTTACATCCTCCAGAACAAACTCTCGACGTCAAAGAAAAGATCAAGCTCCTTATGTCACAACTTAACACATATAAGGTAATAACCATAATTAAAAAAAAAAAAATTAATGCACTCATATGTTCAATTATGATACTTTGTTCTTTAACTTTTACACTATCTCACGAAAAAACATTTTCTTTTTTATAAAGGAATATTTGGAGCCTGTTCAGCCCGACGTTGGTAGTAGTGGCGCTACAAAGACAGTATAGAGTCCTGATGTGGGTGGTCATACAATTGCTAGAGTACTATTTACTTCTCCATCTTCCACACCTCATTTAGATAAGAGCCATGACATGGGTCAACAGGCATCCACACCTTGATCAGAGTCTAGAGATGGTGGAAGAGATGAGGATCATAGTGATGTGGTTGAGATGGTTGCATTTTCTGGCACTAGACGTGTGACAAGCACGGGGACCCTTCCATGCACATTTTTAGTCGACGATAATGGAATTCAATTAAAACAATCAAGACTCCCAGGTAGTTTTAATTCATACTTTAATCGTTTAATGTTGTCCTCATACATAAATAATCTAGATTATTAATTTTAAATTAATGATCATATCTTTTTGTGTGTAGGAAATGACCTTTTTTATAGGCACGTAGAGAGCAAGACCTTGTCTATTTTTGGGGTAACCTTACGCATGAGGTGGAATTTCCAAAATTCCAACCTCAAAAAGGAACTTCTAGATTATCTTGAAGGCCTCTTTGGTGTAGACACGTTCAATACAAAAGAGGTCACATCTGCAGTGGGTGAATATTTAAAATATACATGAGATGTTTATAGATGAAGCTTGGAAAGAAATCCTAGGTATGAGCGTCCTCCCTCAATTCTAGAGAGGGATTGGAAGGAAATCATTGATGATGCAAAAGAGAAGATTTTGAAAAAATCAGGAGAACAAATAACTGGTACACCAAGGTAAATTACAATTTTTTGAATTCAATACTAGCTTTACTTTTCTTTAGATCTAAATAAAAGTGTGGTTATATATAACATACTTGAAAATTTTGATGATAGGTTACCTGACACTTTGAAGGAAACAAAAGCAAGGATTGTCAAACATGGCCAACACAAGCTAGGCCAAGGCGGCTACTTGAGGTTAAGGTCATGAATTGTAAGTACCCAAACATCTTAAGAATATTATTTGTATCACCTTACAACTTGAAGGTAATTGCAGCCAAAAAAATTAAAAAACCATACCCTTATGCAATGCAGGGCGACAAATTCGGAACTAAAACCACGGAGGAAGACCTCCAAATTGGTTACAAGTACAGTTATAAAGTTGTGGTTTATCGTAGAAAAAGAATAAGGAAGACCCCAAGATCCAATTTGCGGGATAAGGTAAATAAAAATCAGTCCACATTAACCTTTCGTTACTTATAAAATACATAAATGTTTGATATCGTCCACAATTTAATGTCTTACTTTGTTTTAATCAGGGGAGAAACACTGTCAATGAAACCATTAGTATTGGACAAAAGAGCATTGATAGTGAAACACAGTTAGAAGATCACAATGCTCCCTATCATCCCCATCCTAGTGAGGTACAACCCCAAGATGTTCCTCTGATTGAGGCCCATGACGGTAAAATGTGTATATATTAATCATATACATATATACTTATAAATTTTGTACTTATAAATTTTGACGTTTCAATGGCAGAGAATGTCATAGATGATCCTCTTCGACCTGAAGATCAGGTGAATAGGCTGGAAACCATTCTGTTGGCGACGAAAGTCACTCATGGATTGCTTGTAGGAGCAGAGCCCGACACCCATTAGTTTATGTCATGGTTTGTGTATGGAAGAGGTGATCGAATGGAAGTAAACTCGGATGATATTGTTTCGAATCTGAAACTAGTCCCGGCACGCATGGGTAGGTGAGGTCTTGGACATACTTCAGACAGTGAGTTGTAGTAAGGGTGAGTAGGGGGGAAGACTTATATCAGATAGATGCAAAGGTCTGTTGTCAACATCAAGTTTCTAGCAGACTATAGGAGAATGCATTTAAACGCAAGATAATCTTACATTCAAACGCAGAAAACTAGGGAATACAATAGTGTCACAATAAAACCTTTATCATAACGCAACTGCAATAATTCATGTGAATCAGTCAATCATGAACTCCCTCAGTATGAGATGAAAACTAGAAAACTGTCTTTCATAAAACCATAAATCTTACATACAAATGCATAACCAGAAAACTAAAGCGTCTGCTAAAACATTACAATCGGGAGCCTCGCTCTACCATCGATGGATGAAAAATATCAAAATTAAGTATATATATACTACTAAACATTTTCCCAACAGAGGCCCACAGGAATTTCAGGACGAGGAGTCTCTTCAATCAAATCTGGCCTACACTCCCCTGTCATATGCCACCTTAATTTTGCTTGGCTCGCGCCAGGGGGTAGCTGGGCCCTTAAATGTTGAATTAGCGTGTGCAGGCTTTCCTGGTGAGTTGAGGACTCGGCGTGGCTTCCATGAGAATAACCAGTACAGAAGACCATCTAGGGCAGACTTTCAGTCGGGACACCCATACTTTGCAATAAATGAGTGAGGGGAGGTTTCAACCACCCTCTTTCTTCTTCATTCATTCCAGCAGGAACCAGGCTCTAGATTACATCGAACCGGCATCTTGGAGAACACAATCCCCCCTCCTGAAACTTAACTCGATGCTTTCAGCCTCCCCTTTGTACAATTATTTTACTTTCTCAAGTGACCACGGGTCATGACCCTATGTCTGTCTTCCAGAGTGCTTTCGGCGTTTCGAGATTCGAGGTTTCGAGAGGTGAAATGACGAGGTGCGCTTACCCCTCCAAATCCCAAATGCCGACGAGACGTGGATGTGTGCCATGCGTCCTTCAGATGAACTACCCAGATAGTATTCGCTACTATAAAGGGGTCTGCCCCCGTTTACACACTCGCTTGATGTGACCTGGTGCTAGGACTGTGGGCTCAGCTTTGAAGGGCGCTTATTGGCATTTATATGATCGACGATTTCAAGTGCAATAGGTGGGAGGCTCCTTGTCCACTGAAACACCGATCCCCGACACACCGACTGGCTGCCACCTATCCCAACTGGATCGGACGACCCAGACTTGTCTTGAAATATGGGAGCTATATCATGCGCTAAATCTCGGACAACTTGACAGCCCCGAAAACCCGATGATCGTTAATCTACTTTGTAGGTGGATCTTGGCTGTTGTCATCAAAACTTCACCCACTCTCTTGACTTGTGATCGAAAAAGAGATTCTCCCGCGTTGCGCTAGGGAGATTCCTGTGTATCCTACAAACTTGGGTATTATTGAGCCGAAGACAAATAATTTCACTAACATTAGGCTCCATGGGGGATAGAGTCGTCCCTGTGATGCTCTAAGGACTCATTTTGTAGTTCTAGTGCCTTGTTGTTGGGCTATGGAGTCAAGTTCAAAACCTCTTACTGAGAAATATATGCCGAAAGGGAAAATAAAACAAAAAACGTGCCTGCTCAAAAGAGCTTATTTATGTATAGGCCCTAAGCTACTAAACTGAATATATATGAGCTAGGTGAAAGTAAATTTCCACCATAGCCACCCATGCTGCTTGGTGATTTGTCCCTTATCTTTACTGTAGATGCTTTGTAAAATGCTAGGGAGGTATGACAACCAGATGAAGATGAGGTTAACCATGATGTCCATACCCCCAACAGTTGAGAAGGGGAATAAATTTATAGGCTCCAAAGCCTTTGGGAAGCACAAATCCATATAAGATCCCACAGGGTCACAATATATAGTGCCAGGGGAGTTTAGTTAGTCAGAAAAAATCTCTTGTCCTCCGTGGTTGTTCACCTGTGGCATGATGTCTTCAGAGTGCACAAGTGGGTGGAGGATAGATGCAGGCTGGCCAATGCTAGATGACCCTTGCCCACAAATAGGATCTAGATAGGAGATGAGATGTCTACTAATCCCCTCCTCTTTATGCTGCTCGGTGCTTCCCGCAAGCCTAGTAGAGTTTATTTCCACCCATGGCCTTTCCTTAATTAATAAAGGAACATGCTCTATAATGTGGTCTTGGAAATATTTCTTAATGCAATACTCCCTTGTGAGTATTGGTGGATTAATCTTTATAGAACATTTTAGGAAATCTGAAATGTAGGACTCCATGTATATGACCACTAGATTGTGGGGAATATGACAAAACCCTAGCCACTTCAGAAGACTAGGATGCTCCTCTGCAAAAAATTCTCTACTCACAAAAGAATGTCCCTCTCCCTCTTTGAAAAGCCACTTTGGATCTTCTGCAGCTGCAGTTTTTACCCCAGAAAGATGATATTCAAATAAAGGAGCAGCAGGCTCTAGGTCATAATGACCACTTCGGGGTTCTTGTTCCAGATCTAATCCATAATTGCTATATCATTGTTCATATTTTGAAATAGACTGATAGTCTTCTTCCTCATGTATATGAAAATCTACCTTCTTATGAGTCCACCTGCTAGCCCTGATGTTTCCTTCAACCTCTATAGAATCCTCAAACAAATGTATCAATGATGAGGATTTCCTCTCTCTCAGGAGGAAGACTAGCTCTAGATGTTGAGCCATGATATAGTACACCATAGCAGCAGTCTCCGTGGGTCTGATCTCTATAGGCAGGCTATGATAAGCACTAAAAAATATTCCGTTGAAAATAATCAAGGCTTCATCTTCCCCTCTCCTCAAGGAGTTAAACTCGGACCAATATTGATCAAGGGACTTGTTCTCACCCCAACTTTTTAAAAAAGCATGGTATAGTTTGGTCCAGGAACCAATAGAACCAGTCTCTAGACATCTAAACCACGCTGCAACATCTCCAAACAGGGAACGTGAGAACATCATCATGACAACATCCTCGTGAACGATCTCAAATTGATCAATAAGGGTCTCAAAGGCCTCCATATGCTTCTTGGCTGTAACATGACCTTCCCCAGAAAATCGAGGAAGATACTCAAAGAAATCATTAGGATAAGGGTTAAGGAGATATGGCAGCCTCAAAGGTTTAAACAACCTATTTCTGATTTTGAATTGAAAAGAAGTAGGTTGATCATGGGGTTCAACAAGAGGCTGGGAGGGCTCAGTAGGAAAGATAGGGGGGAACAAGGTCTGAGAAGACTGTGAATTATCCTCAACCTCCTAAGGACTACAAGGGCATTCAACTTGAAGAGGAGGTGCGATACATATCTCATCTTTAAGGATAGGCAGAGGTGAAGGCACAAGATCAGTATCTACAACACAAGAAGAGGGTATGATTTCTTCTTCGAAGGATGAGTGGATAAGAGGAGGCTCAAGGACATCAGAATGCACAAAGCAGAGGAAACAATTCTCTATAAATGAAGGGAACGAGAAGAATGAGATGATAAAGAAACACAGAACTTCATGCAGTAAGCTCATAAACTGATACATGGTCTTTCCCTTCGACATGGACTTCCTTCTGTCAACAGAATCCCTTCCAGTGGAGTCTTTAAATGTGGAGTCGCTAGGTGAATGCTATTCATAATGAGTGTGTCTAGTCTTCACTCACCATCAAAGACTGGAACTGGGATTTGTGTTTCCTAAGTGCTACCAGGTGTAGCCAGAGGCACTGCAACAGAGGAATTACCAAGTGTAATGACCTCAGAGGATTCATCAGGTGCAAGTGCAATCTTCAAGGGTTTTGATATCTGATGCACCTTCAGAATCAGAAGCTCGTTGTCATTCTACCCAGGGAAAATCTTCAACTTCGTCCATGACAACAACGCCAGAAATGTTGGCGACGGAAGTCACTCCTGGATTGCTTGCAGGAGTAGAGCCCAATGCCCATCATTTTATGTCATAGTTTGTGTATGGAAGAGGTGATTGAATGGAAGTAAACTCAGACGATATTGTTTCGAATCCAAAACTAGGCCCAGCACACATGGGTAGGTGAGGTCTTGGACATACTTCAAACAATGAGTTTTAGTAAGGGTGAGTAGGGGGGAAGACTTATATCAGATAGATGCAAAGGTCTATTGTCAACATCAGGTTTCTAGCAGACTGTAGGAGAATGCATTTAAACATGAGATCATCTTACATTCAAACGCAGAAAACTAGGGAATACAATAGTGTCACAATAAAACCTTTATCATAACACAACTACAATAATTCATGTGAATCAATCAATCATGAACTCCCTCAGTATGAGATGAAAACTAGATGAAACAGGGAAACTGTCTTTCATAAAGCCAGAAATCTTACATACAAATGCATAACCAGAAAACTAGAGCGTCTGCTAAAACATTACAATCGGGAGCCTTGCTCTACCATCGATGGATGAAAAATATCAAAATTAAGTATATATATACTACTAAACATTTTCCCAACAAAGGCCCATGGGACTTTCGGGACGATGAGTCTCTTCAATCAAATCTAGCCTGCACTCCCCTGTCATACGCCACCTTAATTTTTCTTGGCTCGCACCAGGGGGTAGCTGGGCCCTTAAATGTTGAATTAGCGTGTGCAGGCTTTCCTGGCGAGTTGAGGACTCAGCGTGGCTTCCATGAGAAGAACCAGTACAGAAGACCTTCTAGGGTAGGCTTTCAGCCGGGACACCCATACTTTTCAATAAATGAGTGAGGGGAGGTTTCAACCACCCTCTTTCTTCTTCATTCATTCCAGCAGGAACCGGGCTCTGGATTACGTCGAACCGACATCTTGGAGAAAACAATCCCCCCTCCTGAAACTTAACTCGGCTCTTTCGGCCTCCCCTTTGTACAGTTCTTTTACTTTCTCAAGTGACCACGAGTCATGACCCTACGTTTGTCTTCCAAAGTGCTTTCGACATTTCGGGATTCGAGGTTTCGAGAGGTGAAATGGCGAGGTGCGCTTACCCCTCGAAGTCCCGAATGCCGACGAGACACGGATGTGTGCCACGCGTCCTTCAGATGAATGGCCCAGATAGTATTCGCTACTATAAAGGGCGTTGCCCCCATTTACACGCTCGCTTGATGTGACCTGGTGCTAGGATTGTGGGCTCAGCTTTGAAGGGCACTTATTGGCATTTCACCGATCGACGATTTCAACTGCAATAGGTGGGAGGCTCCTTGTACCCCGAAACACCGATCGCCGACATGCCAACTGGCTGCCACCTGTCCCAACTGGATCGGACGACCCATATTTGTCTTGAAATATGGGAGCTATATCATGCGCTAAATATCAGACAACTTGACGGCCCCAAAAACCCGATGACCGTCGATCTACTTTGTAGGTGGATCTTGGTTGCTATCATCAAAACTTCGCCCTCTCGCTTGACTTGTGATCAGAAAAGAGATTCTCTCGTGTTGCACTGGGGCACTTCTCGTGTATCCTGAAGACCTGGGTATTATTTATCCCAAGACAAATAATGTCACTAACACATTCCAACGATGCCAACTAGAGGACCAGGTAAATAATTACATTGCAAAGTTTTTTTTTAATAATAATGAACTACTTCAATGATATTTAAAAATTGGCCATATAAATTTAATATTTTTTATTTTTTTAAGTGATGGCCCCTCACAGCAATATCCATGCCATGGGTACGAGACCAGACGTACTCGACATGAAAGGAATGAAACAACATCAACTGCTGAAGAGCACCCAGTAAACAAAGACATGGACATGGATGATTTTCTTAAGAACTGGAAAGCACAAAATAAGACTAAAAGAAATTCATGATGTCATGTAATAATTTTATAAGATAGTTAGATGTACATTATACAGCTGAACATGTAATGATGCATATAATTCATTGACATTATGGGTACTTTTTCATCTGATAATATACACACGACTATTTCTATGGCTTGTATATATATGTGGATGTAATTTTGTTATACACTTAATGATAATTTCAGCTTCTCTTAATGATGCAACTTCCAAAATCTTGTGACATGATATATGCAACTTTGAAAGTCTTGTAACATGTTTCATTGTGTCTCACATGACAAAGAGCATTACCATTCTTTTCATTGTGTCATGGACATGGTGTTGCTACTCAACATTTCCTCAAAGCCTACTTATTCATTCCTCTATGATATGTACAATGATGTTGAAACTTCCACAAATTATTGCGAGCAGAAAAATAAGCCAAGGATAGGAACCCAAGGATTTCAATGTTAAGGTCTTGTGATTCCACAAGGTGGGATACAAAGAGGAATTGTTTCCATGCATAAACATGCTAAATACCTTGATTGTGAATGCATATGTAACAAGTTGAACATTGAAATCATAGAGTGATGACATAATCGAGCAATATGGGTGGCCATAGATGTTTAGCGATTATTTAGTCATTTAACCTTTTAATGTCTTTGAAAAATGAAGGTTTGAAGGGTGGTCACCTCCACAATCCAAAATACATTTCCGAAAAGGTATAAATCATTTTCTTCTCTTGCATCATGAAATTTTCCCTCATTTCCTTGTATACTTAAATTCAAAATCGGAAAAAAAAAATGACACATAGCATGCATAACACATAATTTTTTTATGACTGGGAGTAATAGTAATTTTGCATATTCATAAACAAAAAAATGAGACTTATATTTTAACAAAAATTGGTCCAAGAGATTGGTCATGTAAGAGAACATTTCCATTTAACCACAACCATCTAGTGTAGATACCACCACCAACCTAGGCTATGAGGCCACCATGGTGAAAAAACCAAGCAATAAGATTCTATATTTCTCATCCCAACATTTCTACTCACATTCTTACCTAACCTTCTCAACACAAAGAATTACAAGAATATGATTCATCCTGCGATAGATAAGGAACTCTCTTCCACTACAACATG
>ML802979.1:12928-40536 GCA_009831015.1 Picea engelmannii
TTGAGTATTTCATCTTCTATATTGCATTATTTATTTTATATGTAACCTTGTAGGTTAGAAATATTTAAGAAATTTTAAACTATAGTGAACTCCATATCATCCAACCATTTCCTTAGGCTTCATGGCCTCCCTCCATTCTTATGTGATCTTCAAGCCTTAGCAATTCTCTTGAACCTCTTGTATGGTAGATGATGCACTAGATACATATGCTTGAGATGGATTTTGATTATGCATGGGGTGCTCAAGCATGGGTTGATATTTTATTAGGTAGAATTCATATCTAATCTTCTTGCACAATGCATTCCAAAGGCTAAAACTCCCTTATATAGTGGTGCACTTGATTTTTACATGGTGTCTTATCTTATGTATTGTGTATGTGTGAGCCAAGAGTTATATTGTTTCAAGCCCACCTAGTAGCCTTCCTTTGCAGTTGTACATGGTTATTTCCTCATAGATGTTTAGCTATTATTTAGTCATTTAACCTTTTAATGTCTTTGAAAAATGCAGGTTTGAAGGGTGGTCACCTCCACGATCCAAAACACATTTCTGAAAAGGTATAAATCATTTTCTTCTGTTGTGTCATGAAATTTTCCCTCATTTCCTTGTATACTTAAATTCAAAATCAGAAAAAAATGACACATAGCATGCATTACACATAATTGTTTTATGTCTGGGAGTAATAGTAATTTTGCATATTCATAAACAAAAAAATGAGACTTATCTTTTAACAAAAATTGGTCCAAGAGATTGGTCACGTAAGAGAAAATTCCCATTAAACCACAACCATATAGTGTAGATACCACCACCAATCTAGGCTATGAGGCCACCATGGTGAAAAAACCAAGCAATAAGATTCTATATTTCTCATCCCAAACTTTTTACTCACATTCTTACCTAACCTTCTCAACACAAAGCATTACAAGATTCTGATTCATCCTACAATAGATAAGGAACTCTCTTCCACTAAAACATGCAACATAAGGAATATATTCACTTTATGTACTTCATGGTCCCTTAGATATATTATTCTCTCTAGTTCTCTTTAGTGTTGATAGAAAGATCTTGATCTATTGTATTCTTTCTAAGAATTTCCTAAAAGAACTATATTTGTATCTCAAGGATATAAAGAGTATATAATGGATAGTGAATGATGAATTGATATCTTCCCTATCCTATATGCTCACCTACAACCACTATATTTCATCCAAAGTCTACAATTTTCTTCTTATTGATGTTGATTTTGGTTAATTTCCAAATTGGTATGGCTTGGAAATGGAGAATAAAACATGAAATATGTAGAGAATTAATGTTAGAGTGCTTACCACAATGTTAGAGTCAATGAAAATGATATCATTGGTGGAAATGATGAATGAAATTACCTATAACTAGCGGAATGTAGGACTCTTACACTTCCCATGGCATGCAGATTGTACTCAACCCATGCTCCCATTATTATGTGAAAAGACTTTCCCCACCAACCTCTTACATAGATTCAAGGATTGGTTGATAAGTCAAAGAAGGTATATGGATTCATTTAAGGCACATTGTAGAAGAATATGAGTTCTGAGAATGACCTTGGATATAGAGGATTTATTTTCCCATAGGTCCCCTTTCATATTCCCCTACATTGCAATCATAGTGTCTCTCATGCCTTCATGTGTTTTCTATGCTGGGTTGCATCACCATACAATGAAGAACTTGGAAGGCCTGATTACTATTTAACTATTTGAGTGAAGGTCATTAGTGTTGTGTTAGAGTCTTAGGATTGTGTTTTGTATTTTTAAAATACACCATGTGAAACTCTTACATCAAAGCCATACATTTTCATTGACCTATTGAAATAAGTATTATCAAATAGTTGTTGTACCACTCGAGCACATATTTCAGTTTAGACACATTTTCTTTGAGTATTTCATCTTCTATATTGCATTATTTATTTTATATGTAACCATGTAACCTTGAATGAGACTATTTTAGTGCACAATGAATTCCATATGGTTAATGATTGTATTTGAATCTCTCAATACAACCAACGATTGAGCACATGACCCTTTAGAAATTCTCAATCCTTTCCAAAGTGCATAAGCTTTTGCTTGGTTGTTGGGAAAAACACCAAGTCCCCATGCGAAAGAAGTTATTAATATAAATAATAAATAATGTCAATGTTTTCTATTGATAGTTATTGATATGGTAATATTAATATTAATATTTCCACCTAAAATAATTTATTTTTTTTAAATAAATATTTGTCGTCGCAATTTTGACGACAATAATATACCTGCGACGAGTTCACTATAAAAACAAAAAAATGTTGTTGTCACAACTGCAACAAAAAAAAAATGTTGCGACACATTTGCTAAATAAATAAAGAAATGTTTTCGTTCCTGTGACACATTCGCTATATAAACAAAAAAAGTTGTCGTCACAAGTGTGACAACCAAAAAAATTGTTGCGACACATTTACTATATAAACAAAGAAATGTTGTCGTTCCTGCGACAAATTCACTATATAAAACAAAAATGTTGTCATCGCAAGTGCGATGACAACAAAAATTGTTGCGACGCATTTTCTATATAAACAAAGAAATGTTGTCATTCTTGCAACGCATTCTCTATAGTAAACAAAAATGTTGTTGTCGCAAGTGCGACGACAACAAAATTGTTGCGACACATTTTCTATATAAACAAAGAAATGTTGTCGTCACAAGTGTGATGAAAAAAAAATTGCTACAACGCATTTTCTATATAGACAACGAAAATTTTCGTCGCAATTGAGACGAACTATTGGTTTCAGTTAGTTTTCCTATATTGTCGTATTGGTGACGATATTTCTTTTTTTGTTGCAACCGTGAGAAGTTCCCTAGGGTCGTCACTCTTGCGACGTTAATTCAAGTTCGTCAAAATTTCCATGTTCCATAAAACAACGTTTTAGAGACTCAAGATTCGTCGCAATATCAACGACATAACGTTGCAATAGCGTCGAAATAGTCATCGCAAAATGACTCAAATTTGCTAGTGTACATGTCGTCATTTGTGAAGTTGCTAGATAATTTTCTTGAAATTATAGAAGAAATAAGGGAATCACCCTCAATGGATTCGCCAGGTAAGATTTTAAGAAAATTTCTTTGGATAAAGGCTTACCAAAAAAAAGTGTCATTTGAGGAATATTGACTCAATGTTCCCCGACAGCGGTGCCAAAATGTTATCGCGCAATTTGTACTTTGATAAAGGAAAGGTAAAAGGAAAGAAAATTGGCGTAGCTTGAGGTTATCCTATCACTGTCACCTCGATACAATTCCTCTTTCTATTTAGGGTTGTAGGCCCAAGGGAGATGTCCCGAGTGACCTGGGGGTTTGAGAAGGAAAGGTCAAAATGGCTAATAAAATATCCTCTCTCAAAAGTCACTACTGATAAGAAATTCATGGTTTTATAACCAATAAAATGATAATATATCAAGGTGTACCTTCCTAGAACAAAGAAACAGGAAACTATATATATATGGAAGTACACTTGCTGGTTAGCACTTCATAAAACCATAGACTTTCTCAATAAAATCAATTGGCCGATAACGATGAAGTAAGAAAAAAATTATAACAAAAATATTTATAAGGAAATACTTCACAATGAGTGCCTTGAAACAACTTCAAAATGACTAAGAATAATCAACCATTAACATCATAATATTAGCATTTATTAGAAGCAATCAAGACAATGCAATAATCATCCTTTTCAATTGCTTTTAGAAGCTTTTAATGCTACAATGTATGGTTGTAGATTACTTTCATAACATCATCAATAATGTTAGTAGGTTAGTTTATTATAGTGTTAGAAATGGTTAGGAGGAAGCTCAAGGTATAGGTTTTGATGGTTGTTTTGATCAATCACTCAACAAGAAGACTTAGACTAGTTCTTTAGGGAAAATGGAGTCAATGATGTGGCAACAAATGTTGAGGAGAAACAATGATAGTAGGAGAGTCAAAGACAAGATATATTGATAGATTGGATTGTTAGTAACCCAAGGCTCCAATTATCAAACCCTAGGGGAAACTAACTACTAAGGTGTAGGTAACCCTAGGCCTTAGTAGAATTTCCTCCCTCTTGGACTCAATGATGAAGAAAAAATCGGATAAGATGAAGAAATGGATACTAAGGTGTTGAAATGGCAAGGCCTTAGAAAATGGTTCAAGAAAAAAGGTATCTTGAAAAGATCTAGTAGGTGAAGGATTTTGAAGCTAGGACAATAACATGTGCTAGTCTTCCTAGGGTTTAATCAAGCAATTTCATAATATTTAATGTAATTGCAAGATAAATAAGACTATAACCATTCAATTAGGAAGAATTGCAGAAATATCACTTACATACATCAAGAATCATCAAGAAAAACTCTAGTTGAACACTTCCACCAAGAAACTTGTCAAAATACTCCAAGATTTAGCCTTCCTCAACAAGTGTCCCTAAACTTTCAGCCAATAAACCCTAGATAGGGATAAAATTTTAGTCCTCACAACTATGAGTGAAAGATGATGAATAATACAAGGGTTTAAACCCTTATTTATACAATACTAATGACCAGAATTAGATAAAAAAAGCGACATGGCCTCTTACACACAATATCTAGTTTGTACTTTAAATTTCACAATTAAACTCTAAATCAAGCTATAAAGATGATGACATGTCCTTTTAGGGAAACATTGGCCTCCTGGAGAAAAAAGTTAGGCCTCCTTGGGCCTTAGGGTCCTGCCACTTGGCACACAACTGCCTCCAAAGTATCCAAAATGTTGGGTGACGTCATGGGCCTTCCAAGGCCTAAATCATGGCGAAAAGGGAAAAACCATCCTGGGTACAGGCCTTCCAGGCTATCCCTGGTGGAACGTCCTCCTCTCTCTTTAGTGCAAACCCATGATCTGTCTCTTCACCTGACTGGGGTCTCAACATCCATCTAGTGGGATTTTATCCCCATGGAGGTCCGAACTAATCATCTCCCCATGTGCACCTGTCCATCAGGTGTGGCCCTGCAAAATCAACAAATACGACCTCCATGGGCTCATAAGTCACAAGGATCATAGCAATGTCAATCACATCTAATCATCAAGTTAATTAAACATGTGCATGAAACCCCCTTTACCCGGACAAGTGCTCAAAGACGTTATGCTATTCTACAAGACAAGTTTGGAGGGGATGCTAGGATGTCCTATTGGGATAGTGCTCATTGGATGTGGGATGTCCCCAGGTGAAGACAAATCTAGGCCATGTGAGTGGATGAAGTGGTAAGGGATGTCTTGGGAAATGGGTGCAGTGATAGCAAGGAAATGCATGTCTTACCTCATTACTTCATGGAGAAAGACCCATTTATGTTGCAGGACCAAGCCGATGTGATGGATGTTATTGTTGCTGACAAAGTGGAGGCACTGAAGAAGAAAATTATGGGCCCTCTAGGGTCATGCTCAAGTCGATCTGGCTCTTGATACTCCATGTCTAGGACCTGTGGGCCTCTAGACATAATATCCTTAGTTATCTCTAGGCTAGGGGATAACATGGCCAACCTTATTTATGGAAATGTCATGTTGTATATGAGTCTAGGAATAACAATGTTATTATTACTTTAAATAGGAAACTGTATAGGATACCTGAGGCAATCCCACCTAGTGATGTTTCCTTGATCTCTTCCAAGCAATGCATGAAGGTCATTTCTCAGACTGGAAAGTTTGTCTTCTTCATGATTCACTCTCAGAGTGAGAGAAAGGTTGTAGCCACATCCATGGCCTCCATGACTGACCTCTCCACGTAGCTGATCTAGGTGGATATTGGTGGCCACCCATCTTTTCCGACTGGCTCAAAACAGTTTTCTGGAAATTTTGGCAATTTACTATTTTTAGTAGGTTTTAACTTCCGGGCCATTTTGAGGACCTAAATGAAGGTTTTTCAAGATAAAGGTTCTTAATGATAGATGAAGGCATTATTGAGCCCCCAAAATGAATCTCCTCGGTGATACCTTTCCAACGAGCTATCACACCCCTAAAACGGAGATCGTATGCAAAAGTTACGACCCTAGGAAGTTGATGTACTCACTTACCCAAATGGGGCCCACATGAATTTTGGCGCTTCATCTCCCAGGGTTAGGTTTTTGGATGTCTATGGTTTTGGACATTCTTGATTATTGTAAAAGGTCCTTCAGAGCCTCATTGTAATCATCTTCTTGCGAATGCGAGTAGCCGTCACATCTCTTCTCAGAGATAAGTTGCCACCATTCTATTGAGTCTTTCACTCTGTATTTTACAGTCTCTGTACATTTATTTCATTAATAGAAATCGTGTATTATTGTATATATGTGTTTATGGTTTCATCTTTGATATATTTCTGTTATACTATTGAATATCTGCGATATCTTTGCGCATTTCTTTATTATATCTCCGATCTCATTTCATGCCAAAAATAATCCGGATCAGTGGTATCAGAGCAGGCTGCTCTCGATTGTTTTTTTTAGTGCATGTCCCTAATGAGGTTTGAGTATAGAAATTTGGGTCTTGAGCTTGTCTCTCTTGAAGACAATCGCTCTCGCACACCCAAGAAACCCCCAATGACGGAAGAAAAGAAAATCGACGGAGCAGACGATCCTATCAATCTGTTTCTTGAGCAAGCTCTCACGTGACAGAGGGATGAAATGATGGAGAATTTTGCCCACATCCTTCAATGCTTGCCGATAGCATCAGGTGTATCTCCATCAAGCGGCCACTTTGGAGGCACCTCGCCTTTCAAGGTACAAGTTAATTTTGATATTCCTGTATTTGAAGGACAAATAGATGCAGAAGCCCTAGAAAAATGGTTAACTCTACTGGAAGGTTATTTCTCTATTCACAATTTTTTCGACAAAGGAAAGATCACCTTTGCACTCCTTAAAGATCTCCCTCATGTCAAACATTGGTGGGAAACTTATTGGGAGTAAAGTTCGACAGAGGAGTCTGGAATATATGGGGTCGATCCCACTTGGGATTTTTTTGTGGATGCGGTAAAAGAACAGTATTACCCTGTTGGCAACTATGAGGACCCGTACATGAGATGGACCACACTGCGGCAAGAGAGGGGCCAAGCAGTTTCGAAGTTCACCAATACCTTCCATACCTTGTGCACCAAGCTGGGTATGAAAGACTCCGAGCGACATTTGGTTCTAAAATACCGTGGGGCTCTACATAGATACATCCAAACTGAAATGGATTTTTTGGACATCTCATCACTCGGTGTTGCTTATTGATATGCTATTAAAATTGAGCAGAAATTTAATCACCAGAACAAATGGGAATTCGGGTCTGTAAATCCGCAACAACCAAAGTATGACAAAGACGACCCTAACAAGCAGTATCCTGAAAACCAGTCCAAGACAGAAGAAAAGAAGGGTCACGGGAAGACAAAGAAGGACACCGAAAAATGGTGTGACTTACACAAAATCCCCTAGCACAACATCGATGAATGTCGCTCAAAATAGTCATTGGTGGCCAAGATCAAAGACAAAGAGCCGAACCCTGATTCAGAATCTGATTTTGAAAATATTGGTAAAGGAAAAATCATTGACGCAGACCCCACTACTATTGTCGCAACCGCAACAATTCAACCAGAAGAACCAACAGATCCTGAAGAGGGGGAGCACCTTTTTCATTCACAGATGTGGGTGAAGGGGACCCCGCTGCATTTTATTGTTGATAGCAGAAGCCAGAAGAACCTCATCTCAGCAGAGGTCATCAAACAGTTTGGATTTTCAACAACACCACACCCGTAGCCATACAACATCAGGTGGCTTCGGCAAGGACGAGATCTTCGTGTCAACCAATAGTGTCGATTGTCATACAACATCAAACCCTTCAAGGATGAGGTATTATGTGATGTTTCCCCACTGGATGTCTATGATTTTCTCTTGGGCCAACCATATATGTCGAGACACCATGTTGTTTATGAGTCTCGACCCTGTAGTGTCATTGTTACTTTGGGGGGCCATCTCTACAGAATACTAGAGGTAGTTCCAACTATTGTTTCACCTAAAAAGTGTCGCAAGGTAGTATCTCATACTGCAAAATTCAACTTCTTCACAATCTGTTCAAAAGGGGAACAAAAGGACATTGCAACCACTACAGTCTCGCCCCCTGCACCTTCTATCTAACAAAAGAAGGTCGACAAGGTTGCAACAAAGCACAAAGATTCCTTCTACACACCTTCCTCTCATGTAGCTTGACTTGTTGAACAACCTCAACTTCGACAGGTTCATGACAGACTTCCACAAACTAAGCAGCGCAACGTCTCCATCAATACAAGCAGCTCACCCAGATGCAAATCCAACAAACGCTTTTCCCTCTCCCCCGAGAACTCAATGCAATGGATACCATTGCTTCCTAAGGAGGGAGGATTGATCCAGGTGGATATTGGCGGCCACCCACCTTTTTCGACTGGCTCAAAATAGTTTTCTGGCAATTTTGGCAATTTACTATTTTTAGCAGGTTTTAACTTCTGGGGCCATTTTGAGGGTCTAAATGAAGGTTTTTCAAGATATAGGTTCTCAATTATATCCAAAGGCATTATTTATCCCCAAAAATTAATCTACTCGACTATACCTTTCCAACGAGCTATCGCACGCCTAAAACGGAGATCGTATGCAAAAGTTACGACCCCGGGAAGTTGATGTACTCACTTACCCAAACGGAGCCCACATGACTTTTGGTGCTTCATCTCCTAGGGTTAGGTTTTTGGATGTCTAGGGTTTTGGGCATTCTTTCTTAATGTAAAAGAGCCTTTATATCCTCCTTGTAATCATCTTCTCGCGAATGTGAGTAGCCGTCACATCTCTTCTCAGAGATAAGCTGCCACCATTCTATTGAGTCTTTCACTTTGTATTTTACAGTCTCTGTACATTTATTTCATTAATAGAAATCGTGTATTACTGTATATATGTGTTTATGGTTTCATCTTTGATATATTTCTGTTATACTATTGAATATCTGTGATATCTTTGTGCATTTCTTTATTATATCTCCGATCTCATTTCGTGCCGAAAATAATCTAGATCAGTAGCAGAAGAAAGTGGATAAGATCGTGGAAGAATACAAATACATCTTATAATCACCTACTAGGGTACCTCTGCACTGTCAGGTCAAGCATCCCATCGATTTGACCCCCAGTGCACTACTACCCAATGGGCTAATCTATCACCACTCTCTGCTAGAAAATGAGGAGATCAAGTGTTAAATCCAATAATTTCTCCACAAGGGGCACATATGACCCAACACATCACCCTGTGGAATCCCAATCATGTTGGTGTAGAATAAATACGGGACTTGGAAAATCTACATTGATTACCTGGCCCTAAATAAAATCACAGTCAGAAACCGATACCCGATTCCCCAAATTGATGATCTCCTTGATCAACTAAAGGGGGGAAAATACTTTAGTAATATTGATATGAAGTTTGGCTACCATCAGGTCCCAATAAAACCGACATATGTATGGAAAAATACGTTGAAGTCAAAAGAAGGTCTTTTTGAATGGTTGGTCATGCCCTTTGGTTTGAAAAATTCCCCAACAACTTTCATGAGGATGATGGATGATATCTTGCAGCCTTTCAATAATTATTTTGTGGTGGTGTATCTGGATGACATCCTCATCTACAACAAGACTTGGAAAGAACACTTGCAACATATTCAGCAGGTTATGCACACTCCATGGCAACACAAGCTATATGCCATCTTGGAAAAATGCTTCGTCGACATTGAAAGGGTCCAATACCTTGAATACATTGTTGATGCGCATGGTGTTCATGTTGATCTAGCTAAGATCTAAGTCATATGTGACTAGCCTAACCCAACCACACTCACTCAGCTTTAGAGCTTCTTAGGCCTTGCCAATTTCTATTGAAGGTTCATGTTGGGATTCTCCCATATTGCATGGGCCATCAGCCAAATAACTAGAGGTGGTGGTAAGGAAAAAATTGTGTGGGGCTTGTTCTAACAGAAAGTGTTTCATGATCTAAAGAAACGCTTATGATTTTCCCTCATTCTTTCATTACCTGACCTGCAACAACCCTTTGAGATCGAGACAGATCCTTCAGACTATGTTGTGGGTGCAGTCATCACTCAGCACGACCACCCCATGGCCTATCATAGTGAGACACTATCAGATGTCATCCATAAGTACCCTACTTACGTCAAAGAAATGTACTCCATTGTGCAAGCCTGCCACTAGTGGAGGCATTAACTTCTTGGGAAGGAGACAATCATCCACACTGATCATAAGCCACTGTAGTTCATGCGAACATAATTAAAATTGTAGAATGACCGCCATCAGAAGTGGTCCACATATTTGCAGTAGTTCCACCTCAACATCAAGTATAAAACATGAAGTACCAACTGAGTCATCGATTTCCTTAGCTGATATCCAGTCGTGACACTCACCATAGTGCTAGATTCATGCGGCCACGAGACCTCCGGATGGCCCCATCTCTATGAAACATATCTTGAATTCACCAACACCTACCAGATGTTGGGCACAAACATAGTTGTTACCAATTTCCATCTTTAGGATGGGTTGTTGTGCCATTTGTTCCATCTATCTGTTCCATCAAGAAAGCAAGTGAAGATGATTTGGGAATCCCACTATAGTCGGGTGGAACGACACTTTGGCGTGGAAAAGATAGTGGCAGTGTTGCAGGGATATGTCTACTGGCCAAAACTTGGACAAGATTTCAACAAATATATCTGGTCTTGCACTTCCTACACTATTTCCAAACTGACCATTAAGAAACAAGGCCTGTACACTCCTCTTCCTACTCTTATCAGGACCTGGGAATCCATCTCGATGGACTACATGCTGGGCCTTCCATCCACCAATCAGGGAAATGACTATTTTTTTTTGGTTGTTGATCACTTTTCCAAGATGGATATTCTTACCACTTGCAATAAGAGCATCACAACGGAGGCCACTTCCAAGAACTTCTTTGAATGAGTGTGGGTACAATTTGGGATGACCAAAACCATTATCATAGATTAGGATAGTCGTTTCCTCTGCACATTCTGGTTGAGACTTTGGTCATTGGTGGACACCAATCTAATCAAGTACACTTCCTTCCACCCCCATAAGGATGGCCAAACCAAGGTCGTCAACCACATGATCGTGAACATATTGCGCATGTATAATTCCAAGCACCCCCACACCTGGGATGAGAGTCTTCCCTATGTTCAATAAAACCACAATAGAGCCATACATAGCTCAACCAACCATGGCCCCTTTTAGGTGGGGTTGGGATTTCAACCATTGGGACCCATGGATGTTGCATTACCCCTTGTGGCCACCTAGGAAGACTCATTGCCTGCTCCAAATGGAGCTGAAAAATCCACCTGGTTCATTGAGCGAATCCAACACATCCTCCAACAAGTTCAGGATATTTTATAGAATTCCAATGCCAAATAAAAGCAACGCCATGATCAACACCGAGTGCCACACCAATTTCAAGTGGGAGACACATTTTGGATGCACTTACAGAAAGAATGCCTTACAGGGCCTCATCGGAATCTTCGTCCACTCCATTATGGACTCTACACTATCACCAAGGATACGGGTGACAATTCTTTTGAGCTCAACCTTCCCCCATTCCTTGTATTGCAGCCCATATTCAACGTGGACCTCCTTCGACCTTATTTTCCACCATTATTGGATACCTCAGAGATAGAAGAACCATTGACACCAACAAAGATCAACCCCGAATGCATGGAATATGCATCCACTGATCATATCATGGACACATAGGTCAAGGTCACTCACTAGTGGAAGATCCAATTTTATCGGGTTGTCAAAGCAGGGTAACTCCTGCACCAAGGCAAGTGGCTCACCCGAGGCCAAATTCGGTAGAAATTTCCTCATCTGATGGGGGCACTCAATGCAATGGAGACCATTGCTTCCTAAAGGGGTAGGATTGATCCAGGGGGATCTTAGTGGCCACCCACCTTTTCCAACTAGCTCAAAACAATTTTTTGGCAACTTACTATTTTTAGCATTTTTTTGGTTCGTGAACTTTTGGGGCCATTTTGAGGACCTAAATGATGTTTTTTCACGATCAGGAACCTCAATGAAATTCAAAGGCTTTGATTTACCCCCCTAAATGAATATCCTTGTCAATATGTTTCCAACGAGCTATCGTGCGCCCTAAACAAAGATCATATGAAAAAGTTATGACCCCGAGAAGTTGATGTACTAACTTACCCCAACGTGGCCCACATGAGTTTTGGTGCTTCATCTCCTAAGGTTAGTTTTTTGGATGGATAGGGTTTTGGAATTCATGTTTATTGTAAAAATTCCTTCAGAGCCTCATTGTACTCATCTTCTTGTGAATGAGCGTAGCCGTCACATCTCTTCTCAGAGATAAGCTGCCACTATTCTAACAAGCTTATTTTTAGTCTACATTTTACAGTTTTTAACATATTTCTTATTTTATAGAAGTCAAGTTTTACTGTATCTTTGCTATTATTTACCGTGTCTCTGTGTTAATATTATAAATATGTGGTTTCATTTCGTTCAGGTCATAAATCCGGATCATTACTTGAGAAAAATTAGTTTGATTTGTTTACACTTTAGTGTTGAACTTTAATCATAAATGGGAGTTTACACATAATTAGTATTAGAGTTGTTTCATATAATCAATTTGGATAATTGATATTAGAATATTTTGATCCAATGAGTTTGGATATTGGATTTTAAAGTTTTAATTTTATTTTTCTTACATTTCTAAGTGGTTGGAGATTTTGTTCACTCATAGTGTTTTGTGATTTTGGTTTATGTCACTTTCAATCTTTGGGGAGTTTGTTACAATGAGTTTGTTGGAGACATGTAGTAAATCACTTTAGGTGAATGGTGCATTCTATGTGGGAATCAACACTTAGCACAAAACCTTTTATTATATCTTGGCCTCCCTCTTTTGTTGTGTGCCACACATAGTTGCTATTGTATACTTATATTGAATTGGCTTAACCATTCTCTTCTCATAGGTTCATGTAGATTTGGGATTTTTGTTTTCTAGGTTTTAAAGTTCAAGGAAAACCCCTGAGTACTTCCCCTCATTTTGAGGATGGTACCTAGGGTAAACCATATAATCTTCAAGGCACAAGGGCGGTTAGAAATAGGCCTCAAATTCATTATAATAATATACTTATTAAGAGCTCAACATGTCATTTGCGGGAATTGAACTTGGGCTGAGAGGATAACAATCATTCCTCCCAACCACTTGAGCTAAACGCAATTGATAACATGTATATTTTGTCTTATATCATGGCATTGTTTCATATTTCATGGCTCATTTTACTTGATCTATTCACCTCCCTTAAACAACCACCTTGTTGGTTGTCTTTGTGTTGGGTTCTTTAAAGTACCACTATGTTTCTTTGGTACTATCCATTTCAAGATTTTCAAAGTCATCTTTGCTGTTATTATGGATTTTTGTGGTTGAGAGAGAAGCTTTATTGTATCCTCTACATGATTCTTTGGAGTTTTTTACGTGCAACCTACACTTGGTCTCCTTTTGAATAGATCTCTAAAAACAATCAGATCTTTGCATGTGGAAACAAACTTGTCAACCTTGTTCTTGGTGTAGCAAGATCCCTCTCTACCAAAGAGAAACTACCACTATAGCGTTGCAGATCCATGTTTTCATATGGTAAATGTGGGCATGGGCATGGGTCATCCTTTATAATAAATATTGGATGTCTTTGGTAAACAAGAAACAACATTCCTCTCATCAGTATTTTGGTGATTAGAGGCACAAGTTTTATCGAAAATCCACATCATATTACAACTCCTCAAGTATGATTACTGCAAGTAAGAAGAGGTGAAAAATACACTTACTACACTAATCCATGAGAGAAGAATGTGTAGTATCCCATAAACTTAAAATAGAATAGTTTCAATCAAATGAAGTATATAAAAAACCCTTAACACCACCACTTCTTAGGGAAAACCATTATGGGAGAAAAACCCCACACTCTAAAGAACATTCAAAGTATTATCATGCAACTAAATGGTTATAATACATAGTCTTTTTTCTCTCAACAAGAGTGTTCAGTAGTAGAATAAGGATTGAATAAATTTTGGTAGCATAATAATGAGTTAAAACTTATTGTTTTCCTATAATCCTAGCATTGAATAAATAGACATAACAAAACCATAAACCATTTATGGTTTTCTAATTCCACATGTTGGAAACCACCAACAAGTAATTGGTCGACTGCTTATGCATATAATTCATTTCTTGCTAGTGCTTTTCATTTACTCTTTATTATTGCTCTGCATTTATTCCTTACCACTATTCCAAATTTATTCCTTGCTATTGCTTAGCAAGCATTACCTTCTCCACTATAGGATTGCAAGGTGTTTGACACACATGCCCCAACATTCTCCCACTTGTCATATACCTTGAAAAAGTATAAGGGAGAATGATTCAAACCATAGATTCACAACACCACTTGAATTTACCTGTGATCATCGGTTTTGTCTATACATTTCCATCATTCTCCAAAGTGTCAACTTTCTCTAGTATCACCTTTCCATCCTTTACCGTGTCCCTAATGAAATGATATTGGATATCTATATGTTTTTTTATGTATGAAAGGTTGGGTTCTTAACTAGACAATTGACACTATTACTATCACATTGAATTGTAATATATTTTTGACTTAGACCTACTTTTGAACACAATTTCATAAGCCAAATGGCCTCTTTACATGCATGGGTAATTATGATATACTTTTCCATTGTAGTGGAAAAAACGACTGCATATTTTTGCTTGCTCATCCAACTTATTTCTCCACCAAACAATTGTAACACATGTCCGCTCGTATATCTCCTTCTATCTACATACCCTACCTAATAAAAATTCACATAACCCTATATATACACTGAGTGTGGGTCCCTTGAAACATCACTATGATAGAAAATGGAAAATTCAGAAGTACCTCACAAATACCCAAAGACACTCTTCATTATATCCTAATGTTCATGTCGAGGATTAGCCATGAATCAACTTAAGACTCCAAATACTTGGGAAATGTCTAGTCTAGTAGAAACCATAACATACATCAAAATACCAATTGCACTAACATCAGGAAAAAAATAAATATCTTGCATATTTATGAGTTTTGTAGGACATTGCTCAACTGAAATATTAGTTCTCACAAAAATTGAAACACTCAACAGTCTGTAATCTGCGACTTGAAAACGTTCTAGCACATAGTTTACATACTTACTTTAACTCAAGCAAAGCCTTTTATTTTCTCGATCTCTCATGATATCCATTCCTAAGATATATTTTTCAACCCCCAAGTCCTTCATATCAAATTGTGCTAAACATTGAGACTTTCCACTGTGTCAATGATACACTAGTTCCATGCACACAATAAGGATTTGTGGTGGAATATAAGATTCCCATATGATACCATAGAGGGAGCAATTATTTTCCCCGTGTTAATTTTTATAATGTTAGTTACACATACTGGACTTCATTAGACAAAATGACAACATTAGCGGAAACAAGCAAGGAGGAACAAGTGAGAGAACTAGTGAATACTTTGGAAGGCCTTAAATCAACATTATCATTATCACAATCATATGATAAAATCTAGTTTCACCTTACTAAGTTGCAACATCAAGCGGATCATATTTCCAATAGTGTAAAAGGTGTGCCTATGCGATGCTCAAAAGTGAAGGATATGAGCTATGAAGTGGTGAATAGCAATCCATATAGTACGTTGATGGAATTAAAGAAAATGGGTATTGTCAAAAATTATTGGTAGATCCAAGAATTCTTAGTTTCCACTGTTGGTATTGGTGAGAAAGGGTTCTATAAACTTGTTGATCTAAAGATAGTAGAAACACATGAACTACCTATGGTAGAGAATACCAATGTACTATGGCATGAAAGGTATAGATATCTAAGTTATCAATATTTATCCATACATAGTAAGACTAATATGGAGGATCACCTTCCATTCATTCAAGAATGTAAAAATGTATGTACATGCTATCATATGGGAAAACAATATTGACATTCATTTGTACTAATAAAGCATGGTGAACTGAAGGAGGTTTGGACCTAGTACATGTTGATATACATGGTCCAATGAAGACCGACTTTCCAAAAGGCTTGGGAAGACAAGATGAAAATTAAGGTGGAACAAAGGAAGAAGGGAGCTAAGACACCAATTTTCAGAAATACTGTGCAAGGACAAAAAACCCTCCATGAGCCTATAATGTTGAAAATAGTGGGACAAAAGTCATGGAAAAAACCTATGTAGTGTTGGGGTTGTGGCATAAATCATATGCATAGAGATTTCCCTCAAAGAGGTGATAAAGTGATGATTGCACACAGTGTACAACAAGTTGTGACAGTGGAAGACATGGGTAGATATGTGCCAAGGATTTACGTCGGACTAGATAACCAGTAGGCTGAGTTTCAGTCGCACATGATTGACGTGGAAGGTAAGATTAATGACCAAACCATTGTTATTTTAATTGAATTGGGAGCTATTCATGGTTATATAGATCCTAAGATGGTGGAAAGATTCCATTTTCCAAGAAGCAAGCTTGGAAAACCGTGGTTGGTGCAGTTAGATATAGGAGAAAAAAGGAAAATCAATGAGATGTTTAAGGCATGACCAATGGAGATGAATGGACTGTGCACAAAGATTGATTTGAATATTATACCTTTGGGCTCGTATGATTGCCTCATTGGTATGTATTGGTTGGACGAGCACCATGTTGTCATGGATTGTTACAATAAGGCATTTACTTTCTTGGATGAGGAAGGGAACTTGAGATCAGTTCAAGGAATTCCAAGAGATGTGACTATCATAGAATTTTCAACATTGCAATTGAAGAAAAGCTACAAGAAAAGAGGTGAAGTATTCACAACGCACATGGAAGAGGCACTTGAGGATAAAATTCCAAGTACGAAAGACTACAAAATGATGAAAGAGTTTGAGGATGTCTTTAAAAAGATACTGTGATTGCCTCTGAAAAGAGATATTGATTTCTCTATAAATCTGATGTTGGGATCAACACTTGTATCCAAGACTCCTTATAGGATGAGTATGTCATAGTTGAAGGAGTTTCAGATGCAAATTGAAGATATTTTGAAGAAGGGGTATATACACCCAAGTGTGTTGCCTTGGGGTGCACCAATTTTGTTTGTGAAGAAGAAGGATGGTACGCTGAGACTTTGTATTGACTTTAGGAAGTTGAACAAGGTAACATGGAAGAACAAGTATCCTTTGCCAAGGATAGATGACATGTTTTATCAGTCGAGAGGCACAAAGATATTTTCCAATATAGATCTCAAATATGGTTATCACCATGTGAGAATTAAGGAACAAGACATCAGTAAGAATTCCTTCAGAACAAGGTATGGTTATTACAAGTTTATAGTGGTGCCATTTGGGTTGTCGAATGCACCATCTATCTTCATATTTTTGATGAATGAAGCTTTCAGGAGATATTTGGATAAGTTCGTTGTTGCATTTTTGGATGACATTCTTATTTAATCAAGGTATGAAGAAGAGAACGAGAAACACTTGAGGATGGTGTTGAAGGTATTGAGGGAGCATCAAATTTATGCAAAGTTGAGCAAGTGTTCATTTTACTAGAGGTAGATTCACTATTTGGGTCATATCATTTTAGAGAAAGGAATAATTGTGGACCTAGCGAAGATAAAATCCATTGAGAAATGGACAACACCAAGAAATGTCGTAGAGGTAAGGTTCTTTATGGGACTAGTAGGGTATTGCAGAATGTTTATTGAAGGATTCTCAAAGATTGTGCATCTAATCACATCCCTGCAAAAGAAAGGTGTGCAATTTGAATGGACTTCGTATTGTGCAAGGAGTTTCCAACACTTGAATAACTTGTTAACAAGTGTGCCAATTTTGAGAATTGTTGATCCAAATGCAGAATTCATTGTGTGCATGGATGCATGCAAGGAAAGACTCAGTAGAGTCCTGAGTCAGAATGGTCATGTGGTTTTCTATGAGTCAAGGAATGTTAAGCCCTAAATAGTGGCACATTACCCTTAATTAGAGCATATTACATTAGTAATTTTATTTTATTTATGTCGGCTTGGGTCCATTAGTTGTAATTGTACCTCCTAGTATCATATATATACCAAGGAGACCTTTTCATTTGGAATAATTTTGTATTTGGAAATCTATGTGGCGTATAAGGAGGTTTCCCCCTCGAAGAGGATTATTATATGAAATTATTTATTTTTCAAGGCCTTGAGTGATTATTCTGAGGTTTTTCTATGCTATCTTGTTATTTGGTTCCTAACATTTGATATCAAAGCTCAAGATCTTGGGGTTTCGTTGCTACATCTGAGACAACGTGGGATTTTCACTGTAACATTTTTTCTATGGTGTTTCAAAAGGAACCCCTTAGAGGATAGTTAGTAGATAGATCAAGGTACGTGGGGTTAAATTTTTAGCTTCTGAGGCCTTATAATTTCATAGATATATCCCGTTTAAGATAGGGTTCTGGAATCATCCTGAATTTAGTCATCACACAATTTTCACTATAAAAAAAAATTCTATACAATTTCAGACCCTGAAATCCAGCGGTTATTCACATATGTTATCAAGGTATCTGTGATAAAACAAATTAGCTTCTTTTTCATCCTACTATTTTAGATACACCATGTGCAAGATAGCGTATCTGAATGGTCTTATTAACTAGTCTCAAATAGGTATTCCGGGTAAAACAATGATATCTTCTTCAATGAGTATCCAAATTAAGTGAGACTAGTTTCATTGAATAGTGGAAAGTTTTTAGTATTTCGGGTACACATTTCATAATCAAATATCATATATTGTGATCTTGGCATGCTTTACAAGTACACTCTCTTGGAAGGGACAAAATTCCACAAGGTGTGGGGAAGTTACCATAAATTACACTTGGCACTTCCAATTTTGATAAGACTTGTGGCATTGCAGAGAAGACGTATCATAGAGATACAAAAAAAAAATTCATACCCAGAAGGGTCGAAATTTTGGAGATACAACAAAAGAAATATTGTCTAGCAGAACCACCTCGAAATCAAGGTTTAAAAGTGATACTTGGCCAACATGCCACATAAAAAGGGAACTTCTACACCAATTAAGCCTCTAGAAAATCATACTTGGACTCTTGATGAAGGTGAAGAAATGCACGGAGACATAAATGATTTACAAAAGAATACAGTAACAAAATATGAACTACAAGGGATGATGGATTCAACTGAAGCTAAGTTGGAGGCAATAATGGATTTTAAGATGGAGGATTTAAAAAGGGAGATCATGGAAGGATTGAAAATTTTTCTAATAGAGAGGACACCTTAAAGTGAAAATGTATCCCATGAAATTCATGATGAGGACAAAAGGAAGATGAATCAAGAATGGAGAAACTCCAACTTTGGGTTGAAGACCAACCACTTTCCTAAGATCGATATGAGGAAGTTTGATGGCAAGGATCCAGTCACATGGATACTTCAAATGGAGCATTTATTTGATCTACATGATGTGCCACATACACAAAAGGTACGAATTGCTTCTTTATATTCAGAACCCAATCAATTTGTGTGGTATCATTGGCTTTGTTCTTGCAAATCACTCGTCACTTGGAAAATGTTCACGGAAGAAATGATAGCACACTATGAGGATACAAAGAACAATACCTTCTTTATCCAATTGATATATCTCAAGAAAAAGGGTTCAGTTACAGAGCACATTGAGAAATTCCAAAGATCGAATATAAAGGTAACGAATATTCCATATGAGCACCTGATTGATGTATTCATAGGAACTTTAAAGGATAACATTCAACATGAGGTTTGCCTTTGGGAACCCAAATCATTGGAGAATGCATTCAGGGTGGAAATAAATGTTGAAAGTAAAAATATGTCTATGGATACTAGAAGGACCACTCCTAACATCTATCGAGAGAATAATGTTCCATATTGTAAAACACCTCAACCTACAAGGTTGACACCTCAGCAATTGGAGGAAATAAAAACAAAAGGTTTATGCTTTAATTGTGACAACAAGTACAATGAGGGACATAAGTATGGTGAGAAGAAATTATTCTACATAGATTGTGAAGAGGAAGAAGAACAAGAACAAGAACAAGAACAATCTTGAGATGAAAACGTAGAAGCGGTTTATTTTGAAGTGTTGACTCCCACGATATCATGTCATGAATTGGCTAGAATTAGCACTCCTCAAACCCTCAAGATCGAAGGATATATCAAAAATAAAAAGGTAATAGTACTAATTGATTATGGTAGTACTCATAATTCCATTCACTATAAATTAGCCAAAGATCTCAATTGCTTTGTATATCCAACACCATAGTTTCAAGTAATGATTGTAGATGGAGGAACTATCAATTGCTCAGGAAAATGCAATAAGATCAATCTTACTATGGGGGAATATGTAATGAATATTCCAATGATTTATATACCCATGGGTGGTGTTGTTGTCGTACTAGGAATCCAATGGTTACAATCATTAGGAACAATGGCTTTTAATTTTCAATAATTTTTCATGAAATTTTCATTGGAAGGAAAATAAATTGAGTTAAGGGGTATCACAGGGAAACCCAGTAAGGTGATAAGCTCTAATGGCATGAAAAAATTATTGAAGAAGGGGCATCAAGGTGTAACTGCACACTTATGCTTACTATATGTTCAAACATCTAAGCCATATATTCCACTAGATCTCCAAGGGATCATTGATAAGCATTCCAAAGTATTTGAAGATATTCCCAAAGGTATTCCACCCACTCAAAATCATGATCATGCTATTCACCTAATTCTTGGGAGTGGTCCTCCTACCATCAGGCCTCACATATACCCTTATGCCTAGAAGAGTGAAATTGAGCGTATGGTTGAAGAAACATTAGAGGATGGAATTATTAGACCTATCCAAAGTTCTTACTCTGCACCAATGGTAATGGTACTCAAGAAAGATGGCTCATGGTGTATGTGTCTAGATTATAGATAAATCAACAAGATCACTATTAAAGATAAGTTTCTCATTCCCGTCATTGATGAATTGTTAGATGAACTACATGGAGCTATCTATTTCACAAAGTTGGATCTTCATTCAGGGTATCATCAAATTAGAATGAAGGAAGCAGATATCCCAAAAACAACATTCTGAACTCACGAAAGCCATTATGAATTTTTGGTCATGCCTTTTGGCCTTAGAAATGCACCTTCCACATTCCAAGGGTTGATGAATTCCATTTTCAAGCCCTTCCTTCGAAAAAAAAATTTAGTATTTTTTGATGATATACTAATCTATAACAATATTTTGGAGGATCATGTGCGACATGTTGACAAGGTGCTACAACTACTAAAGGAGAAACCACTATATGCCAAACCATCCAAATCTTTCTTTGGGGTGAAGGAGATAGAGTATTTGGGTCATATTGTATCTCATGAAGGTGTCAAGGTAGACCCTAACAAGATTAAGGCCATGATGGACTGGTCGATTCCAAAAACATTGAAGAATCTTAGAGGATTTTTGGGTTTAACAGGTTACTACCGCAAGTTTGTTCGGAACTATGGAAGAATTTCAGCACCTTTAACGACATTAACGAAGAAGGATTCATTTTCATGGATTCCAATGGAAACTAAAGATTTTGAACAACTTAAAGAGGAGATGTGAAAATATCCTATCTTGACCACACTAGACTTCACAAAAACCTTTATTGTGGAATGTGATGCCTCGGGAAATGGAATTGGTGTTGTTCTAATGCAAGAAGGAAGGCCCCTTGGTTTTGAAAGTCGTCCACTCAAGGGAAAGCACATACAAAAACCCATTTATGAGAAGTAAATGAATGAAATACTACATGCATTGAAGAAATGGCACCCTTACCCAATAGGTAAGCACTTCAAGGTCAAAAAAAATCATGATAGTCTTAAATACTTCTTGGAACAAAGACTATCTTCAGAAGAACAACAAAAATGGGTGACCAAGATATTGGGTTATGATTTTGAAATCATCTATAAAAAAAGGGAAGCAAAATGTTGTGGCAGATGCACTCTCAAGAAAGGATGAATATGTTGAGGCCTTTCTCTGTGCTATCTCGATCATCCAACTTGATTGGATAATAAAATAAAGGGATGGATGGAAGAATGATGAAAATGTGTGGAATCTCATTCAAAGGTTGCAACATGATTCTAGTGAATCCGATACATTTATATGGAAAAATGATTCACTATGGTACGAAGATCAGTTATATTTTTTTAAGAACTCCCAAATCAAACAAAACGTACTATTGGAATTGCACACCTCTCCGGTAGGAGGGCACTCAGGATTTTTGAAAACCTACCATAGGGTCAAGAAGGAATTTTTTGGGGATGGCCTTAAAACTGATGTTCAAAGGTTTGTGGTAGAATGTTTGGTTTTCCAACAAAATAAGGTGGAAGCAATTAAGACCTCAGGTATTTTACAACCATTATCCATCCCAAGTCAGCGTTGGGAAGAGGTTTCCATGGATTTCATCACAGGGTCACTGAATTTTGAAGGAAAGAGTGTCATCATGGTGATTGTTGATAGATTGACCAAGTACGCACACTTTTGTACACTCTCTCATCCCTTCAAAGCCAGTATAGTTGCCACCACATTCATGGAGACAATTCAAAAGATACATGGAATCCCAAAGATTATTGTAAGTGACAGAGATCCCATCTTCACTGGAAATGTTTGGACATAATTATTTTCTTGTTTAAGTATTAAATTGGATCATAGATCATCCTATCATACTCAATCTGATGGAAAAACCGAGATAGTAAACAAATTTTTGTAAGGATACCTTCATTACTTTGTCTTTGATAAACAAATACAATGGTTCAGATGGTTACCCTTGGTAGAATGGTGGTATAACACTTCCTTTCATACTACAACAAAAATGACACCAATTATGGCACTCTATGAATACCACCCTCCTTTCATCACTTCTTATCTAAAAGAAAAATCTAAGGTTCAAGTAGTGGAATATCACATCGAGCATCAACAACAAGTTCTCCAAATCTTAAACGACAACCTGACCATGGCACATAATCGCAAGAAACAAAAAGAAGATCAACATCGTAGTGAAAGAAGTTTTGAAGTAGGGGATTGGGTGTTTTTAAGACTACAACAATACAAACAGATGTCCCTCAAGTAAGCCAAGAAGGATAATAAATTATCACCAAAGTACTATTGCCCTTATAAGGTGTTGCAAAATAATGGTACTATGGAATACAAATTGGAGTTTCCTGCATCTTCATGAGTACACCCAGTTTTCCATGTTTCATGCTTAAAGAAGGTTATAGGTGACAATATCCTAGTTCAAACTATATTTCCATAACTTGAAGAGGAAGGAAAAATCATATTGGAGCTTGAAGCTATCACTACCACAAGAATTCTCCAACTGAGGAATAGATCAATTTCAGAGTATCTCATTAAGTGGAGGAAACTACCTACTGAAGATTCCACTTGGGAAGATGAGTATTTTATACAAAAGAATCCAAAATTATTCTAACATTTCAGACAACACTTGTCTGAAGGAGAGGGGCATGTTAAGCCCTAAATAGTGGCACATTACCCCTTAATTAGGGAATATCACATTAGTAATGTTATTTTATTTATGTCGGCTTGGGTCCATTAGTTGTAATTGTACCCCCTAGTCTCCTATATATACCAAGGAGACCTTTTCATTTGGAATCATCTTATATTTGGAAATCTATGTGGTGTATAAGGAGGTTTCCCCCTTGAAGAGGCTTATTATATGAAATTCTCTCTTTTTCAAGGCGTTGAGTACTTATTCTAAGGTTTTTCTATGATATCTTGGTATTTGGTTCCTAACAAGGAAGTTGAAAGAGAATGAAAGGCTCTATGCTACTCATGATTTAGAATTGGCATCTATAGTTCATGCCTTGAAGATGTGGTGACATTATCTCATGGGTAAAATATTTGAGTTGAGAACAAACCATTGTGTTCTGAAGTATTTATTTGGTTAGCCAAGTTTGAATGCCAGACAAAGTAGGTGGTTAGAGTTCCTCAGTGAGTATGACTTCAACATAAATCATATTAGAGGAAAAGAGAGCAATGTGGATGATGCACTTATCAGGAGGATGCATGAGATGCATGTTACAACCATTAGCATGTACCAAGCAAATTTATGTGACATAATTTTAGAAGTCTCCAAATTTGATCTGTTCTATGTGGACATAAAGGAGACCTTACAATAAAGTATGTTGCAACATAAATTTGAA
Organism: Picea engelmannii; assembly: GCA_009831015.1. Classification (NCBI taxonomy): domain Eukaryota; kingdom Viridiplantae; phylum Streptophyta; class Pinopsida; order Pinales; family Pinaceae; genus Picea; species Picea engelmannii. The sequence continues at coordinate 37,236 of ML802979.1, forward strand.
GGTTATGAGCTAAGAGAGGATGGGATCCTCATGTATAGACACAAAATTCGTGTGCCAAATGATTACAAGTTGAAAATTGTGATATTGTCATAGATGTATAAGGTTCCTTATGCTATACATCCAGGTTACCAAAAGACAATTGTCACAGTCAAGAAGCGATACTTTTGGTCAGGTATGAAAAAGGAAGTTGCAATTTTTATTGCGATATGTCTCAAATGTTAGAAGGTCAAGGTTGAGCACAAACATATAGCTGGTTTGCTACAACCCTTTCCCATTCCTGAGTGGAAGTGGGAAGTTGTGACCATGGAATTCATAACTAAGTTTCCTAGGATTGCTAAACAACATTATTCTATTATTGTGGTGGTGGACAAGCTTACTAAAGCTGCCCATTTTGATCTAGTGAAGTAAACTTACAAGGAAAGTAACATGGCTGAGATATACATGCACAAAGTTGCTAAGTTGCATGGTATACCTAAGAAAATTGTGTCTGATAGAGATTCCTAGTTCACTTCAAAATTTTGGAAAGGGCTATTCAAAGGATTTGGAACAAGTTTGAACTTTAGCACAACATATCACCCCAAGTCAGATGGTCAAACATAGAAGGTAAATCAGGTGATTGAAGATATGTTGAGGATGTATGTGATGGATAAACCATCCAAATGGGAATACTATTTGCATTTGGTAGAGCTTGCTTTCAAAAATGGGTATCGATCATATTTAAGGATGAGCCCATTTGAGACACTTTATGGTAGAAAGTGAAACACACCAGTAATTTGGGACAACCTAGCAGACCATGAAGTAGTTGGGACATATTTTCTATGGGAAATGGAGGAGAAAATGGTAAAGATCATGTAGAATCTAAAGGATACTTGGGACATGCAGAAAGGTTGCACAGATAAAGGAAGAACCCACAAAGAGTTTAAAGTGGGTGATCACGTGTATCTGAAAATGAAGGCCAGAGACAGTTCACTAAAATTGGGAAAGTGTTCTAAGTTTGTAGGGCGCTATTGTGGACTATTTGAAATCCTTGAAAGGATTGGTCATATTGCTTATATGCTTACATTTCTTGCATCCTTGTGTATTCTTAAATTTTTCCATGTGTTAATGCTTAAGAAGTACGTACCTGATACTAATCATATTATTGATTGGAATGTGATTCAGGTGGAGCCAGAAGGCAGATTTCAAGTGCGACCAGCTTGCATATTGGATCGAAAAATCAAGCAGCTCTAGAATCGAGTCATGGAGCTAGTAAAGGCAAAATGGACCTGGTATGGTCCCGAGGATGCAACCTGATAGCGTGAGGATGCTATGAGAGCATAGTATCCTCATCTTTTTATTTTTTTTGAAATTTTGTATGTACATGTGTATATGATGCACTAAGGACAATGCATAAATAAGGGGGAGGGGATTGTAATGTCCCTCATTCAGAACCCTTTGCAACTGTACATATAGGTTGGTGAGACGATTGGTACCAAGTGCAAATGTAATGAACATTTGGGCTGTTGATTTGTTGACACTAAGTTATGATGTTGTGTGCATCAGAGTAGTGCACAAAGAAGTGATACCAAAGACAAGGTGTGCATATTTTATGTGTTGAGTGCACCTGGGTAAGTGCACACATTCTACCATGTTGTGCGCACTTGGGTAAGTGGAAAGTAATGTCCTGGAAGTGTGCAGAGTTGGGATATATATATCTATGTGTGTGTGTGTGTGTGTGTGTTTTGAGGCTAGAGAGCCTATGTGATTATGAGGCTGGTGACCCTGGACCCAGACAGGCCACTGTGCCTATCCATGTAAATATAATAATGACTATTAATATAATATTACATTGTTTCATGTAGATAGACCTAGACGAAAAGAGCTGGGGGCCAAATCCACCAAAAAAGGGAAAAGGTGGGAATATTTTAATAATATTACCAGAAAGTGTAATGCGGATATGTTTTTATCCTAAGTTCCCGAGGGTAGGGGATGGGTCACCAACTGGATTAAAGATACTTTTAAAGGTGACAAGTTTCAAGTGGAAGGCATGCAATTTATATATATTGTTGGACTTAGTGTATTTTGGGCATTATTACATGAGAGGATTATTGAGAGAAGGATTTGGGAAAGAATTCATCTTTCAGGATCTCCTAAGCAAAAGGGGGTCAGACTGTATGGAAAATACGATTATTACCTTATCTTCACAGAGAAGCTTGTAGGAAGTTGTGGTGATGTAATATGAGTTTACTATTGAGGAGATAGGTTGACAGGTCATGAACATTCTCTCTAGGTGAAAGATTGGATATTGAGAAGTGGTTGTTAGACCCACGAGCATACTCTCTAGGTGAGAGTATTGTTGAGAATTGTTCCCTGGTGCATCGAGCATTAGTCGCAGGGATCAGAGACTTCTCTTCCATCCTGTTACTGGTAACTCTGTGAAGGGAAGTGGGGTAGTTGAAGGACTATTGAGAAGAGAAGGGACACACTTAGGTGTGACAGGTGCATGGGGAATGAGGGACTGTGGGCTAGTTGCAGTAGTGAGCACCTAGGACTAGGAAATTTTGTTGAGGGTTGGACCTGTTAGCGATATTTCTTGCAGGGGGGTTGGAAATCAAATAAATGGGTTAAAACCCACTTGTCCAAGGTTTTAAGCGACAATGTGCCCGTGGTAAACAACGAGCAGGATCGGGCGGTCGAGGCAAGCGCGCCCGGATCAACGGTGCACAGCAAAAGTCGGACCCCCCCCGCCTTCCGATCTTTAAGCGAGGGGGGGGGTCCGAGTTCGGGGGTGCAACTCTCCGACGGCTCAGATGTACGTGCCCGGATCAACGGCGGTGAAGATCAAGTCGGACCTCCCCTGCCTTTCTACCTTTAAGCGGAAGGGGGGGGTCCGAGCTCTCATATGTAACTCTCCAGTGGCCACGATCGCAGCGCCCGGATCAACGGCGCTCGTGCAGCCACCATCTTCATAGCTGCCCTATACTTAGCCATGGTGGACCCTCCTCCCGTCACTTCGCTCACCCTCTACCCACTGTCCCCTGTCTCCATGTGTCACTTATCCGTTCCTCCTCTCTGGCCCGCGTAGCCTCCCCTTTCTGTCCGCCACCCACGCATCCTCTTCTTTCCACCTCAGCTTCCCGCATAGGGGTAGTTCCATCTCGGACGCCTTTCTACACGGCCTGTTGGCACTCCTCTCTGCATCACTCTCGCCCTTTTCCACTTCTTCCACGTACTCCTCAGTGCCATCTCTCCTACCATATCCCTTAACCGTCCTCCAAGCCCGTCAGTTGTTCCAGATGGCAGCTCGAAAAGTCTTCCCCGG
>ML802979.1:85891-99335 GCA_009831015.1 Picea engelmannii
GTGATGTCCACCAGTGGAGTGTCCCTACCATCCTCAAGTCTGATTCCTGATAGGAAATGAGTTGGGGCAGACTTGTACTCTGTCATGTGAAATCTTTCAAGTATATTTTGGTGCATACTTGGCCTGAGATAATTTGATGCCTGATACATCTTGACTGATCTTGAGTCCAAGGAAGAAATGTAGTTGATCCATGCACGTCATCAAAAACCTATCATGCAGAATCCTCTTGACTGCAACAATCACTGAAGTCGAGCAACCAATGATCACCAAATCATCAACATACAGAACTAGGAGTAGAAGTGAATCAACCGTCCTGAGCATGTAAACCTTCCTGTCTGACTTACAATGTACAAAGTTCTGTGGTAGTAGGTAGGAGTCCTTCTTGGCATACCATGCCCTCGGGGCCTGCTTGAGGCCATAAAGGGACTTCTTCAGTCGACAAACCAAATATGAATCTTGCATAAATCCCTGAGGATGCTCCATATAGATCTCCTTAGAGAGATCGTCATGAAGAAATGCTTCATGTCCATTTGATGGACTTCCCATCCTTTGGCTACCGCAATGGAAAGTGCCAAACATATGGAATCCACCTTTGCTATTGGAGCGAAGGTCTCATACTGGTCAATGCTGTGCACTTACTGAAAGCCTTTGGCAACTAGCCTGGATTTGTATCTGTTAATTTGTCCATCTGCTGCGCTCTTGGTCCTGTAGACCCATCTACACCTGATAATTTTTCTTCCTGAAGGAAGGGGAACTAGATCCCAAGTTTAGTTCTCGAGGAGGGAGTTGTACTCCTCCTACATGGCAGATTCCCAAAAGTGATTTCCAACAGCCTCACCATATGAATGTGGATTGGAAGACCGAACCAAGAAAATATTCCTGGGTGGGATCGATTTAGTGGAAGTGAGTGCAAGAGGAGTCTCCTAGAAATCATATCGATTCCTCCTAGTATCAGCTGGATCCCCAATAAGATCTCCTGCATCCTGAAGAGTAGTCTTGGCCCAATTGGGCCTCGGCTCTGGCTCTGGCTCTACAACTGCATCTGTCTATACTGAATCAATATTTGAATCATCTAAATCCTATGAATCAGAACTCTCATCTGAAGAAGAGTCGGCATGTGCATGCTCATCATATCTGACAGGTGGAAGAACAAAAGTGTCTGCATGCGGTTATTGAGGTACATGCGAGACACTTTCCTTGAATTGGACATTTAATACCCTTAGGTCGAACCCCAACTGTAAATGCAAATGAAAATGTACTTAAGTTGGTGAGATGTTTGATATCATTTTTGTATGCGCCTTCAATGGCATAGTGCTCACATGTACTGTGCACTAAAATGATGGAGTGTGCACATTCCAGGATACCATGTGCAATAAACTTAGGTGCGTGCGATTTTGAGGCCGAAGAGTATTTGTGTATATGTTGTTTTTTATAGGCTTGTGAGCCAATTATTATAAGCTAGGAGGCTTATGTGTTGAATTAGGATGGAGAGCTTGGATGCTAAAGGCCAGTGAGCCTATTTTTGTATGTCTTATCATCAATATAATACATCATTGCGTGTAGACTGACCATGATAAAAGAGTATGGGAGACTAAAATCCACTAGTTAGGGAAAGGGGGGGCCTAAAATTTAAGGAAAAGGGCTAAGCTAGGGAGCTTAAGCCAAAAAGGAATATTATATTAATATTCCTTAAAGTATAAAGTATGGATAATTATTTTATGCTAAGTTCTAAGGATGAGAACAAGTGAACCAAAGTAGCTCTCAACATGACAAGTGTCAAGTTGGGAACATGCATACACATAGCTTAGACTTAGTTCATTTTTCCATTCATTCCATGATCATACATTCACTCATTGAGCTGTCCTCCATACCTTTCTGTTACGATCACTGTACCTATACCCGTACCAGTACCCGTACATGTACCTGGGTAGCTTAGGAGCTGGATTGAAGAAGTGGGTTGTTAGGCCTATGGGACTTTCAAGAGGTGGGTTGTCAGGCCTGTGAGAAAATAGAGAGAATTGTTGGGAATTGATTCCCGAAGGTGATAAACTGCAACTACAGGGATCTGAGACTTCCTTTCCAGCCTGTTGCTGAAGCTCGAAAAGGAAGTGGGGCAGCCGAAGGACTTTTGAGTAGAGAAGGGGCACACTTCCTTGGGTAGGAAAGACATGTGGGGAATGCAGGAGTGCAGGCTGTTAGTTTGAGTTGGAAACTGTGACCGAGTCTTTTCTATTGTCTGAGATACATCATCCTGGTTAGGAATCCCTTTACCCTTGTGGAGTTTAGCCCCATCTCGGGAGTGACCCACTACTGAGAGTGATGAGAAATGTGGTCTAAGGCTAGGAGATTCATGGAAGGGCTGCACGCAGTTGGTGATATTTTTACCAAGATAAGTGTCATTTGTGTGTTAAATTACATGTTGCATTATTATTTATGTGTTTACTTTTATGGGTTTTTCCTGTGTGTGGTTTATACGTGTATTTATATTTATAGGTATTGCCTGCCTATGTTGCATGTATATGTTTACTGTTGTCTCTGTTTGAATCTGTGCAACTACAGAATGTATTTTTCTATTTTAAATTTTATATATAAAGTTCCGCAAGAGCTTCTGTTTGTATATGTTTTAATTTGCATACAGTTCAATTTTTTTTTACGTGGCATTTCCCAGTTGGATGCTAGAGATGTTACAATATGGTATCAGAGCTCCAGTTTTCAACACTGAGCCTAGATGGGCCAAGAAAGTTGAGTTGAAGTGAAATTTCATAGAGAATTGATTTCGAAGTGGCCAAATTTCAAGTTACAGAGCATCCATGGTAAAAATTAGAAGCAATTGCATGGAATTGGGCAAAAGCCCCAATTTCTGTTGTTAAATTCATGAAAAAATTGAGAAATTTGGCCAAGTAGTGAGATATTCTTAATTTAATATCTGTTCTAGCGAATTCAAACCTGGAATTGGTCGAATTTGAAGTTACAAGGAAGCCATGATAGATGGAACAAGATTAGTTGATTAAAATTCTCAATTCATGAATTGAGTTTGGGAAAAATTCATTTCATGAATGTCAACCAGCAACGATTTGTTGTTGTAGAGGTTGAATTGGTGTTTCAGGGTGAAATTGAAAAAATTTCATAGTTGCAGAATGTCTATGGTAAAAAATTGGGATTTTTTTTGGCAAAAGCCCTAATTTCTGCAGCATAATTCACAAGAAATTAATGCACATAAAAAATGAATTTGTGCAGGTGTGCGCACTAAAAATGCATGATGCACAGTGAAAATATTGTGATGTGTGGAAAATAAGGGCGCATGGCTATGCACCCTAAAATTTGGCACTGTGCGGTGCAGAGTGGTAATGCACGAAAAATATTGGTGCACGTGTGTGCGCACTTAAATTTGGCGTTGTGCGGTGCAGAGTGGTGCACGGTGGGGGCGCACTAAACTTTGGCATGGTGTGCATGGAGTACTGGTGCATGATCAGGGCGTACTAAACTTTGGCATGGTGCAGCGTGTAGAGTAATTTGCGCGCAACAGGTATTAGTGCATGAACCAAAATTGTGCACAGTGGATATTGGCGCATGTCACAAAAGTAGTGCACACCAGTTATTGGCGCGACAGAGAAGCGATCCACATTGGTTATAGGTGTGCGAAGCATTCACTACCTTATGGTGCTGTGACACATGCTAAATATGGGTGTACATATTGAAATTTGTGCATGCGAAATCGTTTGGATGGTCTACAACAATAGAAAACCAATAAATTTATGCAACATTTTACACTGTTTGAAGGTCATCTTTTTTCAGCACGTTTTTGAGGCCCTAAACAGTGTTTTTAGCTACTCAAAAACTTCGAGAACAGAGTGTACCAAGGTACACTATGTCTTTATAGCTCAAATGAAAGAGCCCGGAGAGAGATTTCTAATGGTGTAAATCATTCGTCAAACAAAGCTTTTATGAGGAAGTTACATGACAAATAGTGGAGGGTAAATTTTAAGACCCAACTAACTTTGAAGGGCCATAACTTTCTTCTCTGGAATTATATGCAGGCACATAAGAAGTCTATGGAAATCTATTGACCCACATAAAATATTCCTAGATCTAAATTAAAATTCTGGGCATGTTAAAAATGTTTAATATGGCAAAGAAGGTACATGTAGCATTCCATATCAAAAACACTAATTGGCCTAGAACTTCAACAGACTGTAACTAGTAGCTTGGAACCCAAAAGGAGGTGAAACTTGGATAGAATGTCCAAAATATGTATATTAAGAAACCCAATTGAACTCCTACTAAAACAACAATGGAGTAGGTGAAAAAATGCATAATGACAGTGTAGAATTGCAACAAGTTGAAGAGTGAATAGAAAAATTAATGGACAATTTTCAAATAACCATAACTTTCTGCTCGAGACTCAAAATTGAGCATGGAAGCAAGCGTTGGAAAGGTCTTGGAAATTGTAATATAATTGTTCACCTAGAAAATTGATCTGGGCATTCAATTCTCATGAAATCATAAGAAATAATTATGATGCATTATTGAACCAGAATGGTTCATATTTTCATGAAATTGTTGAAACAGTTAGCCTGACAAAGTTCTGTTGGCTACACATTTTGTAGAGTTAACAAAAACTAGATCAGATAAGGATAAAAAAAAAGTGAAGAGGAATGAAATATGCATAGGGGGATGAGATTAGAGGGATGGATTTCCATATGGGCATTGAAGGAACAAACTCCAATGGACATGGAGAAGGAAGGGATGAAAACATGAATATGGTAGAGACCATTAAAAATTTGTAGAAGGATGTCCAAATCCATAAAGCTGATAATGAAAGGCTTATGAAAGCTAAGGAGAAGCAGGAGGAATTCAACATGAAGTTAATTTAGAGCTTGAATAGAATAGAACCGAAATTGGAAAGGAGAGTGGCTCAAGCAAATTAGGAAGTCATAGGTCTCCTGATGAGAAAAGAAGAATAAGAAGTATTAGCATACATCACCATCACTCCCCGAGGAATTCCAATAAAAGAGCACACAACAAATAAAGTACATCCCCTTTCAGGAATCATAATAGGTCTGTGGTGGATGAGTTACCAAGAGAAATGAACAAAATCAAACCTTCTACATTTGATGGTGAGCACAAGAAGGATGAAGATGCAGAGACATGGCTGCTAGGCATGAGAAAGTATTTTCAATTACATAATTATTCTTCTCATGAAGAAGGAAGAATTTCCATCTATCAACTCAAGGGAAAGACATCCATGTGAATGGATCAACTTGTGCAGGTGCAACACATTAAAGAGAAAAATGTTACTTGGAGGGAATTCAAGAAGTATTTTGAAAAGAAATACTTGACTAAGAGATACTATGACAAGAAAATGAAAGAGTTCTTTGAACTCAAGCTTGGAAGTATGACCATAGATGGATATGAAATATGTCTTTTAGAACTGCTAAAGTATGTTTCTTTCATCAAGGATGAGACAGTTAAGATTCAAAGTTATTTGAGTGGATTTCCATCATTCATCAGTGACAAAATATAACATGCTGATCCCAAAACATTAGAGGAGACCATAAGGCGAGCTAAATGCCTATACAATCAACAAAAAACAAGGCCAACTTTCCAAAAATATTGGGAAGACAAGAAGAAATTCAAGATGGATTAGAGGAAGAAGGGAAATAAGACACCATTCTTCAGAAATAATCCTTAAGGAAAGCCAACTTCTAGAGAACCCAGAAGGACTGAGACAGGGGATCAAAGGACAAGGAAACTACCTATTCAATGTTGGTTTTTTAAAGGAGATCATATGTTTAGAGATTGTCCTCACAGAGGTGAACAAGTGAGGACTGTTCATAATGTACATCAAGCTGAAGCAATGGAAGACATGGGCATAAATGTACCAAGGATCTATGCATCCATGGACAAAAAAAAGGCAGAGTATCGACCACATATGATAGAAGTGGAAGGTATGATCAACAACCAAACCATTTCTATTTTAATTGATTCAATAGCTAGTCATAGTTATATAGATCCTAATATGGTGGAAAGTTTTCATTTTCCAAGAAGCAAGCCTGGAAAATCTTGGTTGGTGCAATTGGATACCAGAGCCAAAAGAAAATTTAATGAGATGGTTAAGTCATGTCTTATGAACATAAATGGACTGAACACCAGGGCATATTTGAACATCTTGCCTTTAGGTTCCTATGACTGTCTAATTGGGATGGATTGGTTGGACCAACATCATGCTATCATAGAATTTCATAAAAATGCATTTACTTTCTTGGATGAGGAAGGGAACCTAAGGACAATGTAGAGAATTCCTAGGGTAGTAACCATCAAAGAAATTTTAGCATTGTAGATGAAGAAATGTTATAGAAAAGGGTGTCAAATATTTGCAACTCATATGGAAGAAACACCTAAATATAGGGTGTCAAATATTGAATATTATGTAGTCCTAAAAGAGTTTGAATATGTGTTTAAGGAAATACCAGGATTACCCCCTAAAAGAGACATTGATTTCTCCATAAATTTGATGCCTGGAGCAACTCCAATATCGAAGACTTCCTACAGGATGAGTACACCATAACTGAAGGAGTTGCAAATGAAACTTGAAGAGCTCCTAAAGAAGGGGTATATATGCCCAAGTGTGTCACCTTGGGGTGCCCCAATTTTATTTGTGAAGAAAAATGATGAAACATTGAGAATTTGCATTGACTTTAGGCAATTGAACAAGGTAATTGTTAAGAATAAGTATCCTTTGCCAAGGATCGATGACCTCTTTGATCAATTGAAAGATGCAAAAATATTCTCCAAGATTGATCTTAGGTCTGGCTATCATCAAGTAAGAATTAAAGAAGAAGACATCAAAAAGACTTATTTCAGAACAAGGTATGGTCATTATGATTTCACAGTGGTGCCTCTTGGGTTATCAAGTGAACCAATCGTCTTCATGTGTTTAATGAATGGTATTTTCAGAGAATAGTTAGATACATTTGTCATTGTATTTTTATATGACATTATTATATATTGTAATTCGGAGGAAGAGAATGAACAACACTTGAGGATGGTATTACAAGTATTAAGGGGTATCAGTTGTATGCCAAATTGAACACGTGTTCATTTTATCAGAAGAAAATTCATTATTTGGGACATATCATTTCAGAGGATGGGATAGAAGTGGATCCTGAGAAGATAGAAGCCATTAGAGGATTGTCAGAGCCAAAGAATGTGACATAGGTCAGATCATTCATGGGCCTTGCAGGCTACTATAAAATATTTAATGAAGGATTCTCAAAGATTGCACATCCAATCACTTCCTTGCAAAAGAAGGGTGTGAAGTTTCAGTGGACATTGAATTGTGAAAAGAGTTTCCAACACTTGAAACAATTATTAACAAGTGCTCCAATACTAAGGATTGCAGATCCAAATGAAAACTTCATTGTATGCACCGATGCATGTAAAGAAGGACTTGGTGGAGTCCTTAGACAAAATGGATTTGTTGTATGTTATGAATCAAGAAATTTGAAGGAACATGAAAGATACTATGCCACTCATGATTTGGATTTGGCAACCATAGTGCACACCTTGAGAAAGTGGAGGCACTACCTCATGGGGACAAGGTTTGAGTTGAGGACATACCATAATGGTCTGAAATATTTATTTGATCAACCAACTCTAAATGCCAAACAAAGTAGATGGTTAGAATTTCTTAGTGAATATGAATTTGATATAAAGCATATCAAGGGGAAAGAGAAAAAAGTGGCTGATGCACTCAATAGAAGAGTGCATGAGTTGCATGCTACAACCATTATCATGTACCAATCATATTTGAAAGACATAATATTGGAGGTTGCAAAATCATATTTGCAATACAAGGAGTTAGTTGAAAAATTACAACAAGATATTTTGCAACAGAAAATTGAAGACTATAAGCTAGAAAATGATGAAATTATCATATACATGGGAATAATTTATGTACCAAATTCCTAGGAATTGAAAAATATGATATTGAGAGAAATGAATAATGTACCTTATGCTGGGCACCCAGGTTATCAGAAAACTATTGCAACTATCAAGAGCCAATATTATTGGCCATGCATGAAGAAAGAAGTTGCTGATTTTATTGCCAAATGTTTGGAATGTCAAAAGGTAATGGCTGAGCATAGACACCCAGATGGTTTTCTACAACCATTACCTATTCTTGAGTGGAAATGGGAAGCTGTAGCAATGGATTTCATCACCAAACTGCCCAGAACAAACAAGCAACATGATTCTATCATGGTAGTGGTGGATAAGCTTACTAAAACTGCCCATTTTATTCTAGTAAATCTCACTCACAATGAATTCAACATTGTTGATGTATATATGAGAAAAATTGCTTGATCACATGGTATACCCAAAAAAATTATGTTTGACAGAGATCCAAAATTTACCTCAAATTTTTGGAAGGTATTATTTAATGGATTTGGAACAAATTTGAATTTTAGTACAACTTATCATCCAAAATTAGATGGACAAACAAAGAGGGTGAATCAAGTGATTGGGGATGTATGTTGTAACACACCCACTATGGGAACTAATATTTTTTGGCTTTTTTCCTTCTTTTCCCCGAGGAACAGAATCCCCGAATTCCTATGCGGCCTAATGCAGACCCTACCATCGCTTATCCTTACCCATGTGATCGTTGGCTATGACCACAAGCCTTATAGGAGAGGTGCTTCTAGATTTCGCAATTCGGGAAATCGCGATGCATGTGTTCCCCTGCTCTATGGTCTCTCGAAGTGACGAAATCTGAAAGGAACCAACAGTTCGTCACATTTAACAATGCCTCGTATTAAAAACCTGGCATTCCAACTTTCGAAGTTTTGCATACCGGGTTTTCACGGTAGAAGAGGACAAGGGGTTCATACCCTTCGGTTTTCCGGGTGCCGAAACATTGAAAACCAAATTTACACGCACTAAGCCATATCAGGATTTCACAAGTCGGGAATTTGGGACTGGCATGTACCAGGGACTTGCCTCTAGATATCCTGGGTTCTGAAATACTGAGACATCAAGACTTATCCACACTATTATTATTTCAGGGTTTCGCAAGTCGAGGTTTCACAATATGCGCAGACTGGAGGTCTCACACTTAGGTTTCCCAGGAGTCGAAACTCCTAATCCTGTATTCATATCTAAACTCATTTCAGGGTTTCACAAGTCGGGACTTCGCGACTAGTGAGTACAAGGGAACTGACCCTTGGGTTTCCCAGGTGCCGAAACATCGAAACATCCAAACTCTAGACACGCTATGCCATTTCAGGGTTTTGCAAGTCAATATTTCGGGACTGGCGAGTACAAGAGACATGCCTTTAGATATCCTGGGTGTCGAAACACCGAAACACCATATCTCATCTGCACTATTATCATTTCGGGGTTTCGCAAGTCGGGATTTCGGGACTGGAGATTACAAATGAACTTACCCTTAGGTATCCTGGGTGCCGAAACACCGAAACATCAAGATTCTAAACACACTACACTATTCCAGGGCTTTGTAAGTCAGGATTTCAGGACTGACAAGTACAAGGGACTTGTCTTTAGATATCCCAGGCACCGAAACACCGAAATCTCAAATTCTAATCACCCTATGCTTATTTCGGGGTTTCGCAAGTCGGGATTTCACGACTAGAGAGTACAAGGGAACTGACCCATGGGTTTCCCGGGTGTCGAAACACCGAAACATCCAAACTCTAGACATGCTATGTCATTTCGAGGTTTCGCAAGTCGAGATTTTGGAACTGGCGAGTACAAGGGACTTGCCCTTGGATTTCCCAGGTGCCGAAACACAGAAAGACCAAAACTTATCCACGCTATACTTATTTCGGGGTTTCGCAAGTCGGGATTTTGCACCTAGCAAATACAAGGAAACTGACCCTTGGGTTTCCCGGTCGCCGAAATACCGAAACACCAAACTTTGAGGGAACCATTCTTTCTGGTGCAAGGTCTCCAAACTTAGGCCATAAAATCCTTCAACAGATTCTTGGGAAATTATCACCAGGCTTGGGGACATGAATGAAAGGACTTCTTAACTTATCTAGCTATGAACTCTGTGATAGAGGCGAGGTAATCTTATATATTTACTTAAACGATAGTCCTTTCAAGGAACTAACTCCGGCTCTAGAATAGTGAGGGAACTTTCCCAGAAGGAGGTGCCTTCAGGGAAATCCAACCAAGACATCGTGTGGGTCGAGTAAATGGGACAGATCTCCCGAGAACGGACTCGAAATCTGAACTTGTTCAATGTATAGATATACATATATATAAATGAACCGAATATGGCCATACAAGTATAAGCATGCATCTGCCTTTTCCGATCAAACACACCAGAAAAACACTTCTATACGGAAACCATTCACGAGTGTACAACCATGGGCATGCATTTCAGGAACATTCAATTTGAAATACAGGACATAAATACTTATCAGAAAACACAAGGTGTAATGCAACTGCTGAGAGGGGTGCTCATTTACACCCAACCGTAGGCTCAATGAATCCAAATGGATTTACCACTAGCCACCCCGAGCTAGACCACGATGCTTTGAGACTCAGTCTCTTACATCCCGCTCGTTGGAAGTCTAGGGCAAAGGTTACTCTCCTTCTCCTCTGCTCATGACTCCCTATATTTCCCAGAGTTCCTCTGGTTCTCCTTTTTGTGATCCCCCTCGTGCATGTGTGTGTATCCCTATCTGTATGCTCCACTCTCCCCCTGCTTCCACACTTATTTCCTCCTACGAGGTTGCCTGTGGCATGAAATTCCCTGTTCGATGGTCAGGTCTGAGAGCTTCTACGGATGGGTTGTTCACCCCATCCTCTCATTTACTCTAGAGGAGCCTCCCCACCTACCATCCTACCGGGTATTTCATTTCGAGGTCTAAGAGTGAGCTTTGGTTTTCCCGAGCACGTACAACCCAGTACAATTTTGGTTCGGTGGAATTTAACACAACCACTCCCGACCCCTTCCACTACCTCTCATCAGCCATCGTGGTCTCTTTTCAGCACATCCCCCTCTCAGTAGTCATGCAACATATATTCATACATCGTTTACATTCCTTGGACCTTTTATACAAAGGTCCGTTAAATCAAACATTCACAATCTTTGAGTTTGCCATAGTTCTTGGCTAATACAGTTATTTTTATAGACTGGGGGAAACAGGGTGTTACAATTCCCTCCCCCTTAAAGGAACATCGTCCTCGATGTTCTATCTATCAATATGACATGTATGTATAGGGGTAAACAAAATCAGATATGCTCTTTTCATGGCATCTTCCATTTCCCATGTAGCCTCATCTGGGCTAAAATGTTTCCACTGCACCTTGACCTATGCAATGGTTCATTTCTTGAGTGGGGTTTCCTTTCTGTCTAGTATGCATTGAGGTTCTAGTAGGAATTCTCCCTCCAGTTCCACATGGATCATAGAACAGTCAATTATATGATTAGAATCATGTACATATTTCTTCAATAATGAAAAATGGAAAACAATATGTGCTTTTACTGTGGGAGGAAGTGCTATCCTATAGGCTACAGGTCCCACTCTATCTAGAACTTCGAAGGGTCCATAATATCGAGGTGCCAACTTGGCACAAGATCCCATCCTCAGGGAACTCTTCCTAGGCCTAACTCTAAGATATACATGGTCTCCCACCAGGAACTCTCTTGGAGTTTTTCTTCTGTCGGCGTAGCTTTTCTGTCGGTTCTAAGCGACCTTTAGATTTTGTTTTATCTGAGTCCCTTGTTGTTCCATTTCTTTCAACATGTTAGGTCCAATGGTAACTTTGTTTATGAGATTACTCCAACTGACTGGAGTGTTGCACAACCTACCATAGAGGACTTCAAAAGGACTCATCTTCAAAGATTCTTGGTAGCCGTTGTTGTAGGCGAATTCCACCAGTGGTAGGAAATCTTCCCACCTATTGGGTTGATGCATTGCATGCATCCTGAGCATGTCTTCTAATATTTGATTCACCCTTTCTGTCTGTTCATCGGTTTGAGGGTGATAGGCTGTGCTAAATAGTAACTTGGTCTCCAGACCAGCCATCAGTGATTTCCAAAAGTTAGAAGTAAATTTTGTGTCTCTGTCAGACATGATCTCTTTCGGAATACCATGCAGTCTGAATACCTCCTTCATGAATACGTTGGTGATGTATATTGCCTTACAAGTTGACTTGATGGGGATAAAATGAGCGGACTTGCTCAATTTATCCACCACTACCATGATGGTGTTATTATGTTTGGTTGAGGTTGGTAATCCAGTGATGAAATCCATGGAGATGGTTTCCCATTTTCATTCCGGGATTGGTAGAGGTTGTAACAATCTTGCTGGGTGTCAGTGTTCTGCTTTCACCTGTTGGAATTCTATGCATTTGGCTAAGTACTCAGCTAGGCCTTTCTTCAATTCAGGCCAATAGAATTGTTTCCTGGTGGCCGTGATCATCTTTTGGTATCCTGGATGACTAGTGTAGGGTCTTTTGTGCAGTTCATCCATTATGAACCTCTTCAAGTCGTCACAATATGGGATATACAATCTATTTCTGTAAGTGAGAAGACCTCCTTCCATCATCTAGTAGCATCCATACTTTATCCCTGTGGGTTCTTGCTATAGGTACGAGGTCACGATCTAGAAGAATGTGTCTGTCTCTTGTGCATTTATGAATCTTTCCTTGACATCCATCTCGCAAGTGCTTACCACTGCTAGGTGAACTGTTTTCATGCTTCTGCTAAGGGCATTAGCCACCCTATTTTCCTTTCCCTTAATATGTTTGATTTCAAAATCAAACTCGCTGAGGAGGGCCATCCACCTAGCTTGTCTAGCATTGAGCTTTGGTTGGTCAAAAAAATATCGCAATCCACAATGGTCTGTCATAAGTACAAACTTTCTTCCCAGGAGGTAATGCCTCCACATTTTTAAGGCGTGCACTATGGCGGCCAGCTCTAGATCATGGGTCACATAGTTGAACTCATGCTCATTCAATTTTCAAGATTCATAGCAGACCACACTTCCTCCTTGCATGAGGAATCCTCTGAGCCCTTCCTTACAAGCATCTATGCACACAAGGAAGTCAGCTTCGAAATCGACGATCTTCAGCATGGGTGCATGGGTCAGTAGATGTTTCAGGGTTTGAAATCTTTCTTCACATTTTTGTTTCCATGTGAATTTTGTCCCCTTCTTTTGGAGGGTAGTGATTGGACACCCAATCTTGGAGAATCCTTTTATAAATCTCCTATAGTATCCTGCTAAGCCCATAAAGGATCTGATATCCGAAATGTCATTTAGGGTAGTCCATTCCATGATAGACCTGATCTTATCAGGGTCTACTGCTACCCCTTCTTCAGATAGGACATGGCCCAAGTAATGTATTTGCTTCTGGAAAAAGTCACACTTGCTAAATTTGGCATAGAGCTGATGTTCTCTTAGCACTTGAA
>ML802979.1:99385-127763 GCA_009831015.1 Picea engelmannii
TCAATGTCCCTTCTCAGAGGTAGACCCGATACCTCTTCCGGAAATACATCTCTGTATTCTTTCAGTGTGGGGTGGTCTTCGAGGCTTGGTTTTTCACCTTCAATTGTTTTCAATACCTATATTGCATATAGTGGACATCCTTTTCTGCAATACCTTCTCATTTGAAGAGCTGATATTTGTCTCACTGAGACAGGTTTTTGGATCCCTTGAAGGGTTATTCTCCTTCCTCCTTCGCTTACACATTCCAAGGTTTTATGGTAATAGTTCAGTTTGGCCTTATGAGTGGCTAGCTATTCCATACCAATCAATAGATCATACGATCCCAGGGGTAATACGTTAAGGGTTGCTTGGGTGGGGAATTCACCCATAATGAATTTGCAGGCTGGCATGGCCTTCGCTACCCTTCTTTTGGTTACAGTTGCTAACTGTACCAACCATGGCTTAACATTTTTATGTAGCTGTAGTTTACATTTATCAACAACCTTAGGGGCTATATAACTCAAATTTGAACCAGGGTCAATCAGAATAGACACTAGATGGTTGGTGATCATACCTTCAATTTCCACCACTGAAGCTTAGTGGTCAGCTTGGTTATTATCCAAGGCTACATAAATTTGCGGCACACTCCTGGCCACATCATTGACAGTGGTAGCGTCTTGAAGGTTGTAAATTCTTGGACTATTCTGTTGTCGGTGCAGGCAGTCCCTCAGTAGATGTTCTTCTCCACAACCCCAACATTTCAAAGGTTCTCTCTTTGGGTTATCAGTCTTTACTGGAGCAGATCTAGAAAGTTTATTTCCGCTCAAGGAGGGAAAGTTCTGCTGGTGTACACTTCGGGCTGGGAAGCTCATCCTTGAGTTCTTTTTATAGTCCTTAAATCTTGGGGATTTAAACCCCCTTTTCTAGATTCTCGAACTAATCTTCTTCTTCCAGCCTTCGCGAGGTCCTGTCCGGTGCCCAAGCTGTTCATAACAATATCTTGCCTTTCAGATAGTATCTTCTAGGGTCTTTGGTTTGTGAAATTCAATCATGTTCTGATAGTCCTTAGGTAGTCCACTGATGAATCGTTGCACCTTTTCCTTTTCTTCTTTTATGTAGGGTACATACCTTAACAACTCAAGGAATCTGCTGACATATTCCTCTATGGTGAGTTTCCCCAGCTTGAGTTCATAGAATTCTTTAGTCTTTTCGTCGAAATATTTTTTCGACAGATACTTCTTCCTAAAGTATTTCTCAAACCATTCCCAAGACATGTCTTCTTCATGAATCCATTTTACATTCTTAAGGTCTTCCCACCAAATGGAAGCCTTTCCATTCAGGTTGAAGGTGGCTATTCGGGCCTTCAAGTTTTCTGAGAAGTCATGGACTCTAAAATATTTCTTTAGTCCAAGCAACCAAGCCTCTGCTTCCTCTCCCTTCTTTATTTCACCGTCGAAGGAGGGTGGTTTGGCCTTCTTGAACTCTTCGAGATTATGACTCTTGGAAAGTTTTCGCTTCTTTCATTTTCTTCGGGAATGAGAACTAGTTCTGCTGCTAGAAGATTCCTTTGAGTCACCAGCTTCCTTTCCAGAGGAATCGTCCGACGCTTGTCCCTTATCTCTGGGGTGGACCTTTCTCGAGGTGCTCCTCCCAGTGTGGCCATTGACATGACCACGTTTCTGTATCTCAGGTTCATGTTGCAATTGTCTTTGTATGTCGGATAAGCTCTGCAGTAAAACTGCATTAATTTCTGTTTGCTTCTCTTGCTCTTTTATCATTCTCTCGTTGTCAGCCTTGGAGCTCTATAACTCGACCATGAGGCTCCCCACAGTCTTAGCTAGATCTGGAGGGGTCCCTACCACCCTCCTTTTGTCAGAATCTTCATCTTTATTGTGGGAGCCCTCCCCCACTTGATGGTGAGTCACCATTCTATGCGTGTGTAATTTCTTGCAGTTGATCGTCTGCTTGTGTGCAAAGAAAAATGCTTATTGTTAGTCAATATTCATATTCATTCATAACCAATACATAATTCATATTTTTCACAGGCACACACACAATAGGATTTTTCATTCTTAACCTCAACTTGTGATTAAGGGGGTTAAGATAGAGGGTTACTCCTTTTAGGGGTACTCCGAATGGAGTCTTTGCGCAACCCATTCATGAGACCAAGCAGGCCAAGTGTTTTAACCATGCTCTGATACCAATTTGTAACACACCCACTACGGGAACTAATATTTTTCATCTTTTTTCCTTCTTTTCCCCGAGGAACAGAATCCCCGAATTCCTATGGGGCCTGATGCAGACCCTACCATCCCTTATCCTTACCCATGTGATCATTGGCTATGACCACAGGCCTTATCGGAGAGGTGCTTCCAGCTTTCACGATTCGGGAAATCGTGATGCATGTGTTCCCCTGCTCTTTGGTCTCTCAAAGTTCCGAAATCTGAAAGGAACCAACAGTTCATCACATCTAACAATGCCTCAGATTAAAAACCTGACATTCCACCTTTTGGATTTTCGCGTACCGGGTTTTCATGGTAGAAGAAGACAAGGGGTTCATACCCTTCGGTTTTCCGGGTGCCGAAACACTGCAAACCAAATCTACATGTGCTAAGCCATATTGGGATTTCACAAGTCGGGAATTCAGGACTGGCGTGTACCAAGGTCTTGCCTCTAGATATCTTGGGTGCCGAAATACCGAGACATCAAGACTTATCCGTGCTATTATTATTTCGGGGTTTCGCAAGTTGGGGTTTCGCGATATGCGCAAACAGGAGGTCTCGTACTTAGGTTTCCCGGGAGTCGAAACTCCTAATCCTATATTCATCGCTAAACTCATTTCTGGGTTTTGCAATTCGGGACTTCATGACTGGTGAGTACAAGGGAACTGACCCTTGGGTTTCCCAGGTGCCGAAACACTGAAACATCCAAACTCTAGACATGCTATGCCATTTCGAGGTTTCGCAAGTCAGGATTTTGGGATTGGTGAGTACAAGAGACTTGCCTTTAGATATCCCGGGTGCTGAAACACCGAAACACCATATCTCATCCGTGCTATTATCATTTCGGGGTTTCAAAAGTCGGGATTTCGGGACTGGCAATTACAAAATAACTTACCCTTAGGTATCCTAGGTGTCTAAACAATGAAACATCAAGATTCTAAACACACTACACTATTCTGGGGCTTCGCAAGTCAGGATTTCGGGACTGGAGAGTACAAGGGACTTGCCTTTAGATATCCTAGGTGCTGAAACACCGAAACCTAAAATTCTAATCATGCTATACTTATTTCGGGGTTTCGTAAGTTGGGATTTCACGACTGGTGAGTACAAGGGAACTGATCCTTGGGTTTCTCAGGTGTCGAAACACCAAAACATCCAAACTCTAGACACGCAATGCCATTTTGGGGTTTCACAAGTCAGGATTTCTGGATTGGCGACTACAAGGGACTTGCCCTTGGATTTACTGGGTGTCGAAACACTGAAAGACCAAAACTTATGCACACTATACTTATTTCGGGGTTTTGCAAGTCGGGATTTCGCACCTGGCGAATACAAGGAAACTGACCCTTGGGTTTCTCGGTCGCCGAAACACCAAAACACTAAACTCTGAGGGAACCATTCTTTCTGGTGCAAGGTCTCCAAACTTAGGCCATAAAATGCTTCAACGGATTCTTGGGAAATTATCACCAGGCTTGGGGACATGACTGAAAGGCCTTCTTAACTTATCTAGCTATGAACTCTATGACAGGGGTGAGGTAAGATTAGATATTTACTTAAACGGTAGTCCTTTCAAGGAACTCACTTCGGCTCTGGAATAGTGAGGGAAATTTCCTAGAAGGAGGTGCCTTTGGGGAAATCCAACCAAGACATCGCGTGAGTCGAGTAAATGGGATAGATCTCCCGAGAACGGACTCGAAATCTAAACTTTTTCAATGTATAGATATACATATATATAAATAAAACGAATATGGCCATACAAGTATAAGCATGCATCCATCTTTTCTGATCAAACACACCAGACAAACACTTCTATACAAAAACCATTCATGAGTGTACAACCATGGGCATGCATTTTAGGAACATTCAATTTGAAATACAGGACATAAATACTTATCAGAAAACACCAGGTGTAATGAAACTACTGAGAGGGGTGCTTGTTTCTACCCAACCGTAGGCTCAACAACTCCAAATGGATTTACCACTAGCCACCCCCGAGCTAGACCACGATGCTTTGAGACTCAGTCTCTTACTTCCCACTCGTCGGAAGTCCAGGATGAAGGTTACTCTCCTTATCCTCTGCTCATGACTCCCTGTATTTCCCGAAGTTCCTCTGGTTCTCCTTTTTGTGATCCCCTTCACACGTGTGTGTGTATCCCTATATGTATGCTCCACTCTCCCCCCCTTCCACACTTCTTCCCTCCTATGAGGTTGTGTGTGGCACAAAATTCCCTGTCAGATGGTAAGGTCTGAGAGCTTCTATGGATCTGCAGTTCACCCCATCCCCTCATTTACTCTTGTGGAGCCTCCCCACCAACCATCCTGGTGGGTAATTCATTTCGGGGTATGAGAGTGAGCTTTGGTTTTCCCGAGAACATACAACCCAGTATGGTTTTGGTTCGATGGAAGTTAACACAGCCACTCCCGACCCCTTCCACCACCTCTCATCAGCGATCGTGGTCTCTTTTCAGTCTCTTTTCAGCACATCCCCCTCTCAGTAGTCATGCAACATATATTCATACATCATTTACATTCCTCGGACCTTTTATACAAAGGTCCGTTAAATCAAACATTCACAATCTTTGAGTTTGCCATAGTTCTTGGCTAGTATAGTTATTTTTACAGACTGGGGGAAACAGGGTATTACATATGTGATGGATACACCATCAAAATGGGAAGACTACGAACACTTAGTAGAATTTTCTTATAACAATGGGTACCAAACATCTCTAAATATGAGCCCATTTGAGACACTTTATGGCAGAAGGTGCAACACACCAGTAAGATGGGATAACCCAGCAAATAGAGCAATGGTTGGGCCAGATTTACTCAGGGAAATGGAGTAGAAAATGTTGAAAATAAAACAAAATTTAAAGGTTTCCCAAGACAGACATAAAAAGTATGCTGATAAGGGTAGAACTCACAGGGAATTTAAAGTGGGGGACTATGTATTCTTGAAAGTGAAGGCCAACAAAAGTTCCCTGAAGTTGGGAAATTGTTCAAATTTGGTAGCTCGCTATTGTGGGCTGTTTGAAATCCTAGAGAGGGTTTGGCTTGTAGCATACATGCTTTCCTTGCCTACAACAATGACCATTCATAATGTATATCATGTATCATTTCTTAAGAAATATATACCTAATGCTAATCATGTTATTGATTGGAATGCAATTTAGTTGGAGCAATAAGTCGCTTTCCAAGTACATCCAATACACATTTTGGACTGAAAAATTAAATAGATCTAGAATCGAGCCATAGGGATTATAAAGGTCCAATGGATCTTGTACGGTCCTGAGGACACAATTTGGGAGCATGAAGATGCTATGCAGGCAAAATTCCTGCATAATTTTGAATATTTTTGAAATTTTGGTTTTATATGTGTACATAATGCACTAAGGGCAGTGCATAAATAAGGGGAGGGGATTGGAATACCCCTAGGTCGAACCCTAACTGTAACTGTAAATGTAAATGTACTTAATCTGGTGAGATGTTTGATATCATTATTGTATTCACCTTCAATGGCATAGTGCGCACATGTACTGCACACTAATATGATGAAGTGTGCACATTCTAGGATACTGTGTGCAACAAACTTTAGTGCATGAGGCCAGAGAACCTTTGTGTATATGTTGTGTTTTATATGTTGGTGAGCTAGTTATTTTAATCTAGGAGGCTTATGTGTTGAATTAGGATGGAGAGCCTAGATGCTAAAGGCCAGTGAGCCTATTTTTGTAAATGTCTTATCATCAATATAATACATCACTGCATGTAGACCGACCATGATAAAATAGTATGGGGGACTAAACTCCACTAGTTAGGGAAAGGGGGGGAAATAAAAGTTAAGGAAAAGGGCTAAGCTAGGGAGCTTAAGAAAAAAATGAATATTATATTAATATTCCTTAAAGTATAAAGTATGGGTAATTATTTTATCCTAAGTACTAAGGATGGGGACAAGTGGAACAAAGTAGCTCTCAACATGACAAGTGTCAAGTTGGGAACATGCATACATATATCTTGGACTTAGTTCATTTTCCCATTCATTCCAGGATCATACACACACTCATTGAGCTATCCTCCGTACCTTTCTTTTAAGATCACTATACCTATACCCATACCAGTACCTGTACATGTACCTGGTTAGCTTAGGAGCTGGATTGAAGAAGTAGCTTGTCAGGCCTGTGGGAGATTGAAGAGGTGGGTTGTCAGGCCCATGAGAAAATCTCTCTAGGTGAGAGAATTGTTGGGAATTGATTCCTGAAGGTGCTAAACTGCATCTACAGGGCTCTGAGACTTCATGTCTGACATGTTTCTGAAGCCCAGAAAGGAAGTGGGGAAGCCAAAGGACTATTGAGAAGAGAAGGGGCACACTTCCTGGGGTGGGACATGCATGTGGGGAATGGGGGACTATAGGATGTTAGTTTGAGTTGGTAGATGTGACAGTCTTTCTTGTTGTCTAAGATACATCAGCCTGTTTAGGAATTCCTTTACCCATGTGGAGTTTAGTTCTAGCTCCGGGGTGACCCACTATTGAGAGTGATGAGCAGTGTGGTCTAAGGATGGGAGGTTTGTGGAAGATCTGCATGCAGTTGGTGATATTTTTTCCAAGATAAGTGTCAATTGTGTGTTAAATTACATGCTGCATTATTATTTATGTGTTTATTTTTATGGGTTTTTCCTATGTGTGGTTTATACCCATCTTTATATTTATAGGTATTTCCTGTCTATGCTACATGTATCTGTTTACTGTTATCTCCATCTGAATCTATGCAGTTACAAAATGTATTTTTCTGTTTTAAGTTATATATATAAAGTTCCGCAAGAGTTTCTGTGTGTATATGTTTTAATTTGCATACAATTCGATTTTTTTTTACGTGGCATTGCCCAGTTGGATGCTGGGGATGTTACATGACACTCCGATCAATGATAATTTGGTATGAGGAAATATCAATGAGTGTGTATCAATTCACACCATTGGGGTATCCAACAAAGATACAATCTATTCTTTGTGGATCAAGTGCCTTTCTCTTCTCAGAGGGAATCCTGGCCCATGCATGAGAACCAAATATACGAAAGTGGGTCACTTCCGGTTTGAGGCTGCTCCAAGCCTTGTAGGGGGTTTTATCCTTGACATATCTATGGGGAGATATTTTTTGGATGTAGGTTTCACAAGTAAGTTCTTCAACCCATAATCTCCGTGGAAGTGACTTTGCATGTAGCATGCAAGATGCCATCTCTTTCAGAGATCTATTTTTTCGCTCAACAACTCTATTTTGCTGTGGAGTATAGGGAACCACGTGCTGCAACTAAATCCTGACCTCAAGACAAATATTCTGTATCTCATGGTCGACATAAACCCCCCATTATATGTTTGGAGGGATTTGATCTTCTTTCCCGACTATGTTTCAACAAGGGATTTGAAATATTTGAGGTGTTGAAAGACCTTTGATTTTTTCCTGAGAAAGAAAGTCCATGTGAAGCATGATAAGTCATAAAAAAAAATGAGCATGTACCTTTCTTTACTAATTGATGGATGCAGAAAAGGGCCCATTATATCACTATGGATTGGATCTAAAGGAAAGGAGGCCTTCCGAGTCTTTCCTTTGTCGAATTTCTCTTGAGGGTGTTTTCTAAGAACACATCCCTGACAAATTCCTTTGGAGAAGTGGATGTCACATAGACCTTCAACCATTCCTATCTTGCTAACTTTTTGCATATATCTGAAATTTAAATTCCTGAACCTTTCGTGCCATATCCTACTACTTTCATCAACATGGGTAAGTAGTAATGAAAAATATGGTTCAATAAATTTAGAAAATGTGTAGAATCTAGATTGATGATTTACCTCACCGGTAGCAACCTTGGAATTGGTTTGCATGTCATAGATATCCACAACATCAGGTGTGAATATAACTCTCTTTCCGGTGCTGGAGTTTGTCATTTGATACACAGAGAGAAGATTGAAAAAAAGTTTGGGAACATGTAACACATTCTTGAAGCTTCCGTTTGTGAGTTCAATTCTTCCTTTGCCTGTAGCCTCGACTTAAGAGTTGTCCCCCATCAGAATAGGAGGACCTTTGCATGCATCCAAGGAAGAGTATAGTTATTTTGTGGCTTCCATGTGGTGTGATTCACTTGAATCTACGATCCAAGCATCGAGAGATGATTTGATGGAAATCAAAGCATGGATATAATTTCCTTTCTTTGGATTCTGATCTTCTAGCTTCTTCTTCTTGAAACCCTCGGGGATGCAATCTCCAAGGTATTTTTGTTGAATTATTTGGTCCATTTGATCTATATTTTTCTGCATACATGCGGATTCTAGATGGGATCCGCGTATTCTGAATGGAATCCTTTATGGAAGTAAGTGCATTTCTCCCCTTTTCTTCCCTTTCCTCCTTTGGATCTGGAGGAATCGTTGAAGGATTTCTAGTACCCTTCCTTCTTTGGATTTTCATGTCCCTTCCCTTTGTATTTATGTTTATATTTCTAATTTTGATGACCTCTACAATCTTGCACAGTAAGTGCATGTGCCTTTGGGCCTTTGATTTTTCCCATATTGATGAGTTTGTTCTTCTCTTGTGTCAGAGACTCGATAAAGGCCTCAAGAGAGGGAATCATCTAGGTGGCTCCAGAGGTGAGCCTAACTAAATGAAATGTGGATACAAAAACTGATTATTTTGAACCAAGTTTGGAGAGAATGGCAAGAACCATTTTTTTCTCCTCAGATTTATCAAGCCCGCAAGCCTTGAGTTGTGACAACAAATCCTTATATTTGATAAATAAATATTGGAGATTGTCTAAGGTTTTTGGATCCAAAGTGATAAATTCCACCTCGAGCATGTGTCCCCTCATCTCATCATGTTTTCCAAAAATCCCTTCCATGGTAGTCTAGGCTTCATTGGGGGTTTTACAACAGGATATGTGAAAGAGGAGTTCAGGAGAATTGAGATTGCAAATAGTTCCAAAAGCTTCATCCATTCAATTCATATACTTGGATTTTTCTATGGATGATGTGGGTTCGGTCTCTGTGTTCATGGTTAACCTATATAATCCTCTTCTTTGAATATGCACTATCATCTTGTCCTTCCATGAAAAGAAATTGTATGATGTAAGAATGAATTCTTTTGGAAATTCCATTTTTCCCACTGTCTTCAATCTTTGGTACCTGCAAAAAGAGTATAGTGTGTATTTTTCCTAGCAATCTGTCGACTTTGATACCATGTAAATGTGAATGAACCTACACAGATAAGATCTAGCTAGAAAAAATACATACACATTGTTGAGGAAAAGATATGAAATGATCTTACTCAAGAATTTTCAGATCTTACATGGCTAAAGAAGGATATACAAGAATATCACCCTATGTTTATAGCCATAAAAAATGTTATCCTAATTCACAAGTATTGTTTACAAGTACTGAGGCTGTTTTTTTTTATAAATAAATTTTTGTTGAAAAATTCATTATTTATGTGTTTTTCTGAACATAACAAATGCTGAAATAAATATAGAGACAGAAGTAAAGACACCAAGTCGATAATCAAAATAGATGAGACATAAAGAAATCCTTTATTTCATTCCAATTCATCAAATAATTGTTCTCTTTACAAAATTTCCCGAGGAAGTTTTGGACCAAAGTCAAACTTAGATGTCCCCGATGAAACATACAAAAGGACTTCTGACAGAAAATAAAAACACTGAACTTTAAAAGCTGGATCAACTTGCCACATATTGCTGCCCACTTGAATCTCTGAAAAACAAGTGTCTGAATGATGTAATTCAACCCTGAATCTTGCTATCTATTAGCACTAGGAATCACCCTCAAACTGTAATGAGGATAAGCCTAATACCCATCAATTTATACAGTAAATGTAAATGAGTTTTAAGGGGGTCAAATGGATAAGACTTGAGATAATAACGTTCTAACTCAGAAAATCTGGGCTAGCATGCACAAGCAATTGAGGTCTTGCATTAAATTCAGTCAATAAGTTGGAGTAAAGGTGAGTAGGAGGAAGATGTTGGTGAGAAAGTGTAGAGGTCTCCTATGGACATCAGGTCTTCCAACAGCCTAAGGAGGAAAAAAAACTCAAACACAAGATCCTCTTGAATTCAAATTTTTAAGGAAACTGAAAGACATTATAACAACACTATAATCAAACATTCATCATAATACAATTACAATAATCCATGTGAATCAGTCAATCATGAACTCTCTTAGTATCAAAGGCAAATAATATGGAAGAAGAATGATGACTTAGATTAATCAAGAAGTCTCAAATCAAGTTACATAATGAGAGAACCAACGTTCTTCATCAAAATATTACAATAAGGGAACCTAGCTCAACCATCGACCTTTACAAAATATAAAAAATGAATATATATAAGTAGAAATGCTGCAACCATCAAGAGTGTGATCGAATTGCTACATTCAAAGTTTTTAGTTGGCGTCTGCTCTGTTAGACTATGTAAACAATCTTTTGTTGTCAGATGCGAGCTCTAATATGCCAATCCTTTTTGGCTTTCCATTTATGTGTTGAGACGAGGTCTCAACCACCGCTCTCATTCTCATTAACTTCCTTCATCAGGATCAGGATGAGGCTTGACACCCATGATTGTTCTTAGACGGTGCCAACAAATTATGCGAGTCAATTTTGACGCCTTGAGGTTATGAAAATCCTCTTCTGTGACCAAGCACTTAACTAAAAGGTGTTTCATGACTTCGTGTTTCGGGTGCTTCGATGTGA
Organism: Picea engelmannii; assembly: GCA_009831015.1. Taxonomy (NCBI): domain Eukaryota; kingdom Viridiplantae; phylum Streptophyta; class Pinopsida; order Pinales; family Pinaceae; genus Picea; species Picea engelmannii. The sequence continues at coordinate 110,322 of ML802979.1, forward strand.
GCCACTCCCAACTCTCCCGATTTTTGAACTTGCGAACTGGAGCCTAGAGAGCGTTAGCTGCCTTCTTATGGACCCCTCCGATATGACCACCGCTACGACCTAGGGATTATCTTCAAGGCGCTTCGGGCTTTAGTCCTTTGGGACTTTTCAATGTTTCTCATTTTAAAACTCCCTAAGTAATACTCTCAGAGTGACAGATCTGATGACATGTGGATCTTGCTAATTGAACGATCAAGATCTATTTTGGGATTCGACCATTGATTTCGGGCCTTGAATGAGTCACTCTGGGTGTTGTGCTTTGTGGTCATGGCTACAGCCTGCGACCCTTGGCAATTTTATGTGATAACATTTGGCTCCAAAGGGGATGGCATGCTCTCTGTGAGCTGCCAAGAAAAATTAGTTCCAGTGCCTTAGCTGTTGGGTTATGGAGTCATGCTATGAAACATCATACTAAAGAAAACATGCTGACACATACACTATTATAAAAATGAAAGAAAACACACCTTCTCATGAGGGATATTATTTATTTACAAAACCTAAGTTAACTGACTTTTACAAAATGCTAGGTGAAAGAAAACTTCCACCATAGCCATTCAAAAGACAAGGAATGCGTGACAACTGACTAATTTCATTCTAATGATCACCCATATTACCTTCAAATGATGATAAAAAGATAAAGCCTACATGATACAAAATCATTTGAAAAGTGTAACTTTATGTACTCATCGACAAGGTCATGAAACTGAAGGAAACACATGATTAAATTATGAAAGGTTACCTTCACTATTTCAAATCTGCTGACAGTTGGCTTGATGTCCTCTATAAGCACACTTGATTGAATGACAGCTACATGCATATTTGGGTCAAAAAACTTCTTGTTGTGAACTGTAGGTACAAGTGGAAGAAGGTTGGACGTAGGAGGCTGCTGATCCACTGATGACTGTAGATTTACTTCTGGCTATGTATAAACAATCTATTTACTTGCCTCAACTAAGGGATGCTCCTAGTCAAACTCTCAGGTTGTGTCTTCTATGACAAGGCCAACTTCTATATCATCCTTACTATCTTCATCATGATCAAATATAAGATAAGCTTGATGCTCATCATCACTAGAATATCCATAAAAAATTGGCTGCCTTTCATATCTATGATCAGCCTTTAAAGAAGTAATTTTATCAAGAATATAACTGTTAAAAATATCCATTTCAGGAACAATATTAACTTTTGCTTCTAGCTGTTCATACACATGATTTTCATCAAGACAGGGCTGCTCATGGATACCTGCGTCGAAGGCAAAATTATCCATTATTTTCTTCATAGGGACAATAGGTAAAAACTGCCTTACGTTCAGAGTTGAGATGATACTGACTTTGAATCCTGCGACAAGCTCTAAGGTTCTCCTCTACTTCCTCAACATCCATGAATAACTGTGATAAAGATGTGGATTTACTTTCTCTTAGGAGAAGGACAAGCTCTGAATGCTAATCCATGACATAGTAGACCATGGCAACAGTCTCTGTGGGTCTGATCTCTACAGGAATACTATGATAAACATTGTAAAACCTCTTGTTGAAGAAAGCCAATGATTCCTCTTCCCCTCTCCTCAAGGTATTAAAATCATCCCAGTACCGATCAAGCGAATTGTTATCACCTCACCAATTTAAAAAATCATTGTATAGCTCAACCCAAGAACCAATGGAGTCAACTCCCAAACCCTTAAACCATATAGCAACATCTCCTAACAAGGCTTTGGAAAACAACCTCATCGTAACATCCTCATGAACTATCTCAAACTGATCAATAAAATTCTCGAAAGCCTCCACATGCCTCTTAGCTGTAACATGATCCTCTCCAGAAAAATGAGGAAAGTACTTAAAGAAATCAAGAGGATAAGGATGAAGATGATATGGAATCTTTAAAGGTTTAAAAAGATTGTCTCTGATTCTAGTTTGAAAACTAGTGGGATGAATATGAGGCATAACACACTGATGGAAAGGCTCAACAGTAAAAACAGGATGTGATGAGATTTTAGGAGGCCGTGAATCAATTTCAACCTCCCAGGGGTACAAGGGTGATTGATTTAAGGAGTGGCTTCAATATGAAAATCATCCTTATGAGTATGCTGAGATGAGGATATAATATCAACATCTACAACATAGGCAGAAAGTAGGTTTGCTTGTTCCAAGGATCGATATATAAAGGAAGGTTGGTGATCAACCGAATAAACAAAGAAAAATATGATCCTCTTTATATGTGAAGGGAAAAACAAAAATGAGTTGATAAAGAACAAAAAAAGTTCATGAAGACAGCTCATAAGATGATACCTAGTTATTCCCTTCATCTTTCTATCAATAGGATCCTCCCTAGTGGATTCTCTGATGTGGAGTCTCCAGGTAGCTGATTACATTCAATTTATGTATCCCTCTCTTATCTACCATCAAGATTCGGATCTATGTCATTCTTCCTAGGGAGCTCTTTAATCTGCGCAAATCCATCCCCGACAACGACGCCATTTATGTTACCACTAGGAATCACCCTCAAAATATAATGAGGATAAGGCCAGTACCCATCAATTTATACAGTAAATGTAAATGAGTTTTAATGGGGTGAAATGGATAAGACTAGCATGCACAAGCAATTGAGGTCTTGCATCAACTTCAGTTAGTAAGTTGGATTAAAGGTGAATAGGAGGAAGACTTTGGTGAGAAAGTGTAGAGGCATGCTATGGATATCAGGCCTTCCAACAGCCTAAGAAGGAAAAAAAACTCAAACACAAGATACTCTTGAATTCAAATTTTCAAGGAAACTGAAAGACATTATAACAACACTATAATCAAACATTCATCATAATACAGTTACAACAATCCATGTGAATCAGTCAATCATGAACTCTCTCAGTATCAGATCCAAATAATATGGAAGAATAAAGCTGACTTAGATTAATCAAGAAGTCTCAAATCAAGTTACATAACTAGAGAACTAGTGTTCTTCATCAAAATATTACAATAAGGGAGCCTAGCTCAATCATCGACCTTTACAAAATATCAAAATTTCCTATATATAAGAAGAACTTCTGCAACCATAAAGAGTGTGATCGGATTGGTGCATTCAAAGTTTTCAGTCGACGTCTACTCTGTCAGACTGTGCATACAATATTCTGTTGTTAGACGCGAGATCTAATCTTCCAATCCTGTCTGGCTTTCCATTTATGTGCTGAGACGAGGTCTCAACCACCGCTCTCATTCTTAGTAACTTCCTTCATCGGGATCAGGATGAGGCCTGACACCCATCAATGTTCTTAGACGTTGCCAACAAATTCCGTGAGTCAATTTTGATGCCTTGAGGTTATGCTGCATGCAAATCCTTTTTTGTGACCAAGTGCTTTCCCAAAAGGTGTTTCACGACTTCGTGTTTCGGGTGCTTCGATGTGAGCCACTCCTGACTCTCTTGATTTTTGAACTCACGAATTGGAGCCTAGAGAGCACTATCTCCCTTCTTATGGACCCCTCCAATATGACCCCCACTATGACCTGGGGCTTATCTTCAAGGCGCTTCGAGACTTCGGGTGCTTCGGGCTTCGACCCTTTAGGACTTTGCGATATTTCTCATTTTAAAACTCCCGAAGTAAAACTCCCAGAGTGATAGATCCGATGACATGTGGATCTTGCTAATTGAATGGTCTAGATCTATTTCGGTCTTCGACCATTGATTTCGGGCTAGGAATGAGTCTCTCTAAGTGCTATGCTTTGCGCTCATGGCTGTGGCCTGCGGCCCTTGACAACTTTATGTGATAACACTATCTACAATTAGACCCTTAGTATGATTCTCCTTCTATTCTCCTCTTGTTCCTCCGTTTCCTTTTTCCTTTAATCAAATTAGAATTGGTTGAAGTAGTTGAACTACTTCCTTAGTTAATTTAACTAAAACTCAACCAACTTTTTAGTTAAGGGGGAAAAGTAATAAATCATAATAAGGGTTTTTAAATAAATAATAACTAGTAGGTGGGAACCCTTGTGACTCCCTTTAACTTTTAACAATCATAACACAACTATTTAATCAAACAAAACATCCCTCCTTGTGACTCCAATTATCACATTCATATTTGGCAATTTATCTCAATGATAATTGAAATTATTTCCAAAAATATATTACCCATATATCCAAAAAATAGTGTGTTGTCCAAAAATTCAGAAGTCAGTTGTTCTCAACAATTAATAAATAAAAACTTAAAATCCATATTTTCCACTTTGGGAGGCAATCTTTCCCTTGTTGCCGCTGTCAGTTTTTGATCTCTCTGAATTTTCCTTAGGCTGTGTGGAGCCTTTAGGCCTAATCTCACTGATCACATGAGAGCAATCGTCCCTCAAATGCATGTGGGAGGACATAGATTTATCAGAGTCATTGGAGGGTGAGGAAGGGGTAGCAATGGATTTTCCTTTGTTAGGGCCATTGTGGGCCTTGATTTTCAACATTTTTCTCACATGGGAAGGATGAACTAGTGAGTGGATAGGGGCAGCTTGGACAATTTGATTGATAGGAAGAGGAGCAGGTAAAGACAAGTTAGGCCAGCCACGATGTTGGGAGACTACCGGGTGGACAATCTCTTGCCATCCATCGCTTTTGAGAACTTCAGGATGTAGTGAGACATGAGGAGGCACAATGATACCAGGGACCTGTGGGGCTTGGAAGGGAGGGATTTTGGGCCTCGCCTGGACCACCCCTTGCCCAATCCAGTTAAAAAACCCAGCTTGAAATAGCTGGCCTAACTCTTACGAGTATGCATCAAAGTGTATGGAGAATATTAGCCTTCTAGGGCCCCTATTCCAATTACCTCTCCCTCGGTTACCTCTTACATGGCTACCTCTGCTGAAAAACATCATTCCTGTATGTATAATTGATTAGAAAATAGTTTCTTTAACAACCATACATGACAACTCTTTTAAAATATGAAATAAAATTTGGCTCAACAACATATCAGACTCATGCAATCCAATCCATACAAATTGTTTAATAGTTCTCAATGAGCAGGGGGTGAAAAAAGGTTTTGGGATATGCGAGGGGTTGTATTGAGCGAAAAATGTTAAAATAAGGGGGAAAGATCATGATTATTGCTCACAGACAATAAACAATCAACTGTAACGTAAACCAATATACATATATATATATATATATATATATATATATATATATATATATATCACTGTAATCCATCCCTGCGATCTTAAACTGTCATAATACAGAGTTTCCTTTAACTATAATTAAAATTTAGGAATAGGGACCGGATAATGAATATGGGAAGGCAAGGGGATTGCAATTAGCGAAAAGTGAAATAATGGTAGGGGAAAAGAGAGGATATTGTTCGTAAAATCAATTAAGTAATCCATAAAACAATTCTGTATTTAATGAAAATGATCCAATGCCAAATAAACAACTACTGTGATCAATTAAACAATTACTGTGTGTTAACACTTGTTCACTGTCCATATTTAAATATTCAACACTTTTAATTAACACAGTGTCATCATACTCAAAATCAATATGCCTTCCAAACAACCTGTATAAAAATTATGTTTACTCTCATTTCTTCCATTTTATATTTAAACCAAATTCCAATGAACACACAGTCATTTGTTTCAACTCTATTCAACATCAAACCTTAACCACTGTCCATAAATTAATTCTTCAAATCAAACACAAACACAAGCTCTTTAAAACGTGCCTGATTCCATTCCTTCAACCAATCTTAACAATTAAATTTCAATGAAACCATACCATTAAAATCCCCGTGCCCATCTCTGATGGTGTAATAAAAAGATACAATGCACAATATCCATAAATCATACACAGTGGATAACCAAGCCACAACTATCAACACTTTAAATTGAAATAATCCCGATTGGGCAATTTAAACACACAGTAACAACGACCATCATATTAATTAATAACACGTTGTAGGAAACATACAGATCAATGCATAACACAAGGAAACATACCCCCAATCAAACCATAAAACAATGCTGAGTTATCAATCCAACTATCACAATAAAAGAATGCAACAACTATATACCAATAATCATTTTCGATTATAACTGTGTAATCAACTCTATCAATAGAGATGATCCAACAATCAACCACTGTCGACACTATTCCACCAACTCATAACAGTCAACTAGATACCTGACATGATATAACTGACTCCATTTATCAAAATTAGGCTCTGAATAATCAAGGGTTCGCTCGGTGGAACCAACACAGGGATACTAGAGTCGACCATACCAAAAACATGTGAGAACCCTTAGAGACAACACGATGGAAAAACAAGCATTATAACCCTTAACTCGTATGATAGGGTGAAAGTCCGACCTTAGGCAGGAGAGACTATGAACAAAGGAGAAGAGATCCTTACTTGCCAATAAACAACACCGAGAATACGTAAGGCATAACCCTCGTGATTTTTCCCAAAAAATCGAATAATGTTGATATAAAAGCAGAGCCATGAAACAACAACCAACCCTAAAACAATCCTCTTGGAATAATAGCCACCATAACCAACTGTGCAAAGACCAATAACATAAAACGAGCCCATGCCCAGGTGGAGAATGATATGCAGCAACCCAAAGGTGGTTAAAATCATACACAACAACCCCATAAACCAAATATGACCGGGTAGTTACAAAACTGTGAGGAGATGGCTAGCAAGTCCACATGGAATTAAACCCTCCAAGAAAAACCCATAAAGACAACAGAGAGCCTTCACGGCTTCCAACACATACAACAGTTAATGAAATTGCAACTTCAACAATCAAATTTTCCATTTGCAACGGATAACACAAACAACCATTCTAGAAAAACACCATGAGATTACACAGTTTCCAACCTAAAGAAAAGAACAGACCAATACATCACCGACCCAATATTTATTTCATAAACAGAGCGAGTTCATGCATGGTAAAAAAAACATACTTGTAACCAAAATGCCCTTAAAAATGCAAGCTTGGTCGAGCAGTTCCTTCCTTGCCTGAATATCAGAGCTTAACCATAGCGAAAATCAATTGAGCAATAGCCAAGATAGGGTGATGGCCAGTGGGGAAGTATGGAATAACGTGTAGTAAATGCACGTCGCTTCCATCCTCTCCTCATTCAATTACGTAGTACACACCAACCAACCAACATTAATCCATTCAATTAATCCATGCATCGAAACTAACATACATTGCTTGCCAAATGTGCCACCCAATATCATATTAACCATTGCCAAAACATACCATAACGTATATAAATTTCTCCTTCATATAACTCAATAAAGCCACTAACATTGCTATTTAGGACTAACATCATTTCTTTAATTTCAAATGCATATAGTATAGCATACCATAACATAGCTTAGTTTCTTCTTGTTGGATTTTATTCCATATTTCTCTTGTTTCTTGTTATAACTAACATGTGTCTTGTGTAGGTAAAATATGTGAAGAATCATGGCTACAATAACAATTCCATAACTATGAATATAAGCCATTCATACATAAAATTTAGAGTTTAGACTAATGAAACCCACACATAGCATGCATTATCCATTTGCCATTATGTCGCAAATAAAACCAATATTTCACCATCAATCATGTAGAAACTTGTAAGCATCATCAAAAAACAACATAAAATGTGTAACAAGACTATATATGATCCTCCAATCTGCAAGGGGGTCCCACCTACTAGTATTATATATATCATTAGCTTATAATTAATAGGCTTTTAGCAATGCTTTGCGAGCGAAATCCTTGTTGCAATTTTTATCGTCAACAAACTGGAGACTCTAGAGGGAAATTTGTTTCCAATAAATTAAGAACTCAAAACACATAGTTTCACAGAACAAGAACAATAGATCAAGAAGATATTACCAGGAAGAATATGCAATAGGGGGATGTGAGCGGATTTAATGGAAAAATGACCGGGAATTTGGGAATAACTCATGAAAAATGTTAAGTATGAGGGGGGTTATCCCTATATGCATAATCATTCAACCAGAACCTACTCTTTACTTCAAGGAGAAAATTTTATGGGCTTGCTCTTTTAAATTCTCAAATGAATGAAGAAATGGAAAGCAAAAGTGAGAGATAACCAATTTCTTTATAAGACAATAGTGAAAGAAGATAACAATTTCAAGTGTGCTTTCAGGGGGAACATTGTAACAACTATGTAAGCTTGATTGTTATTGACTAACAATACTTTGCAGGAGTGTCACTGTGGCAGAACTGATCCACCATCTTATTCTTGACCAAAAATCAACTAAAAGATGAAAAGCAATAAAAAACATGACATAATTAAGATTACAAAATTGAAAACAACAAACAATAAAAAGACATAATTGTAAAAGCAACAGGAAGCTTATCAAAAGGAAAGAAGAAATGAAAAAAAAAAAGAAAAATAGTGGGAAGATGAAAGCATAACTAAACTACTAATATACAGAAAATCCAAACAACGTTAAAACTTTTAAAGTTGGTTCCACGTAATGTTTCAAGTGAGAACCGTTAGTGTTGTAGGAGAATAATCGCTCCTGTAAATATTTTAGAATGTAAGAGTTAGTACCTAGGACAAAAGTGATTTTGAAAGGACCCAACCATAGTTATTGAAACTTTGAGACAATTAATAGTCCTTTAAAGTACACAATTAGATGATCAAGATAGACATGAATAACCTTACCGATCTAATCATCAAGAGTTATTTGCGTAGGTCTTTTAAAAGTGGAACTTTCATAAGATAATCCAGAAGAAATCCATTCATAAGTCAAGGTACCCCAAATAGTAACAAAGGTGGTTTTATATTTATCTTCCCTTTTTACTTTGATTTGATTGTAACCAAAAAAACCGTCAAGTAAGGACATCATTTGTGACCCTGCAACTTGCTACAAAATCATTTCCATGTTAGGGAGAGGAAAGTGATATTTTACACTAGCTCGATTTAATGCGCTAAAATCAATGCATAATATGATCTGAACTGTTGTTTTTCGAGCAGGAACCAAATTGGAATTCCATTTAGAATCCTTGATTGGAAAGACGATCCCAACCTTCAAGATGTTTTCCAACTCCTTTCAAATAGTTGCTTCCAGTGCAGGGTTGATAGGTCTTTGTTTTTTTCTAATTGGTTTTATGCCTTCCTTGATGGTAATTACATGATATATAAGACCAGGATCAAAACCATGAAGATCCTCATTAGACCAAGAAAAAACATCTTGAAATTCACCAAGTATCTTGGCAAACTTCATTTTCTCTTCATCGGAACATTGGGCACCTATTTTAACATTCTTTGGAGATTCGGGTGTCCCAATGTTCAAGGACATGGTTTCACCCACCTTCCTTTTCGACTCCTCTTCCTTATATTTCTCTTTATTTCCTACATCACTCAATGAAAATGAACTCTCTAGAGAAGTCAAGCCTTTTGGAATCTTGTTATCTTCTATGGATATAATTTCCTTGGGCTTATAAGGTTCATTTTGAATGAAAGCACATATTCTCTCATCGCTAGGAAAGACCTACCAAGATTATTTATTGTCAGGGATATGTGGATGATATAGAGATTGAAAAGTACAATCAGGTCTATGTGACAGAAGTTGTCGATTAAGAGAGGCTGCAAAAACAACTAACCGATCAGCCATTGCGTTCAGTTCCCTCTTAACATGAGTGATGTTGAAAGATAATAGGTTCGAGATAAGTGCCCAAACAATTTGAGTTTATCATTTCATTATCTTGTTGCTAGGAGAGTAAATCTTACGTACAAGGTTCACAACAAGCTCATAATCTCTAAAAATCGAAAGGTGACCACAACCGAGATTATATGCATTTTCAATGCCTAATAATAAATCTTTGAATTCAATGACATTATTTGTGCAAACAAACTCCAAACTGTAATAAAAGTTATGAATTTTCCCCACAGGAGAGTACAAGATTATGCCAACTCCATTACCTTCACTAGGGCATAAACCATTGAAGTGCATGTGCCACATACCATCATCTAAATCAATCTATTCTAAGGGGATATTATCTTCCTCAGCAAAGATGGAATATAACCCTAGGTCCTCTTCGATATAGTTCACATTAGGTTGTAGGACACTCTCTATGTAAGGTGAAATTCTTCCCTCTCTAAGGACTATAATGTTTTTACCATTCTGAGGAATGAATAAGTGTGTCCCATCGAGTGAGAGGTATCTACCTATTAAGGCTTGCCAATTTATTCTCAATATGATTGAGTAATTTCTTACTGGCATATCAATTACTTGAATGCTAAGGGTTGTCCTTATTTCAAGGTGTGCGCACAAAACTAAGGTCACATATTTAATCTCACCTATGGTCGTTTGTTGTAGACTATTATAAGAGAGCATGCTCCTGGCGTTTTCATTTGTACAAGACAAGCCTAGTTCTTCTATAATAATCTTCGACATCAGACTTGGGCCCGAACCTCCATCAATGAGGCAACCATGGGCGATATTATCCATAATCTTTACAGAAATATAAAAGGGGGATTTTTTACAGGGTATCTAAATTTATGTACACATACTTTATTTATAGACGAATCCTCTTCATTTACCTCTTCAGAGAGGTTGGCTATGATGAAATATTTTCCTTCCATGAATTGTTTTAGATGCCTCTGTTGTTCAGGGATGAAAACCATGTCCAGAAGGGTTGCATCTTCTTTGATGTTGGCCAACTGATTCAGAATATTGTATTTGGAAGAGGGGAAAGGGGAAGTTGTTCCTCAACTTTTAGGAACCTTAGGAACCTGAACTGTAGCAGCTGGTGATGATGATCTTGGGATAGAAGAATTGTGGGGAGGATCATATTTTCCTTTGAGAGAATAGGATTTGTTCCTAGTATTGATGATCATGACATCTTATGGCTCTGCAAAATCTAGGACAACAATGGTAGTTTATCGTCTTTTACCAAAGATATTATCTCTGGCACTCTTCCTTACCTCACATGTGGCTTCCTTGTGGTGTTCCTCACAAAATTTCCACCAACTTTGAGGCAAGATATATTTAGGCTGAAAATTAATTTCAATTGCATTTCTAAAGGGGGGTGTAGAAGAGGATGAAGCTCCAGGGGTGAGAGGGGAGACATTTCCTTTTCACTCATACAATATCATATGATTATTCATATCTTGTACTAGCTGTCAAAGGGTAGACATGTCTATTTGTTTAACTGATCCTCTTTGGGGAAGAGCTATTCTTTCAAGATGTTCCTCATACTCTAAACAAGCATGCAGAGCGAAACTGAGGCTATCAATGGATTTTCCCTCAAGCCTATGACAATATGGGGAAGGTAATGCATTGTAGTAATGAATGAAAGTGGCTTGGTTATGAGGTTGAATGAGTTCAGGGATTTGATTGTATAACTTAGTGAAACACAAGTTGAAGGACTTGATGGTTTAAAAATCCTTATAGGAGATGCTATTGTACTCCCGTAACTGCTTAACTGGGCTTTTAGATTGCCCATAGGTGGACTTGAACTAATAAACTAACTCCTCCCAAGTAGACAAAATCTTAGGAGGAAGGTCAAATGAATTGACCGCAACCTTTCCTTCCAAGGACTTAACGAATAAGTGCATGCAAGTATCATTGTCATTGGATCCTATGTTGTGACAAGCAATAGAAAATGCCACCAGGTGTTCATTTGTAATGACCATGTTATTCCCCGAAAACCTAGGAAGATGCTCTTTGAATTTAGGAAGTGTATGAGTAGCAGGTGTTAGGTTAAGAGGAGAGGAAACATGCCATGGTGTGGTTGTGGTGTCTTCTTCAAATTGGAAAAGCTCTTAATTTTTAATGAATTTGGTGGGATTTGTGGTAGATTGGATAGGGATATGGTGGCTATATAAGCTACCAATCATTGACGAAGTTGAAGACTAAGAGGAGGAAGCACTTCCAGTGCCACCAGCGCCACCACTAGATGCCATATTGTGGATGATAGGTGAGGAAGAGAAAAATGAACTAGATGAATCAGACAAAGTTCTCCTTATAACACTTTGTTGGGTTGATAACACAATGCTCCTTCTTCCTATTTCAGCAATAGGATTAATTTTAGGTGATAATCCTCTTCTTCTTATAGAAACACGAGAGTTTTAGGAAATGAAAGAAAATCCAAAACTGAAGGAACAAGAAGGTTACTTCTAATTTCTAGGTTGTCTACGTCTAGATTCCCAACTTTCTTGGGCACTAATATCTCTTTCAATTTCTTCCCATGAATGATTAATCCCAACATGAGTATTGGCAGTGTCTAGAATGGCGTGGAACAAATTCAAAGGAATGCTAGTATGATCTTGAAGATCGGGCTCAATATTGGGCTGCCTTGCAACAGGTACAATCATTAAGAAATAAAGCAGTCAAAGATTCAATAACAGAAAAATAGATGTATTTGATGCTAATCAAGAATAACAATTAACCAGAGAGATATTGAAGATCTCCCTAGTATGGTCGCCAAATAAATGTTAAGGAAAAGATATGAAATGATCTTACTCAAGAATTTTCAGATCTTACTCAAGAATTTTCAGATCTTACTTAGCTAAAGAAGGATAGATGGGAATATCACCCTATGTTTATAGCCATAAAAAATGTTATCCTAATTCACAAGTATTGTTTACAAGTGCTTAGGCTATTTTTTTTTTTTTATAAATAAAAGCTTGCTGAAAAATTCATTATTTATGTGTTTTTATGAACATAACAGATGATGAAATAAATATAGAGACAGAAGTAAAGACACCAAGTCGATAATAAAAAAAATGAGACATAAAGCAATCCTTTATTTCATTCCAATTCATTAAAGAATTGTTCTCTTTACAAAATTTCCTGAGGAAGTTTTGGACCAAAGTCAAACTTAGACGTCCTCGATGAAACATACAAAAGGACTTCTGACAAAAAATCAAACCCCCGAACTTTAAAAGCTGGATCAACTTGCCATAGATTACTTCCCACTCGAATCTTTGAAAAACAAGTGTCTGAGTGATGTAATTCAACCCTGAATCTTGTTGTCTACAATAAGACCCTTAGTATGCTTCTCCTTCTATTCTCCTCTTGTTCCTCCCTTTCCTTTTTCCTTTAAGAAAATTAGAACTGGTTGAAGTAGTTGAACTACTTCCTTAGTTAAGTTAACTAAAACTCAACCAACATTTTAGTTAAGGGGGAACAATAATAAATCATAATAAGGGTTCTTAAATAAATAATAACTAGTAGGTGGGAACCCTTGTGACTCCCTTTAGCTTTTAACAATCATAACACAACTAGTTAATCAAACAAAACATCCCTCCTTGTGACTCCCATTATCACATTCATATTTGGCAATTAATCTCAATGATAATTGAAATTATTTCAAAAAATATATTACCCATATATCCAAAAAATAGTGTGTTGTCCAAAAATTTAGAAGTCAATTGTTCTCAACAATTAATAAGTAAAAACTTAAAATCCATATTTTCCACTCTGGGGGGCAATCTTTCCCTTGTTGTTGTTGTCACCTTTTGATCTCTTTGAATTTTCCTTAGGTTGTGTGGATCCTTTAGGCCTAATCTCACTGATCACATGAGAGAAGTTGTCCCTCAAATGCATGCGAGAGGACACCGATTTATCAAAGTCACTGGAGGATGAGGAAGGGGAAGCAATGGATTTTACTTTGTCAGGGGCATGGCGGGCCTCATTTTTCAGCCTTTTTCTTGCATGGGAAGACTGAACTGGTGAGTGGATAGGGGCATCTTGGAAAATTTTATTGATAGGCGAAGGAGTACGTAAAGACAAGTTAGGACAACCACGATGTTGGGAGACTGTTGGGTGGACAATCTCTTGCCATCCGTCGTTTTCGGGAACTTCAAGATGTAGTGAGACATGAGGAGGTATAGGGATACCAGGGACCTATGGGGCTTGGAAGTGAGTCCTTTTGGGCCTCGTTTGAACCACTCCTTGCCCAATCCAGTTAAAAAACCCAGCTTGAAATAGTTGGCCTAACTCTTGCGAGTTTGCATCAAAGTGTATGGAGAATATTGGCCTTCTAGGGATCTTGTTCCAATTACCTTTCCCTTGGTTACCTCTTCCATGTCTACCTCTACTGAAAAATATCATTCCTGTATGTATAATTCATTAGCAAATAGTTTCTTTAAAAACCACATGACAACCCTTTTAAAATATGAAATAAAATTTGGCTCAACAACATATCAGACTCAAGCAATCCAATCCATACAAATTGTTTAATAGTTTCCAATGAGAAGGGGTTGAACAAAGGTTCTAGGATATGAGAGGGGTTTTATTGAGCGAAAAATGTTAAAATGAGGGGGGAAGATCATGATTAATTCTCACAGGAAACAAACAATCAACTGTAACGTAAACCAAAAATATATATATATCATTGTAATCCATCCCTGTGATCCTAAAATTTCGTAATACAAATTTTCCTTTAACTGTAATTAAATTTTAGGAACAAGGAGTGGATAATGAATATGGGAAGGCGAGGGAATTATAATTAGTGAAAAGTGAAATAATGGTAGGGGAAAAGAGAGGATACTGTTTGTAAAATCAATTAAGTAATCCATAAAACAATTTTGTATTTAATGCAAACGATCCAATGCCAAATAAACAACTACTGTGATTAATTAAAAAATTACTGTGTGTTAGCACTTGTTCACTGTCCATATTTAAATCTTCAACACTTTTAATTAACACAGTTTCATCATACTCAAAATCAATATGCCTTCCAAACATCATGTATACATATTATGTTTCCTCTCATTTCTTCCATTTTATATTTAAAACAAAATTCCAATGAACACACAGTCATTTGTTTCAACTCTGTTCAACATCAAACCTTAACCACTGTCCATAAATTAATTCTTCAAATCAAACACAGACACAATATATTTAAAACGTGCCCGATTCCATTCCTTCAACAAATATTAACAATTAAATTGCAATGAAACCATACCATTAAAAACCATGTGCCCATCTCTGATGGTGTAATAAAAAGATATGTTGCACGATACCCATAAATCATACACAGTGGACAACCAAGCCACAACTATTAACACTTTAAATTGCAATAATCCTGATCAGGAAATTTAAACACACAGTAACAACGACCATCATATCAATTTATAACACGCCGTAGGAAACATACAGATCAACATGTAACACAAAGAATCATACCCCCAATCAAACCATAAAACAATGCCGAGTTATCAATCCAACTGTCACAATAAAAGAATGCAACGAATCTATACCAATAATCATTTTTTATTATAACTGTGTAATGAACTCTATCGACATAGACAAGCCAACAATCAACCACTGTCAACACTATTCCACCAACTCATAACAGTCAACCAGATACCCGACATGATATAACTGGTTCCATTTATCAAAATTGGGCTCTAAATAATCAAGGGTTCGCTCGATGGAACCAACACAGGGAGACTAGAGTCGACCATGCCAACAACAGGTGAGAACCCTTCGAGACAACATGGTGGACATACATGCATTATAAATCTTAACTCGTATGATTGGGTGACAGTATGACCTTAGGAAGGAGAGACTATGAATAGAGGAGCATAGGCTCCTTACTTGCCAGTAAACAACACCGAGAACACACAGGGCATAACCCTCGTGGTTTTCCCCAAAAAACTGAATAATGTTGATATAAAAGCAGAGCCATGAAATAACAACCAACCTTAAAGCAAGAATATTGGCATAATAGCCACCATAACCAATTGTGAAGATACCAATAACATAAAACGATCCCACGAACAGGTGGAGAATGATATGCAATGACCCAAAGGTGGTTAAAATCATACACAACAACACCATAAACCAAATACGACCGAGTAGTTACAAGACTGTGAGGAGATGACCAACAAGTCCAGATGGAATGAAGCCCTCCAAGAAAAACCTATAAAGACAATAGCGAGCCTTCACGGCTTCCACCACATAGAACAGTTAATGAAATTGCGACTTCAACCATCAAATTTTCCATTTGCAACGAATAACACAAACAACCATTCCAGAAAAACCACCATGATTTTACACAGTTGCCAGCCTCAAGAAAATCAGAGACCAATACATCATCGAGCCAATATTTATTTCATAAATAGAGCGAGTTCATGGATGGCGAAAAAAAATACGTGTAACCAAAATGCCCTTAAAAATGCGAGCTTGGTCGATCAGTTCCTTCCTCGCCTGAATATCAAAACTTAACCACCGCGAAAATAAATTGAACAATAGCCAAGATAGGGTGATGACTTGTGGGGAAGTATGGAGTGATGTGCAGTAAATGCACATTTCTTCCATCCTCTTCTCATTCAATTACGTAGTACATGCCAACCAGCCAACATTAATCCATTCCATTAATCCATGCATCAAAACTAACATACATTGCTTGCCAAATGCGCCACCCGATATCATATTAACCATTTCCAAAACACACCATAACGTATATCAAGTGTGCCTTCATATAAATCAACAAAGCCACTAACATTTCTAGTTAGGAATAACATCATTTCTTTAATTTCAAATGCATATAGTATAGCATATCATATCATAGTTTAGTTTCTTCTTCTTGGATTTTATTCCATATTTCTGTTGTTTCTTGTTATAACTAACATGTGTCTTGTGCAGGTACAATATGTGATGAATCATGGCTACAATAGCAATGCCATATCCATGAATATAAGCCATTCATACATAAAATTTAGAGCTTAGAGTAACGAAACCCACACATAGCATGCATTGTCCATCTGCCATTATGTTGCAAATAAAACCAATCTTTCACCATCAATCATGTAGAACCCTGTAAGCATCATCAAACATGAGCATAAAATGTGTAACAAGACTATCTCTGATCCTCCAAAATATAAGGGGGTCCCACCTACTAGTATTATATATATCATTAGCTTATAATTAATAGGATTTTAGCAATACTTTGCGGGCGAAATCCTCATTGCGATTTTTATCGTCAACACACAGTTTGCAGAGAAATGAGAAAAGAGAGAAACATGAGAGAAAGAATGGAAGAATTCTAATTAACCAAATGAATGAATTATAATTTACACATGATATACCTTGTATAAATAAACTAATGCACATTAGAGGAGAATCCAATGCACCATAGTGGTGGTCTAAAGTGATCTGGATAGACATTGAGAGTTACGAGATTAAACTACCACATAGTCTATTCTCCCAGGCAGTTACGGCAGTTAACTGCCACCTAGTCTGAGTTAATTATTCTCTCAGTCTTCAATTAACTAAATGAAACATAGTGAAGTGAGGAGGAGATCAAGGAATCATGAGTAATGTTCTAGCCTGGTGATAATCCCAAGGAAAATGCGCATTAGCTGGTGATGATGCCAACGCTTCATGGTGATGATCCCAATGTGGCATCTAGACTCCACTCAATTGATCAAATTGAAATATGAACTGAAGAG
>ML802979.1:128590-140837 GCA_009831015.1 Picea engelmannii
ATCACTGTAATGCATCCCTGCGATCTTACACTGTCATAATACAGAGTTTCCTTTAACTGTAATTAAAATTTAGGAATAGGGACTGGATAATGAATATGGGAAGGCGAGGGGATTGCAATTAGCGAAAAGTGAAATAATGGTAGGGGAAAAGAGAGGATATTGTTCGTAAAATCAATTAAATAATCCATAAAACAATTCTGTATTTAATGAAAATGATCCAATGCCAAATAAACAACTACTATGATCAATTAAACAATTACTGTGTGTTAACACTTGTTCACTATCCATATTTAAATCTTCAACACTTTTAATTAACACAGTGTCATCATACTCAAAATCAATATGCCTTCCAAACAACCTGTATACAAATTATGTTTACTCTCATTTCTTCCATTTTATATTTAAACAAAATTCCAATGAACACACAGTCATTTGTTTCAACTCTGTTCAACATCAAACCTTAACCACTGTCCATAAATTAATTCTTCAAATCAAACAGAGACACAAGCTCTTTAAAACATGCCTGATTCCATTCCTTCAACCAATCTTAACAATTAAATTTCAATGAAACCATACCATTAAAAGCCCCGTGCCCATCTCTGATGGTGTAATAAAAAGATACAATGCACAATATCCATAAATCATACACAGTGGATAACCAAGACACAACTATCAACACTTTAAATTGAAATAATCTCGATTGGGCAATTTAAACACACAGTAACAACGACCATCATATTAATTAATAACACACTGTAGGAAACATACAGATCAATGCGTAACACAAGGAAGCATACCCCCAATCAAACCATAAAACAATGCTGAGTTATCAATCCAACTGTCACAATAAAAGAATGCAACAACTATATACCAATAATCATTTCTGATTATAACTGTGTAATCAACTCTATCAATAGAGATGATCCAACAATCAACCACTGTCGACACTATTCCACCAACTCATAACAGTCAACTAGATACCCGACATGATATAACTGACTCCATTTATCAAAATTAGGCTCTGAATAATCAAGGGTTCGCTCGGTGGAACCAACACAGGGAGACTAGAGTCGACCATACCAAAAACATGTGAGAACCCTTAGAGACAACACGATGGAAAAACAAGCATTATAACCCTTAACTCGTATGATAGGGTGAAAGTATGACCTTAGGCAGGAGAGACTATGAACAAAGGAGAAGAGGATCCTTACTTGCCAATAAACAACACCGAGAACACGTAAGGCATAACCCTCGTGATTTTTCCCAAAAAACTGAATAATGTTGATATAAAAGTAGAGCCATGAAACAACAACCAACCCTAAAACAAGCCTCTTGGAATAATAGCCACCATAACCAACTGTGCAAAGACCAATAACATAAAACGAGCCCATGCCCAGGTGGAGAATGATATGCAGTGATCCAAAGGTGGTTAAAATCATACACAACAACCCCATAAACCAAATATGACCGGGTAGTTACAAAACTGTGAGGAGATGGCTAGCAAGTCCACATGGAATTAAACCCTCCAAGAAAAACCCATAAAGACAACAATGAGGCTTCACGGCTTCCAACACATACAACAGTTAATGAAATTGCAACTTCAACAATCAAATTTTCCATTTGCAACGGATAACACAAATAACCATTCTAGAAAAACACCATGAGTTTACACAGTTTCCAACCTAAAGAAAAGCATAGACCAATACATCACCGAGCCAATATTTATTTCATAAACAGAGCAGGTTCATGCATGGTAAAAAAAACATACTTGTAACCAAAATGACCTTAAAAATGCGAGCTTGGTCGAGCAGTTCCTTCCTCGCCTGAATATCCGAGCTTAACCATAGCGAAAATCAATTGAGCAATAGCCAAGCTAGGGTGATGGCCAGTGGGGAAGTATGGAATAATGTGTAGTAAATGCACGTCGCTTCCATCCTCTCCTCATTCAATTACGTAGTACACACCAACCAACGAACATTAATCCATTCAATTAATCCATGCATCAAAACTAACATACATTGCTTGCCAAATGTGCCACCCAATAGCATATTAACCATTGCCAAAACATACCATAACGTATATAAATTTCTCCTTCATATAACTCAATAAAGCCACTAACATTGCTATTTAGGACTAACATCATTTCTTTAATTTCAAATGCATATAGTATAGCATACCATAACATAGCTTAGTTTCTTCTTGTTGGATTTTATTCCATATTTCTCTTGTTTCTTGTTATAACTAACATGTGTCTTGTGTAGGTAAAATATGTGAAGAATCATGGCTACAATAACAATTCCATAACTATGAATATAAGCCATTCATACATAAAATTTAGAGTTTAGACTAATGAAACCCACACATAGCATGCATTATCCATTTGCCATTATGTCGCAAATAAAACCAATATTTCACCATCAATCATGTAGAAACTTGTAAGCATCATCAAAAAACAACATAAAATGTGTAACAAGACTATATATGATCCTCCAATCTGCAAGGGGGTCCCACCTACTAGTATTATATATATCATTAGCTTATAATTAATAGGCTTTTAGCAATGCTTTGCGAGCGAAATCCTTGTTGCAATTTTTATCGTCAACAAACTGGAGACTCTAGAGGGAAATTTGTTTCCAATAAATTAAGAACTCAAAACACATAGTTTCACAGAACAAGAACAATAGATCAAGAAGATATTACCAGGAAGAATATGCAATAGGGGGATGTGAGCGGATTTAATGGAAAAATGACCGGGAATTTGGGAATAACTCATGAAAAATGTTAAGTATGAGGGGGGTTATCCCTATATGCATAATCATTCAACCAGAACCTACTCTTTACTTCAAGGAGAAAATTTTATGGGCTTGCTCTTTTAAATTCTCAAATGAATGAAGAAATGGAAAGCAAAAGTGAGAGATAACCAATTTCTTTATAAGACAATAGTGAAAGAAGATAACAATTTCAAGTGTGCTTTCAGGGGGAACATTGTAACAACTATGTAAGCTTGATTGTTATTGACTAACAATACTTTGCAGGAGTGTCACTGTGGCAGAACTGATCCACCATCTTATTCTTGACCAAAAATCAACTAAAAGATGAAAAGCAATAAAAAACATGACATAATTAAGATTACAAAATTGAAAACAACAAACAATAAAAAGACATAATTGTAAAAGCAACAGGAAGCTTATCAAAAGGAAAGAAGAAATGAAAAAAAAAAAGAAAAATAGTGGGAAGATGAAAGCATAACTAAACTACTAATATACAGAAAATCCAAACAACGTTAAAACTTTTAAAGTTGGTTCCACGTAATGTTTCAAGTGAGAACCGTTAGTGTTGTAGGAGAATAATCGCTCCTGTAAATATTTTAGAATGTAAGAGTTAGTACCTAGGACAAAAGTGATTTTGAAAGGACCCAACCATAGTTATTGAAACTTTGAGACAATTAATAGTCCTTTAAAGTACACAATTAGATGATCAAGATAGACATGAATAACCTTACCGATCTAATCATCAAGAGTTATTTGCGTAGGTCTTTTAAAAGTGGAACTTTCATAAGATAATCCAGAAGAAATCCATTCATAAGTCAAGGTACCCCAAATAGTAACAAAGGTGGTTTTATATTTATCTTCCCTTTTTACTTTGATTTGATTGTAACCAAAAAAACCGTCAAGTAAGGACATCATTTGTGACCCTGCAACTTGCTACAAAATCATTTCCATGTTAGGGAGAGGAAAGTGATATTTTACACTAGCTCGATTTAATGCGCTAAAATCAATGCATAATATGATCTGAACTGTTGTTTTTCGAGCAGGAACCAAATTGGAATTCCATTTAGAATCCTTGATTGGAAAGACGATCCCAACCTTCAAGATGTTTTCCAACTCCTTTCAAATAGTTGCTTCCAGTGCAGGGTTGATAGGTCTTTGTTTTTTTCTAATTGGTTTTATGCCTTCCTTGATGGTAATTACATGATATATAAGACCAGGATCAAAACCATGAAGATCCTCATTAGACCAAGAAAAAACATCTTGAAATTCACCAAGTATCTTGGCAAACTTCATTTTCTCTTCATCGGAACATTGGGCACCTATTTTAACATTCTTTGGAGATTCGGGTGTCCCAATGTTCAAGGACATGGTTTCACCCACCTTCCTTTTCGACTCCTCTTCCTTATATTTCTCTTTATTTCCTACATCACTCAATGAAAATGAACTCTCTAGAGAAGTCAAGCCTTTTGGAATCTTGTTATCTTCTATGGATATAATTTCCTTGGGCTTATAAGGTTCATTTTGAATGAAAGCACATATTCTCTCATCGCTAGGAAAGACCTACCAAGATTATTTATTGTCAGGGATATGTGGATGATATAGAGATTGAAAAGTACAATCAGGTCTATGTGACAGAAGTTGTCGATTAAGAGAGGCTGCAAAAACAACTAACCGATCAGCCATTGCGTTCAGTTCCCTCTTAACATGAGTGATGTTGAAAGATAATAGGTTCGAGATAAGTGCCCAAACAATTTGAGTTTATCATTTCATTATCTTGTTGCTAGGAGAGTAAATCTTACGTACAAGGTTCACAACAAGCTCATAATCTCTAAAAATCGAAAGGTGACCACAACCGAGATTATATGCATTTTCAATGCCTAATAATAAATCTTTGAATTCAATGACATTATTTGTGCAAACAAACTCCAAACTGTAATAAAAGTTATGAATTTTCCCCACAGGAGAGTACAAGATTATGCCAACTCCATTACCTTCACTAGGGCATAAACCATTGAAGTGCATGTGCCACATACCATCATCTAAATCAATCTATTCTAAGGGGATATTATCTTCCTCAGCAAAGATGGAATATAACCCTAGGTCCTCTTCGATATAGTTCACATTAGGTTGTAGGACACTCTCTATGTAAGGTGAAATTCTTCCCTCTCTAAGGACTATAATGTTTTTACCATTCTGAGGAATGAATAAGTGTGTCCCATCGAGTGAGAGGTATCTACCTATTAAGGCTTGCCAATTTATTCTCAATATGATTGAGTAATTTCTTACTGGCATATCAATTACTTGAATGCTAAGGGTTGTCCTTATTTCAAGGTGTGCGCACAAAACTAAGGTCACATATTTAATCTCACCTATGGTCGTTTGTTGTAGACTATTATAAGAGAGCATGCTCCTGGCGTTTTCATTTGTACAAGACAAGCCTAGTTCTTCTATAATAATCTTCGACATCAGACTTGGGCCCGAACCTCCATCAATGAGGCAACCATGGGCGATATTATCCATAATCTTTACAGAAATATAAAAGGGGGATTTTTTACAGGGTATCTAAATTTATGTACACATACTTTATTTATAGACGAATCCTCTTCATTTACCTCTTCAGAGAGGTTGGCTATGATGAAATATTTTCCTTCCATGAATTGTTTTAGATGCCTCTGTTGTTCAGGGATGAAAACCATGTCCAGAAGGGTTGCATCTTCTTTGATGTTGGCCAACTGATTCAGAATATTGTATTTGGAAGAGGGGAAAGGGGAAGTTGTTCCTCAACTTTTAGGAACCTTAGGAACCTGAACTGTAGCAGCTGGTGATGATGATCTTGGGATAGAAGAATTGTGGGGAGGATCATATTTTCCTTTGAGAGAATAGGATTTGTTCCTAGTATTGATGATCATGACATCTTATGGCTCTGCAAAATCTAGGACAACAATGGTAGTTTATCGTCTTTTACCAAAGATATTATCTCTGGCACTCTTCCTTACCTCACATGTGGCTTCCTTGTGGTGTTCCTCACAAAATTTCCACCAACTTTGAGGCAAGATATATTTAGGCTGAAAATTAATTTCAATTGCATTTCTAAAGGGGGGTGTAGAAGAGGATGAAGCTCCAGGGGTGAGAGGGGAGACATTTCCTTTTCACTCATACAATATCATATGATTATTCATATCTTGTACTAGCTGTCAAAGGGTAGACATGTCTATTTGTTTAACTGATCCTCTTTGGGGAAGAGCTATTCTTTCAAGATGTTCCTCATACTCTAAACAAGCATGCAGAGCGAAACTGAGGCTATCAATGGATTTTCCCTCAAGCCTATGACAATATGGGGAAGGTAATGCATTGTAGTAATGAATGAAAGTGGCTTGGTTATGAGGTTGAATGAGTTCAGGGATTTGATTGTATAACTTAGTGAAACACAAGTTGAAGGACTTGATGGTTTAAAAATCCTTATAGGAGATGCTATTGTACTCCCGTAACTGCTTAACTGGGCTTTTAGATTGCCCATAGGTGGACTTGAACTAATAAACTAACTCCTCCCAAGTAGACAAAATCTTAGGAGGAAGGTCAAATGAATTGACCGCAACCTTTCCTTCCAAGGACTTAACGAATAAGTGCATGCAAGTATCATTGTCATTGGATCCTATGTTGTGACAAGCAATAGAAAATGCCACCAGGTGTTCATTTGTAATGACCATGTTATTCCCCGAAAACCTAGGAAGATGCTCTTTGAATTTAGGAAGTGTATGAGTAGCAGGTGTTAGGTTAAGAGGAGAGGAAACATGCCATGGTGTGGTTGTGGTGTCTTCTTCAAATTGGAAAAGCTCTTAATTTTTAATGAATTTGGTGGGATTTGTGGTAGATTGGATAGGGATATGGTGGCTATATAAGCTACCAATCATTGACGAAGTTGAAGACTAAGAGGAGGAAGCACTTCCAGTGCCACCAGCGCCACCACTAGATGCCATATTGTGGATGATAGGTGAGGAAGAGAAAAATGAACTAGATGAATCAGACAAAGTTCTCCTTATAACACTTTGTTGGGTTGATAACACAATGCTCCTTCTTCCTATTTCAGCAATAGGATTAATTTTAGGTGATAATCCTCTTCTTCTTATAGAAACACGAGAGTTTTAGGAAATGAAAGAAAATCCAAAACTGAAGGAACAAGAAGGTTACTTCTAATTTCTAGGTTGTCTACGTCTAGATTCCCAACTTTCTTGGGCACTAATATCTCTTTCAATTTCTTCCCATGAATGATTAATCCCAACATGAGTATTGGCAGTGTCTAGAATGGCGTGGAACAAATTCAAAGGAATGCTAGTATGATCTTGAAGATCGGGCTCAATATTGGGCTGCCTTGCAACAGGTACAATCATTAAGAAATAAAGCAGTCAAAGATTCAATAACAGAAAAATAGATGTATTTGATGCTAATCAAGAATAACAATTAACCAGAGAGATATTGAAGATCTCCCTAGTATGGTCGCCAAATAAATGTTAAGGAAAAGATATGAAATGATCTTACTCAAGAATTTTCAGATCTTACTCAAGAATTTTCAGATCTTACTTAGCTAAAGAAGGATAGATGGGAATATCACCCTATGTTTATAGCCATAAAAAATGTTATCCTAATTCACAAGTATTGTTTACAAGTGCTTAGGCTATTTTTTTTTTTTTATAAATAAAAGCTTGCTGAAAAATTCATTATTTATGTGTTTTTATGAACATAACAGATGATGAAATAAATATAGAGACAGAAGTAAAGACACCAAGTCGATAATAAAAAAAATGAGACATAAAGCAATCCTTTATTTCATTCCAATTCATTAAAGAATTGTTCTCTTTACAAAATTTCCTGAGGAAGTTTTGGACCAAAGTCAAACTTAGACGTCCTCGATGAAACATACAAAAGGACTTCTGACAAAAAATCAAACCCCCGAACTTTAAAAGCTGGATCAACTTGCCATAGATTACTTCCCACTCGAATCTTTGAAAAACAAGTGTCTGAGTGATGTAATTCAACCCTGAATCTTGTTGTCTACAATAAGACCCTTAGTATGCTTCTCCTTCTATTCTCCTCTTGTTCCTCCCTTTCCTTTTTCCTTTAAGAAAATTAGAACTGGTTGAAGTAGTTGAACTACTTCCTTAGTTAAGTTAACTAAAACTCAACCAACATTTTAGTTAAGGGGGAACAATAATAAATCATAATAAGGGTTCTTAAATAAATAATAACTAGTAGGTGGGAACCCTTGTGACTCCCTTTAGCTTTTAACAATCATAACACAACTAGTTAATCAAACAAAACATCCCTCCTTGTGACTCCCATTATCACATTCATATTTGGCAATTAATCTCAATGATAATTGAAATTATTTCAAAAAATATATTACCCATATATCCAAAAAATAGTGTGTTGTCCAAAAATTTAGAAGTCAATTGTTCTCAACAATTAATAAGTAAAAACTTAAAATCCATATTTTCCACTCTGGGGGGCAATCTTTCCCTTGTTGTTGTTGTCACCTTTTGATCTCTTTGAATTTTCCTTAGGTTGTGTGGATCCTTTAGGCCTAATCTCACTGATCACATGAGAGAAGTTGTCCCTCAAATGCATGCGAGAGGACACCGATTTATCAAAGTCACTGGAGGATGAGGAAGGGGAAGCAATGGATTTTACTTTGTCAGGGGCATGGCGGGCCTCATTTTTCAGCCTTTTTCTTGCATGGGAAGACTGAACTGGTGAGTGGATAGGGGCATCTTGGAAAATTTTATTGATAGGCGAAGGAGTACGTAAAGACAAGTTAGGACAACCACGATGTTGGGAGACTGTTGGGTGGACAATCTCTTGCCATCCGTCGTTTTCGGGAACTTCAAGATGTAGTGAGACATGAGGAGGTATAGGGATACCAGGGACCTATGGGGCTTGGAAGTGAGTCCTTTTGGGCCTCGTTTGAACCACTCCTTGCCCAATCCAGTTAAAAAACCCAGCTTGAAATAGTTGGCCTAACTCTTGCGAGTTTGCATCAAAGTGTATGGAGAATATTGGCCTTCTAGGGATCTTGTTCCAATTACCTTTCCCTTGGTTACCTCTTCCATGTCTACCTCTACTGAAAAATATCATTCCTGTATGTATAATTCATTAGCAAATAGTTTCTTTAAAAACCACATGACAACCCTTTTAAAATATGAAATAAAATTTGGCTCAACAACATATCAGACTCAAGCAATCCAATCCATACAAATTGTTTAATAGTTTCCAATGAGAAGGGGTTGAACAAAGGTTCTAGGATATGAGAGGGGTTTTATTGAGCGAAAAATGTTAAAATGAGGGGGGAAGATCATGATTAATTCTCACAGGAAACAAACAATCAACTGTAACGTAAACCAAAAATATATATATATCATTGTAATCCATCCCTGTGATCCTAAAATTTCGTAATACAAATTTTCCTTTAACTGTAATTAAATTTTAGGAACAAGGAGTGGATAATGAATATGGGAAGGCGAGGGAATTATAATTAGTGAAAAGTGAAATAATGGTAGGGGAAAAGAGAGGATACTGTTTGTAAAATCAATTAAGTAATCCATAAAACAATTTTGTATTTAATGCAAACGATCCAATGCCAAATAAACAACTACTGTGATTAATTAAAAAATTACTGTGTGTTAGCACTTGTTCACTGTCCATATTTAAATCTTCAACACTTTTAATTAACACAGTTTCATCATACTCAAAATCAATATGCCTTCCAAACATCATGTATACATATTATGTTTCCTCTCATTTCTTCCATTTTATATTTAAAACAAAATTCCAATGAACACACAGTCATTTGTTTCAACTCTGTTCAACATCAAACCTTAACCACTGTCCATAAATTAATTCTTCAAATCAAACACAGACACAATATATTTAAAACGTGCCCGATTCCATTCCTTCAACAAATATTAACAATTAAATTGCAATGAAACCATACCATTAAAAACCATGTGCCCATCTCTGATGGTGTAATAAAAAGATATGTTGCACGATACCCATAAATCATACACAGTGGACAACCAAGCCACAACTATTAACACTTTAAATTGCAATAATCCTGATCAGGAAATTTAAACACACAGTAACAACGACCATCATATCAATTTATAACACGCCGTAGGAAACATACAGATCAACATGTAACACAAAGAATCATACCCCCAATCAAACCATAAAACAATGCCGAGTTATCAATCCAACTGTCACAATAAAAGAATGCAACGAATCTATACCAATAATCATTTTTTATTATAACTGTGTAATGAACTCTATCGACATAGACAAGCCAACAATCAACCACTGTCAACACTATTCCACCAACTCATAACAGTCAACCAGATACCCGACATGATATAACTGGTTCCATTTATCAAAATTGGGCTCTAAATAATCAAGGGTTCGCTCGATGGAACCAACACAGGGAGACTAGAGTCGACCATGCCAACAACAGGTGAGAACCCTTCGAGACAACATGGTGGACATACATGCATTATAAATCTTAACTCGTATGATTGGGTGACAGTATGACCTTAGGAAGGAGAGACTATGAATAGAGGAGCATAGGCTCCTTACTTGCCAGTAAACAACACCGAGAACACACAGGGCATAACCCTCGTGGTTTTCCCCAAAAAACTGAATAATGTTGATATAAAAGCAGAGCCATGAAATAACAACCAACCTTAAAGCAAGAATATTGGCATAATAGCCACCATAACCAATTGTGAAGATACCAATAACATAAAACGATCCCACGAACAGGTGGAGAATGATATGCAATGACCCAAAGGTGGTTAAAATCATACACAACAACACCATAAACCAAATACGACCGAGTAGTTACAAGACTGTGAGGAGATGACCAACAAGTCCAGATGGAATGAAGCCCTCCAAGAAAAACCTATAAAGACAATAGCGAGCCTTCACGGCTTCCACCACATAGAACAGTTAATGAAATTGCGACTTCAACCATCAAATTTTCCATTTGCAACGAATAACACAAACAACCATTCCAGAAAAACCACCATGATTTTACACAGTTGCCAGCCTCAAGAAAATCAGAGACCAATACATCATCGAGCCAATATTTATTTCATAAATAGAGCGAGTTCATGGATGGCGAAAAAAAATACGTGTAACCAAAATGCCCTTAAAAATGCGAGCTTGGTCGATCAGTTCCTTCCTCGCCTGAATATCAAAACTTAACCACCGCGAAAATAAATTGAACAATAGCCAAGATAGGGTGATGACTTGTGGGGAAGTATGGAGTGATGTGCAGTAAATGCACATTTCTTCCATCCTCTTCTCATTCAATTACGTAGTACATGCCAACCAGCCAACATTAATCCATTCCATTAATCCATGCATCAAAACTAACATACATTGCTTGCCAAATGCGCCACCCGATATCATATTAACCATTTCCAAAACACACCATAACGTATATCAAGTGTGCCTTCATATAAATCAACAAAGCCACTAACATTTCTAGTTAGGAATAACATCATTTCTTTAATTTCAAATGCATATAGTATAGCATATCATATCATAGTTTAGTTTCTTCTTCTTGGATTTTATTCCATATTTCTGTTGTTTCTTGTTATAACTAACATGTGTCTTGTGCAGGTACAATATGTGATGAATCATGGCTACAATAGCAATGCCATATCCATGAATATAAGCCATTCATACATAAAATTTAGAGCTTAGAGTAACGAAACCCACACATAGCATGCATTGTCCATCTGCCATTATGTTGCAAATAAAACCAATCTTTCACCATCAATCATGTAGAACCCTGTAAGCATCATCAAACATGAGCATAAAATGTGTAACAAGACTATCTCTGATCCTCCAAAATATAAGGGGGTCCCACCTACTAGTATTATATATATCATTAGCTTATAATTAATAGGATTTTAGCAATACTTTGCGGGCGAAATCCTCATTGCGATTTTTATCGTCAACACACAGTTTGCAGAGAAATGAGAAAAGAGAGAAACATGAGAGAAAGAATGGAAGAATTCTAATTAACCAAATGAATGAATTATAATTTACACATGATATACCTTGTATAAATAAACTAATGCACATTAGAGGAGAATCCAATGCACCATAGTGGTGGTCTAAAGTGATCTGGATAGACATTGAGAGTTACGAGATTAAACTACCACATAGTCTATTCTCCCAGGCAGTTACGGCAGTTAACTGCCACCTAGTCTGAGTTAATTATTCTCTCAGTCTTCAATTAACTAAATGAAACATAGTGAAGTGAGGAGGAGATCAAGGAATCATGAGTAATGTTCTAGCCTGGTGATAATCCCAAGGAAAATGCGCATTAGCTGGTGATGATGCCAACGCTTCATGGTGATGATCCCAATGTGGCATCTAGACTCCACTCAATTGATCAAATTGAAATATGAACTGAAGAG
>ML802980.1:6880-24817 GCA_009831015.1 Picea engelmannii
TCCTGCTTAGAAAGAAAGGAACTAGGTGGCTTTGTTTTCTGTCAAATAGAGTTAATTGTTTTCTGCATTGTTGTTTTCATGAAAGAGTGTTAAGGCTGAAGTCTCTGTTGAGAGTAAGGGTCCTGTTCTCTGATTGCAGAATAATTTTTCTTTCCCATTGCAAGTATTGTTTTAAAAGTAATCCAGGATTCTTAAAATTGATCTTTAAGGGTTCGCAATAGGGGAGTTACTTTCCTGTGATTTAATACAGAACTTCAGTTTATTTGAGTAAGTAAGGTTAGCATAAGTTTCTTTACTACAACACTAAGCTGCTTTTGAAATTGAGCATATATAGTGCGTGGTTATATTTGAAATAAAAGACTTCCCTGGGTTGATAATTTATGTTTCACTTAGTTGTTTAAAATTAATTAAGCAATTATAGTGACCAACACTTCTTAGGGTCAAACCTTTCAACCTTTTTCGCACTCCAATTCTTAGAATTCTCATTTCTATTTTTTTACTGCTCAAAACAGAGTTTGTCTTTCCTCATGGTTTCTTCCAAAATTTTTGGGTTATCAAAATCAATTCGATATTTATAAGAACTAGGTAAGAAACTCAAGAATCATTGAATATTTGGTTTTTCATCGGCAATACAAGGTACATAACACATCAAACTTGGAAACTTACTACATAAATCTTTCATTGTAAGATTTCCTAGTTTCAGTTCATAGAACTCCTTTGCTTTACCATCATAATATTTTTCAAACATGGATTGTTTCTTCAAATATTTCTTAAAGGTTTTCCAAGTGATTTTTATTTCCTTAATACTTTTCACTCTTTTTATATCCTGCCACCATATGTCTTCTTTTTCTCTTAGATTGTAAAAATCCATCCAGGTGTTAAGCTCACTTGAATAATTGTAGATTTGAAAATATGTTTTCATACCAAAGAGCCATGGCTCTGCTTCTTCACTAGTCTCCACTTCCCCATTAAAGGTTGGTGGTTTAATCTTCTTAAATTCTCCCATGACTTCATTGTTTTGTTTAGGTTTCTTTTTTGTTCTTTTTTTAGGACTAGAACTACTTTCGGTAGACGTTTTCATGTCTTTTGTATCCTTGTATACTGACTCTGTCTCAGATTCAGGATACTCCAATATTTTTTCTTTCTTATTTCGTTGGGATATATTAGAATTTCTATACATGCCCCTTATTTTTATCAGTATTTTGATTGCATAATTTATCTAGCAGAATTGCATTTAGTTCCTCTTGAGTCTCTAAAATCCTTTCATTATTTTCTCTTACTGTTTTTAGTTCTTCTCTCAAATCTATCACTGTCTTTATAGATTTTGAATGCCTTTCAACATTCAGATCAACCCAGAGATTTCCATCACCTACATTCCCTTGTTCAGAATTCTCTTGATGATGTTCTTCTCCCTGAGCCTGAGCTACATTTTTATTGTGATAAATCCCATAAAAAACCAAGTGTTGTAACCTACAACTTTGATACCATTATGTCAGAGACCTTAAATTCTGAATATATATATATATATATCATTTATTCAACCATAAAAATCTATTTTACTTACCTTCCTTCATAACTTCTCGCCACCTAAGTTATATTTATTCTATACTAAAGTGAGTTGAAAAACTCCATACTTAACAATATTTTTCGAGGCTACCCTAAGTCCTATTCCATAAGGCTTGGTAAACTGATAACCTATATATATATATGTATGTATGTATGTATGTATGTATGTATAGCCCTCTTATGGCTAACGTTTCTACTCGCTACTAAAACCTTGCTAACATATCCTTTGAACATATGTGTATGAAATTTGTATTATACGATCCTAGCTAACATATCTAATTTAAATGTTAACTAAGGATTTTTCGTTCTCTCGACATACATTAATGGTTTTAATTTTCAACATATATTACTTCAGGTTTTTAAATTAGATGATGGTTTTTAAAACACAACATACTAAAATGGGTTTTTAATAAGCTCTGTAGTATCGTTCAGTGGATAACACTTAGCATAAAAAGAGTTGTTTTCTAGTTCTACGATGTGATTAAACCTATATTAGTACCATCCTTAATTTAATTCCCACAAACTTCTAATCGTTAGCCAACATGTCATAAGATCTTGCATGTGCCACATGTAGTTACCATCTCAAGACGATATTTTTTGGGAGTTTTTCCTGAGGATGTACATGCGTAGGGTCCTTTTTTTTCCAAGTGTTAGGGTTTTGGATCAGAGCCTTATCTCTTTTGACCTTTCCCTATTTTGGCGCATTTCACACTTCATGGTTTTTGTTTTTTTCACTGTGTGAGTGCTCAACGTTCACAGTGTTGTTGGATTGTTTATGGTTGCATCGTCACAAAACTAGTAAGAGTTTTAACAACCTCTTTACTTTCTTTGTTTTCTTTGTAAGTTGTGTTTAACTGAGCCATTATTTTGTGGTGGTGGTAATTTTGAAGTCCCCATCTCTTTCTAAATGCCTCTACAAGATTTCCCATAGTAGACTTCTTACTTGTTGTGTAAATCTGTTATATAATGCTTACGATTATATTCTGGTTTCGATAATTTTTCACTTCCAGTTTGTTTCTGGTCTGAAGGGTATTACCCCTGGACTCATTATTCTATGGAAGTTTATGGTTCAAAGAACCTGTTCAATTCATTTATGAGATTCAAACCTAGTTAGGACTCATGTTTAAATAGAATATTGGTTTCACATAGATTTGATTTGTTCTCTAGTTTTACTCTGTAATAATTTTTCTTTGTAATTCTCAATACCTTTATTCTCAAGTAATTGACTAATGATGGGCCCTGTGTATTGTAATTGGGGGTACCCATGAGACATTCGACTCCCTATACATCCAAGTGTAGTTCAAGCGATGGACATGGATACCAGAATACTCGGTACATCCATGGTAAGTTGGTATTTTAATTATGTAAATACTTCTATTTTTTAATTAACTATGTACCACATTGTAACTTGTTTGTTGTTTGATGTACATGTATCATGGATATTTACGAATAAATTTGATCGAAAGGTATTCGGGTTCCATTCCTTAACTAACTTTGAGTTTGGCACTGCATTTTAGGATTGTTCTATTATCATAGCTATTTGATAGAATAAGTTGTATAATTGTTCATGGAAGTCCGTAACTCAAATTTGTTGTTTACACATTTCCTAATTTTGTAATACTCTAGTTATTGTTTTCTTTCATTTATATACAGTGATTATTTATGTCCTTGTTTTTCTTTACTGTTATTTCCTTTGTGGAATATAAACAGTCGTTGTAATGATTTCCTTTCGAATATATGCAAAGTTTATTTCGTTAAAATCTGTAATGATTCCTTTTGAATACATGCATGGTGCATTTTGTTTAAACTCTATAACAAATTCATTTCGAACATATGTATAGTGAATTTTATTAAACTCTGTTACTATTTCCTTTCGGATATATGCATGGTATAATATGTTAAATCTATAACTATTTTCCTTTCGGATATATGCATAGTGAAATTTTCAAATTCTGTAACAATTTTCATTTTTGGATATATGCATAATGTAATATGCTAACTTTGTAACTATTTTCCTTTCAGTTGTATGCATTGTATTTATTGAAACTTTGTTTCTCTTCCTTACAAGTCTCTTATATGAATAAAACTCTGGTTTATTAACTGGTTTATACCTACAAGTTTTATTTATTTATTATTGGTATATGAACTTGTTCATAGATCTAGGACGTAAATAGTTGTTTACTTTCTTTCACAGTTTTCCTACCTAAACTCATGATATACATCGATCCTCTTTTGATAATGCACTTCATTTCTAATATTTTTACAGTTTATTTATGTCAATATTTTAGACACAATAACACACAATAAAAACAAAGTAACACTTAAATCAACATATTCATAAAAAGAATAAAACCTCAAACTTTGGGGAAACCACAAGTTGAAGACCACATTCCTCCCAAAATTAGACTAGAGTCTTGTTGGGCGCAGGCCCAATTTTGAGGAAAAGAATCATGTGTAAGGCAGACGCGCATGTAGGAAAAGTAGCACATGCAAGACAATCGTGCATGCAGAAGAGGAAAGCATGAGAGGCGCACATGCAAGAAGACCTAGCCATGATATGGTTAGGGTGTTGGTAAGAAGATGTAATGGTTGGTAAGACAAAAACATGTATAAGTAGGTGCCTAGGAGGTCTAGGTCAGGGGGGTGTTGGTCATTGTTAATATGTCATTCGAAGACAAAATGACTATAGATCTGATATTTTTTGTAAGTTGTTGAGTTGAGGAGAGGAAATAAGGTAGATCTTGAGGGATAGATCACAAGCTGAAGAGCTTGGTGTGATCTAGTCTACCTCATTGTAGATCTCAACCTATTTGATGGAGAGTTGTAATGCGCACGACATTGTAGTTTTGGAAATACCATAATAAAAGAGCAGAGAAGACAAATATTTGTGTACGTAGCCCAGGATGGGTGAACCATGGTAGATCATGTGTTATGTGATTGAATATTGTGTATTTCCTTTACTGTCAATGATTATATGTTAGACAAATGCATGAATGAATAGTTAGATCTGCTATTTTACATGCACGAGTAAGAATGACAGGATATTTAATATAAGATGAATGTTAAAGTAAAAATTGAAGATCAAAGAGTTTAATCCTAGATCCCCACTCATTCCCCAGCTGCAAGAACTTGAGTGTTGCAGCCACCAATAGAACTATATCGGGTGAGACTATGCAGTGCACTCTGTGTACTGCGCTGCCTTTTGGTGTACCAGAGGGTCGATAGTTTTAGAGGGGTTTTGTTGGAAACCATGGTAGTTATGAACCTGGGTGAACCCAAGAAAGGTAGTTAGAGGAATTAAACAACCAAAAAATGGTTCCATTACCGGGATGGAACATAATGGGATTGAGTGAATGAGATCTACTGAAGAATCATGAAAATAATGTCAGATCTAGTGATAAAGTATTAAAAAGAATGAGAATATAAAAGGAGATGTTTAGATCGTGGAACCCAATGAAGGAGAATATTGAGAGTTGGTTGAAAACAAAGGAGTTGTAATTTTCACAGAAAGATAATAGAAACTCGAAGTTAACACCACACAAATATTTGGACAACTATGTATTTAGCAACTTGCATGAATGATCTGGGATCTTTTCATTGAAGTGACTTATAAAGAATTGTATTAAATGAGCATAAATTAAAGTGCACCATAAAGAAGGAAAATCTCAATAATGAAGAGACATAAGCATAAAATCTGAACACAAAAACTTGATAATGGAGTTTGTCCTTGGTGGAGTATGTCTCTGAGTCATGCTCTCAAATGGGTAGGCCTTTTTATTAACTTAACAAAAGAATTCGACAAAATACATAACTATACCTCATTCTGGAATTAAGCTGCAAAATATTTGGTCATATCAGAAAAGAGACAACACCATTGAATTCGTGGCATAGAATTACCCAAAAATGACTATCTCCATGCCTCAATCCGACTCTAGAACTCCCAGGCCCTTGAGAAATCTCATCTTGGTTTTCATGCCTGCACCCTGCAATTAATTCACCATACCTTGTCTAGAAAATTATTCTCGATCATACCATCGAGCACACTCCTCTGCATCAGTGAAATTCCATATTTTAAATAAAAATGTGGGTAGAGTTTACCAACGAAGGGAGTTGGCCTAACGGTTGGCAAATGGCTTATTAAGGTTTATGGTTGGGGAGGTCCTGGGGTCAAGCCGACAGGCCTCCCCTTTTGGTGTGTTGTTACAACCATATGTTATATTTAAACCCCATGGATTTGGTGGAGTACTCTTAGTATGGCGGAACTGTCACTATATTTGGTGGAGAGTGGATTCGTTGCTATATTTAGTGGAAAAGGGGTTGGTCATTTGCCAACCCTTTTTTTTCAAACTTTCGGTTTCTAGACCTGATTGAAAATTTTCCTACTACCACATGGCAGTCCATGACTGGGCCATGTGGCAGTCCATGACTGGGCCATGTGGTGGCCATTTATTGGCCCATGTCATCTAATTTCATAGTCACCCTACCATTTCATGTTCCATGTCATCCTTCCATGTCCTGTACGGTCTGCCACGTGGCTATACAAACTACCACATGGTGCTTTACCATTGGTCCATGGATTGACTGGAAAATGCTGAAAATGAGTGACACATGGCAGCCTCTAGTGCTTCCACATCACCATGCTTAAGTCATCATGACACATGTCACCCTCTACATGTGCCATGTACATTGTACAGATTTTGATGTCATCTGTATTGATGCTGATGTTAGCAGTACGGATGTTGACTCATCCCTATTGACTGGGCTAGGTTGAACAAAACTTTGAGCATGAATATATTTTGATCCGTAACTCTATTTGACAAGTTGTTTATGATCTTGGAAAGCTTGTGATGCACTCTTCACGATAATGCCATTTTCACTAAGTTTTGAGGATTTTGAATATTTTCCCTTTCTCTTTCTGTTGAGGCCATTCTGAGCTTCATGAGTTGCTTCTGTGAATTCTCAGTTTTCCTTAGTATTCTTTGGATCCTTTTTGGATCAATCCTTCCCACTGAGATATTTTTGGACCACCAAAATCTTTCATCAATCAAAAGATAAGTGAGGAAGAGTTACCTAAACTTTTCCTTCTCAATCCAATTTGCCTTGCTTAGATGTGTGCCCTTTAATCCCACTCGAAGATAATCAACATCACCTCTGCATGAAGTATTAGTCCTTCTGTCCAAGATGATATCTTCCTTTAACTCATCCAAGTACTCAAGAGAAAACTCATCAACTAAAGGAATTGAAACTTCCTCACCCTAATCCATGATCATGGGAGGCTAAAAAAAATTCAAGCTCTTCACATTTACAACTTGGTAGATCTGCATATAAGGTGGAAGATCTATACGAAAAGCACTGGTACCACTTATCTCCAAAATAGTGAAGGGTCCATAATGGATGGGCTTGATTTTCTTTCCTTCACCATTCAATATTTCATTGCTGATGTGAAGCCATACTTGGTCTCCAACCTGAAAGTGATGGTCAACCCTATGTCTGTCATGTCGAGCTTCATATTGTGCTTGAATTTTCTCCAACTGTTCCCTGACTGCTTGGTGTACCTATTGGATCCTCTAGATGAACTTGTGGGCTCTATATTCATTTATTTCTTCATTTTAATTGGAATCTATCACATACATCAAGTCCAAAGGAGACTTAGGTAAATATCCAAAACATGTCTTAAAAGGTGAACATTGAGTGGAGGAATGTAAGGCTCAATTGTAAGCATGTTGTACATAGGGTATCTGTTCATCCCATAATTTGGGATGCTTGTTGCAATAGCCTCGAAGAAAAAGTACCATTGTTCGGTTAACAACCTCTGTCTTTATGTCAGTCTGTGGATGGAAAGAAATACTCCTCTTCAACTTGGTGTCCATCATTCTCCACAAACTTGTCCAAAAATCCCCAAGGAATCGAGTATCTTGATCTGAGATAATGGATGTGGGTAACACAAAGTGAACCTAAACATACTAAAAAAAGAGATTAGCAGTCTTCACAGAAGTGATATTCTCTTTACATGGCATTAAGATACACATCTAGGTGAACCTATCCACTACAACATACAAATAGTCATGACCCATTTACAACATTGGTAAACCCCTTACAAAATCCATGGAGATACTTTCCCATGGATGGGATAGAACAGGAAGTGGTGAGTATAGCCCCAGTTTTCTATTAGTGGGCTTACAAGTAGAACACATCACACACCCCTTTACATATTTAGTTACATTTTCTTTCATCTGAAGCAAGTAACAAACCTCTGCAGATGAGCCATAGTTTTTCCTACTCCAAAATTCCCAGACACAACAGAAGTGTGAGCTTCTTGTATTACATGGACTCATTCACTTGTAGGAATACATAGTTTTCCAAGATGGTAGAGTAGTTTTTCCTATAGAAAATAGTTCTCTACGTGTGCACCATGGGTTAGCTTCTTATATACTTGTTTAAAATCTTCATCAATGGCATATTGTTCCACATAGCTATCATGAGATAAAGAAGCATTCTTCAAAATAATAGAAGAAACAATAGGAGGTCTAGAAAGCATATCATCTACCTTGTTACTCTTACCCTTTTTGTACTTGATTACCAAATGAAATTGTTGTAGGAAACCCATCCATCTGTAATGTCGAGATTGTTGCAATTTGGTTTGTGCTTGGAGATATTGTAAGGGTCGATGATCTATATGTATGATTGTTTATTTCCCTAACAAGTAGTGCTTCCATTTCTTTATGCTTTGAACTAATGAAAACAAATCTTTATCATATGTAGGATAATTAACAACAACTTGGTTAAAAGTTTTAGAGTAGTAACAGATAGGCTTACCATATCGCATCAATACTGCACCCATGGAATATCTGCTACAATCTGTCTCGATCTCAAAGGGCTATTGAAGATTTGACAATGCTAATACTAGTGCGGTACTGCTCTTTTCTTTCAAAGTGTTGAAATGTTTTTTTTTCTTTCCTCCCCATTGAAAAGTGTTCTTCACACTGGTTAAGGCATGCAAAGGAGCTATTATAAAGGGGAAGTTTGAAATGAATCTCCTCCAATATTTGACTACACCTAATAAGCTTCATATTTCGGTTACACTTTTGGGCTCAAGCCAATTTACAATTACATCAATATTGGAAGGAACAATTTTCAATTGTCCTCCCCCTATAATATGAACTAAGTACACAAGTACAGTCTTACCAAATTCACACTTGGACAATTTTACATACAACTTTTCCCTTTACAAAGTATCCAATAATTTCTTTCCATGCCTTACATGTTCATCCCAAGTCCCGCTAAATATAAGAATATCGTCTAAATATACAATCACAAAATCATCTAGAAATGGATTGAATACATCATTCATCACATGCATGTTTGTTGTCGGAGAATTACAAAGCCCAAACGACATAACTAACCACTCAAACAATCCCTGTTTGGTTTTAAAGGAAGATTTCCATGCATCTTGTTCTGCAACCCTGAACTGATGGTATCCACTGCACAAATCCAACTTAGTGAAATAAACAACATTCTTTAATTGATCAAGTAAATCATCTATACAAGAAAGAGGGTATTGATTTTTCACCGTGATTTTATTTAAGGCCCGATAATCGAAACACATTCTCCATGTGCCATTTTTCTTTGGCACCATCATGATCGGAGAACCACAAGGAGATGAGTTGGGCCTGATGACCCCTTGATCCAATAATCCTTGTACCTTCTTATTGATCTATGTCATCTCTACAACTGACATCTTGTACATGCCCACATTAGGAAGAGAAGAATCCTACTGAATATGTATTTCATATTGGATTTCCCTCTTACGATGTAATCCATTTGGTTCCTAGAAAATATCATCATACTTAGAAACAATATAAATTAGTTCTTTCTTATGAGAAGGATCACAGCCTTGGAAAACATCGGATGTTCCGACATCTTTCTCCCTTACGACCATGAGTACATGTATTTTATTAGTGTTTATGAGTCTCTTCATTTGTCCTTCATTAATAAGTGTTGTGTTTACCCTCATATTGTGGACTCTAACAATATATTCCACTCCCCCCTTAGTAAGGTGATATTTGTTCTCATGACGAAATAAGACTGCTTTTCTATCATAAAGATAAGGACTCCCCAACACTATGCCACGTATATCAAGTGAGACAACATCCAAATCCACTTCATTAATCAACTTTGAAGCAATAGAAAATATGAACCTACATTTCTTGGTGACATTAAGTTTTTATTTATCACATATCCAACCAAGAGGATAAGGCTTTGGATGTGGTTTAGTTTCAATACCCATATTTTTGACAAGTGCTTCAGATATCAAGTTTACTTGGGATCCCGGATCAAACAATGTATCTATATTAGTGTGTTTAGATACAACTCTTACATGAAATAATTCATTCCTCTTTATTTCATCATCACGAGACTCATTATTGGAATTTGAACTAGCATGAAGGGAATATTTACCCTGTACTCCAACTGTTGTGATCTTTCCTTCATCTCCTGAATCGGAACCAAGATCTTGTTTCACTGTAGCAATGATCTTTGTTTTCCCCTTTCCACCGAACTACTTCAGTCTCTTCTCTGGATGTAGTTTCTAACAGTGTTCACCATCGTGACCACTTTTATTGCAATGAGTGCAAGATGGTTTTCCTTCTTCACTCTTTACAGTGACGGTCTTTTTGTCCTTCCTTTTAAACTTCTTAAACTGCTTATGTGGGAGATTGGAAGGTTTCTTTGTGGGAGCGTCTTGAACATGCTTTCCCCTATTCTCAAGGTGAGTGGCTTGCACACAAACTTTGTCAAGACTGGTTGGGTTAAACGATAGAAAAGTATGATGAATATAACTGTGAAGTGTGCCAATATACTTCATTAAAGTTTCATAAGAATCCAAAGGAATGTTTAATGAAATAGATTTCTTCCTAAATTCTTTGGTGAAACTTTATACAATTTGACCTTTACTTTGTCTTAAAGTTTGTCATTCCATCATTGCTTTGTGTAAATAACCCAATGGGTAAAATTTCTTCCTTATCGCTGATTTAAATTCTGACCATGAGGAAAGAAGATTACCACACTTACTTTTCTTCTGAAGTTTGATCTCCCACCATACAAGAGGGGTGTCTTCCAATCGAAGAGAATCTAATTTCACTTTAAATTCCTCTTCATCAATCTATTGAAC
This sequence comes from Picea engelmannii, assembly GCA_009831015.1. Classification (NCBI taxonomy): domain Eukaryota; kingdom Viridiplantae; phylum Streptophyta; class Pinopsida; order Pinales; family Pinaceae; genus Picea; species Picea engelmannii. Next base: position 17,616 of record ML802980.1, read on the forward strand.
ACGAAAATATACTTTAACTATCCAATTATCTAGCTTTTTAGGATTAGCATCTCCATTAAACATAGGTAAAGAAAATTTTACATCAAGCTTTAATAATGGTTTCTTAAAAGAAGATTTATGTCTAGAATGATGAGAATGATGAGAATGATGAGAATTCTCAGAGGAAGAAGAGCTAGAACTTGATGGTGAAGATGGAGGCTCAGGAAGGTCTCCTCCAACCCCTTGATTTACTGAAGCATTATCATCATCTTGTGCTTCCTTTTTCTTCCCTTTCTTCTTCATCCTCTTCTCGTAGTATCCATACATTTTCTCAACCATTTCTGACATGCGATAAAACACCATATGGAATTTTTTATCATGTTCATCACACTTGTCCTCTTCAACCATTTTCTTCCTTCAGGATGCACGACCAACTTCGAGATTGAAAGTATTAATAGTTACTTCACCCTTCTTATGCTTGTCCCTAGTAAGCATTCACACTCAACAATTCAAGTCAAAGATGATTGCTTTGATACCAACATGATCCAGGATCTTTTCATCGAAGTGACTTATAAAGAATTGTATTAAATGAGCATAAATTAAAGTGCATCATAAAGAAGGAAAAGCTCAATAATGAAGAGACATAAGAATCAAATCTGAACGCAAAAAATTGATAACGGAGTTCGTCCTTGGTGGACTACGTCTCTTGGTCCTGCTCTCAAATGGGTAGGCATTTTTATTAACTCAGCAAAAGGATTTGGAAAAATACATAAGTATACCTCATTATGGAATTAAGATGCAAAATCTTTGCTTAGATCATAAAATAGACAACACCATTGAATTCTTGGCATCGAATTACCCAAAAATGATTGTCTTCACGCCTCAATCCGACTCTGGCACTCCCAGGCCCTTGAGAAATATTTTCTCGGTTTTCATGCCTACACCCTACAATTAATTCACTGTAACTTTTCTAGAAAATCATTCACGTTCATACTATCGAGTGCCCTCCTATGAATTGGAAAAATTCCATATTTTAAATAAGAATGTGGGAGGAGTTTATTGTTCGACAACACAGGTATTCCAACCGAGGATGAACATCTTTAGTAACCACTCACATAATTAGATCAAAGATCAACACACCGATGGTTTCATGTGGTAAAACCCCTACGGGGAAACATCCACTACCCCAGCCAACGTGACCACTTGGAGTAGTTTATTAATGCAAAGAAAAATATTACAGAGATATTTTACAAGAGGTTTTCTCACAATCGATCATTGACAAATGACCCTCCATGCTATTTAAATAGAGATCATGGATCGATCGGGTGTTAATCCATAGATCAATGGTCGTTAAGATCGAGGAGAGTATGAATCGTCAGATCACTCTATGCCGAGAACATATCATGATCATCGGATTTCCTAAATACAAATGCATACTAATGCATACTAAAGAAACACACTAGAAAACACACTTTTACCTAATGAAACAATAGAGCAAGTAGATCTTACTAACTCCTAAGTGTCTAAATATCCTAACATCCCCCCTTAAGAACAACTTGGGATAGGATTGAAGGATTTACAATAATGACACAATAGGAGAACGAAGGAGGCATTAGAGCCTATCTCCCCTTAATGACAACTTCCTGAACGCCTAACAAATATCGAAGTTTGTTAAACTTCGCTTCTGTAACAGACTTTGTGAAAATGTCTGCAACTTGATCTTCTGTAGGGAAAAAGAGCACTTCAATAACTTGATCATGAATGAGATTTCTGATGAAGTGCATGTGTAGCTCGATGTTTTTTCTATGCTGAAGTTGAACTGGGTCTTTGGCAAGCTTGATGGAACTCTGATTGTCACACCAAAGGCTAGTCGGATGCTGGTGCTAGAATCCAAACTCTGAAAGGATCTGTCGAAGCCACATGGCTTCTTGACTTGCATTTACTGATGCTCAGTACTCTACTTCTGTTGAAGAAAGTGCAATAACCTGTTGTTTCTTATAGGCCCAAGAGACAGGTCCTGAACCAAGGCTGGAAACATAACCTGCAGTAGACTTTTGATCATCAGGGTCACTGGCCCAATCTGAATCTGTGAAACCAACCAATAAATTAGTCCCCCCTAAACTATAATGTATCATGAACTGAACTGTACCAAGAACATAGCAAAGTATCATTTTAGTTGCTTTCCAATGGATTTCATGGGGTGTTTGCATATATCAGGAAATAATACCAACAACAAAGGAAAGATTAGGACGGGTATGAGTCAAGTATAAGAGGCTACCAACTAACTGACGGTACATGGTGGTATCAACTTCAGGAGAAGTACAAGTGGCAGGAAGCTTGACTCCAGATTGGAAGGGAGAAGGGGTTGGTTTATAATCATCCATGTGAAAGCGACGAAGAAGGTCACAAGCATACTTAGACCGGGAAAGAAAAATTCCTGCATTGGTTTGCAAAACCAAGGAAATAGTGCAAAAAGCCTAAGTTTGTCATTTCAAATTTCTTCTTAAGGCTGGTTTTCACATGGTTTAAAAATTTTGAGTCACTACCAGTAAGGATAAGGTCATCAATGTAAAGGAAAAGGATTATGAGATGTCTTCCTACTTGTAAATGTGTTGAACCTGCACAGAATAGATCTAGCTAGAAAATGCTACACACATTTGCAGAGAGAAATTAAGAAAGAAGAAGCAAGATAGAAAGAATGGAATAATTCTCATTAACCATATATTCCACACTCAAAGAGTGAATAATTTACAATAGATATAGGATACATGAGTAACTAATGAGCCATAGTGGTGGTCTATATTGATTTGGACACACACCAGTAGTTACAAGAGTAAAATGCCACCTAGTCTAGTCTCTCAAGCAGTTATGAGAGTAAACTGCCACCTAGTCTAGTCTCTCGGGCAGTTACAGGAGTGAACTGCCACCTAGCTGAGTTAACTAGTCAACTAGTCTTCAGTTAACTTACTGAACAAAGAGTAGTGAGTTGGTGATGATCCCAATGTTGCATGGTGACAAAACCAATGCAACATCTAAACTCAACTCAACTAGTCAAACTAAAGTGTCAATTGAAAGGGAATATTCTCCAGGTGGAATGTTCTCCCCTAAAACATAGGAGACTTGATAATGACTAATAAACATAGAATAAACTTAGGAAAAATAGATCCTAGGTGTGTGTGAAGTAACTCCAACACCCCCCTTTAACATCACTATGGTGAAAATAAAGAATGGGTCCTGATTACGAGGCCATGTTAGGTACCCAAATACAAAAGATACACTGAATTAAATGAGGAAAGAGGGAAAACCTCACGGGAACAACCCCCCCCCTCAAATTACAATGCATAAAATAAAAAATGAGAAGGAACAAAAGGAAGTTGCTAAGAAACCATGTCCTTCACTCCAAGAAGACCTCACAACTATGCAAGTTTGTGCTCTTTGAATATTTTGTTGAAGATTTAGATGTCTGCACGGATATGATGAAGTATATGCATCATTGATATTTCTGCACATATCCACTTTATCTTCTTTTAATGAATAATATCCAAAGAAATTTTGGATAAAATTTTGAAAACCGTACGGCCGTTTCCAGAAAAATGTTGAAATTTTGTGGATTTTAAATGATCATAACTTCACTTTCCGGACTCCATTTCAGACGATTGTTTCTTTTGAAATTGGATATTTTGTCGAGAGAAATTCAAATATCCAATTTTTTTCTGCAAATTTTTCTCAGAAAATATCAGAATGACGTCTGATGTGCGCGGATCCCTTTTTGACTCCTGAGATGCATTCATGGTGCATGCAAAAGTGTCTGCATGTGACTCCTAAGATGCATGCCATACATATTCCACATGAATTTCAGAAAACAAATCTGCAATGGAGTAGACATCATCTTCAATTAATGGAATACAATTTTTTGTAGATACTTGTGTAGAAGGCTCTTCAAACTGAGATGATTTATCTTCCAGTGGATTTTCTACATTCTCTATCTTGTCAACATTTTTCATGCATTCTTCCTTATTCCAAAATAAAACCTCCAATCTGCTCCATAATTCGTTTGGAGTGAATTCTTGTGAGTCATCATATACTTGATGGAGAATTTTGGAAGAAATAAAATAGAGGATACATCGTATGGCCATATCTTGTCTATTGAGAAAGTCATTTTTCTCATCGATAGAATCAGGCTCTACTTCCATTGCCATAGTTATTTGGTACAAGCCTCTACATGTGAGAAGAAGCATATTTTTTGGCTTCCATTCCAAATAGTTATGAGGTGTGAGAAGTATTTCCAGTGAATAATCCATCTTTTTGCTATCTTCAATCTTTAGTACCTGCAAAAATAATTTGGTGTATCTTTTGTGTAGCAGTCCATCAGCTTTGATACCATGTAAATGTGTTGGACCTACAAAGAATAGATCTAGCTAGAAAATTCTACACACATTTGCAGAGACAAATTAAGAAAGAAGAAGCAACATAGAAAGAATGGAAGAATTCTCATTAACTGTATATTCCACACTCAAAGAGTGAATAATTTACAATAGATATAGGATACATGAGTAACTAATGAGCCATAGTGGTGGTCTAGATTGATTTGGACACACAACAATAGTTACAAGAGTAAAGTGCCACCTAGTCTAGTCTCCCAAACAGTTATGAGAGTAAACTGCCACCTAGTCTAGTCTCTTAGGCAGTTACAAGAGTGAACTGCCACCTAGCTGAGTTAACTAGTCAACTAGTCTTCAGTTAATTGACTGAACAAAGAGTAGTGAGTTGGTGATGATCCCAATGTTGCATGGTGACAAAACCAATGCAACATCTAAACTCAACTCAACTATTTAAACTGAAGTGTCAATTGAAAGAGAATATTCTCTAGGTGGAATATTCTCCCCTAAAATATAGGAGACTGGATAATGACTAATAAACACGGAATAATCTTAGGAAAAATAAATCCTAGGTGTGTGTGAAGTAACTCCAACACTACTTTCTTGGTATAGACATTACGATCATAATGGAATATAGAGAATCCAGTGGCAATAAGAAAGCTATCCATTTTGGCATACCAAGCTCGGGGAGCTTGCTTGAGACCATAAAGAGATTTCTTGAGGCAACAAACAAGGCTAGAGTCATTCTGGACATAGCCAGGAGGTTGTTCCATGTAGATTTATTCTTGAAAATCTCCTTGCAAGAAGGCAGATTTAACATCCATATGATGGACCTCCCATTTATGTGAGGCAGTAAGGGAAAGAAAAAGGTGGATGGAATTCATTTTTTTTACAGGGGAAAAGGTTTCATTATAGTCAATTCCTTCAACTTGGGAAAATCCTTTGGAAACTAACAGAGCCTTGTGTCTTTCAACACTTCCATCTAATGCATACTTAGCTATGTAGACCCATTTTCATATAACAAGTTTTCTTCCTTTTGGAAGAGGTATAATATCCCAAGTATCGTTTTCCATTAAAGAACGATACTCTTCATTCAATGTTGTATCCCAATCTGGATGACCTGGAGCTTCTGCAAATGCTTTTGGATCACAAGTTTTTGAAACTTGAGCCAAAAGAGAAGAGCCTCGCTGGAACTGTGAATGGGTCCAATGTTGATCTGATGGATCATTGACAAGATCACCAACTGCTTCTCATGTTGAACGGACCCATCTAGGAAGTGATGGAGCTAGTGTCGGTTCAAGTTCAAAGTACTCATCTGGAGGAGGGTGGGTAGGAAGAGGTGGATTTTCATCCTCATTGTCATCATATGAAAAAGAAACCAGATCATATGAAGGAACAAACGTCGAAGATGTCTCGTAGGCCGAAGAAGGCATAATCGTTGAATTAGGCTAGTAGGCCAAGAGATTTTCATCAAATTTAAAATCTCTTCTAATAATAATTTCATTACAATGTGATTGAAGAAGTCTGTAACTTTTGACATTTTCAGAATAACCAACAAATATACACTTCTCACTTTTAGGCTGCAATGCTTTCCTTTTCTCATTAAGAATGTGAGCCTATGCTATACTGCCAAATACACAGAAGTGACTTACATCTGGTTTAATTTTAGTCCAAGCTTCTTTCAATGTTATATTTTTAAGAGCCTTTGTGGGAGTGCAATTTACTATGTAATTTGCACATTTGATGGTTTTTTCCTAATACTTTAGACATACTCCCTTAGATTGGATCATACAATTATCCATTTCTTTTAATGTGCAGTTCTTTCTCTCAGCAACACCATTTTGTTGTGGTGTATATGGAACAATGTGTTGCATTTGGATTCCCTATGTAGTGCAGTAGCTTGTAAAATTATTGTTCAAATATTCGCCTCCATTATTTGTTCTTAACCTTTGAATTTGATGTCCAGATTGCTTTTCTACAAGAGCCTTGTAGGCCAAAAAATTGTCAAAAACTTCACTCTTGAGTTTTAAGAAGTAAACCCAAGTACGTCTGGAAAAGTCATCAATGAAAGTTAAAAAATACTTGAACCTCGAAAAAGAAGGAGAAGAAAGTGGACCACACAAATCACTGTGAACAAGCTGCAAAGGACCCGAGGCATGCCAAGAGGCACATTTGTCAAAACTGTCTCGATGATGTTTGTCGAGAACACAACTAGCACAAACACCATCTCTGTATGAAACAAGAGGAAGACTAGTCACCATCTATTGATTACATAGTTGTTGCAATGAGTGATAGTTTAGATGACCAAATTTCTCATGCCAAAGTATTCTCAAGTCATCGCTATGAGCAACAAAAAATGATGAAAAAGATGATGACCCAAAGTTGTCAAACTTGTACAACCTGGTAATGTTGATTAAGGTTGGTCGTCATTCATTTCAACCCTTGAAGAAAGACCCATAGCACAAAGGTTTGGGTAATGGACCCAGTAGTGTTTGATGTAAATATGACTCATTATTGTTTTGTCATGGTTGATAAGAAGTAAATATGGATGAACTCCAAAGTGGTCCCCTTATGGTGAAAGTCCTCATGGGAAGATGCTTTGTGGAGTAAGAGAACCCATGCTTAATTGAGGAATAATGAGATGAAGGAAAGTGAATTTGTTAGGGAAAATATCCTAGATGGATATTTCTTGTCATGTCAATTCTGGTGGTATGTGGAACGTCACATAATTCCTCACGGTTAGAGAGTTATGGCCATGAGAAGTTGGAGACCCTAGGTTTGGGTAATGGACCCAAGTTTGTTTGATGGGTAACGATATGAGTTATGATATATTTTCAGATAATA
>ML802980.1:50505-82344 GCA_009831015.1 Picea engelmannii
TAGAAGTGGACCCAACCCTAAAATAAGGAAAGTGGGGCCAAGTGACCTAGAAGATGTTTTTAAGGAAGCTACTTGGAGAGTATAAATAAGAGGAAAGGCTCTCTCATTTGAATTACACTTGAGAATATTGAATATATATAGGTTTATGAGGTATACAAATGATATCTAAGCTGAAATTCTAAGTAAAGTGAAGAAAATAAGGCCGAAATGCAAGGAAGGATGAATTCTTTTGATGGTGCTTTCTAAGGTATGTTATTTTCAGGTCATCTCACCATTTTCACTATAAAGTTTTTTCTATAATGATTCAGATTCTAAAATTTCTATGAAAGTGAGAAAACATATCCAAGTATCTGTGGTTAAAAATTTAGCTTGTGGGTCGTTGTATTTTGGGAGTTACACTCTATGGAAAATAGGGTTTCTGGCCAGTCCTGAAACTAGTCAAAATCAAGTGTTTCGGGTAAAAATGTCATAAATTCTTCATAACAGATCAAAATTCAGTGAGACAAAATGTGTTGGTTAGGGTAAAATATTCAGTATTCTGTGTAATATTTTCAAATTATTTCATCAAATATTTTGTGCGTAGCACACTCTACAAGGTCGCTCTCTAGAATAAGCCGGAATTCAGCAAGGTATGGCATTTTTGCTATAACTCCTTTTCTGAGAGGTTCCAAGTAGTGCCACTTGGATTAATTTCATAAAACATATTTAAGAACATTGTGTATCAGTTTCATATCTTTATATATTACAGGTTCAAAGTTATGATTACTTCAAGTTAGGGTTGTTGACTAATCCAAAACTAGGCATGTGAGACTAAAGAAAAGTTTGATGAAAATTCTAGTCTTTTTTTTTTTTAAGTTAAGGAAGGTTTGCAGGAATGTGATCATATAAACCAGGTCTATTATAGAGCTACAAATCATATTTGTATGATGAAATTGATGAGGGTTTTTGGTTGAGGTACATGTTGAGTACATGGTTGAGACAAGTAGTTGATTAGTTGGCACACATACATGAGGTATATAGTTGATGATGTTGCTACATATTGATGAGTCATAGTTAATGACTAGTTGACACATCATTGGTACATACTTGGTACATGGTCGAATGCACTTGTTTATGGTACATGTTGATTACAGGTTGGTGCATGGTTGATGCATGGTTTATGCATGGTTCATATTTATTGGTACAGGTTTACAGTAGTATATCTCACAGTGATAGTGTGACAGTGGTTCCATCATTCTACGTCTACTTCAGGGTGGCAGGATGGGGCAAAGGTAGGTGGTTTTAGCCACTTTCCAGTTGTAGCTGGAAAACATTGGGGGTTGTAGCCTCCTTCTGGTTGTAGCTAGAGATTTGGGGAGTTGGAGCTTCCCTCAGGTTGTAGCCTGAGAAACTAGGGGGTTGGAGCCTCCGTCCAGTTGCAGCTAGAAAACAAAGGAAGTTGGTACTTCCAATGAATGTAATTCTTCAAGACATATAAGAAAAATCATTCCGTCGTTTTCTCCCGATTTGGGTTTCCATGTAAAACACTGGTGTACTGTGTATGTGTGTGATTGTTTATTTATTACTGCTCATTATTGGATAATAATTCTACATTGATATAACATTTGAAGAAAAAGGATTATAATTACGTTATTACTGATTCACCCCCCGTCTTAGTAATCCAACAGTAACATTATCATCAATTCCAGTTGCAAGAACATGATTAGGATCTTTTAGATACTTGATTACAACTTGTTGAGGTGAAAACTCGACATTTTTACCTTCACCTGAATGAGTGATTTGATATTCTGATAGAAGGTTACAAGAAAGACTTGGAACACATAATACATCAATGAAATGACTATTTCAGATCCTACAACACTAAGATATCTATCATCACTAACAAATAATTTCTTGGTGTTACATTCATTTAGATCAAAAAATATGGATTTATCGTTATCCATATGATAAGATTCTCTTGAATCAATAAGTCGCTCATAAGAAGAATAAGTAGTAGTAGAATTTGAATTGAAGGAGAAACCATAAGTAGAAAGTGCATGTCCATGAGAAGAAGAAGTAGAATCAATACTGAAGTTGTGCTTCTTCATCGCTGCTTCTAAAGATGCCATCTTCTTGAAACATTTGGGCTCATCATGACCATCTTTATCACAAAAGTTGCAATGTTTATTAGTTTTCTTACTTTTATATTTTTCTCCTTTGTCACTAGTAGGAGCTGAAGTTGTCTGAGCAGGTTTGGGACCCTTATGTTGTTTGTTTTTTTAGCGAGGATCTTTCTTCTTGGGATACTTGGGTTTATCTTTCTGTTGGGAAACTAAGGCTTTGTTGGAGGGACTTGCAATGTTGATCACTCCAAATTGTACAATATTATCTTCCTCTCAAATCAAAGAAGCACAAAAGGACTCAAGAGTGGGTTTTTCATAAGATTCTTCCCCTAGAGCCTCTCTCATGGCATAAAAGGTAGATACAAACACATAATATGCACTACCTAACTTAGAAAGAATAAGATAGATGCAACTCTCTTCCTCCATCTTTAACTTACATTCTTCACATAAAATTCTAAGTGTTTTAAACCTAGATAGATAGTCTCCAAGACAAGAAAAATTTGGAATCAAGGTCAGTATTTGATTTTCTAACTATTGTTCTTGAATAATATTGAGTTTACCAAACACAGATTCAATCATGTTCCAAGCTTATTTGGGGTCATCAATATCTTGAAGGTGGTACCTTAAATCAGGAGAGATGGAAATTTTGATTAGTCCACATGCTTCGTCATTCCTATTATCCCACTTGGCTTTCTTATCAACATTAGTGGGTGTCTTTTCTTTTCCCAAGGTAATCCGGTACAAGCCTTTACTTCTTAATAAATCTTCCATATGAGATTTCCATTGGAAGTAGTTTTTTTTGGTAAGAAAGACAGTACTTGTAGAAGGCATATTAAATATGCAGATAACATGCATTTAAAAACTGAAACTGATGTTCTATATGGAAAGAGCTTGAAAAGTTATGCGGCTTTAAAAAAAATGGCACTGAAAGCGAACTTTCGATGTTAGAGTTATGCCCTTTTTAAAAAAGGCACAATCGGTAACCAAATGACCGCGTGATTGTGTAAGTTGCTTTATGAAGTGACCCACTTTTATAAAGAGAAGTGGGGATCACTTCTACAATGAAGTTACTTTATAACAGAAAAGTTTCATGCAAAATAAATAACTCTAAAATAAAATATTAAAGCTACTTATAGTGATTCACTTTTATACTTGAAGTGAAATACACTTTACAATTTTAGCATGAACTTTTTCAAAAAAAGTAACAAAAGAGAGACTTGAACTCAAGACCTCTTACTTAATAAAGAAACTTTTAACTAAATGATCTAGCAAAACATATTGTAATGTTTAGAAGGAGGATTATTTTTGTTGTTGTTGTTGTTGTTGACGGCCTTGGAGAGCATGCTAAAAAAAAACTCTTTTCACACAAGAAAAAAATTTGCTTCTCGATGACAACAAGGGTTAGATTTTAGTTAGCTTACCCGGATGATGCACCTTTTCCTATCTATTTCTGATTTTTCAAGATCACATGGAGCATGGGGAAAAGAACATACACAGATCTAAAAGAGTAGCAACCTGGAAATAAATAAAATCAAAATACTACTCTGCAAAAAAATTTAAAAATGCGTATTCAAGCTTTATACCTCTGGATCTGACTGTAATGGCCGTATCTTGGGCAAACGGAAACCTTTTCGAGTGAAAAGAAAAGTGTTTCTGACTAAAACGAGTGATACAGACGTAATGGAACAATCGTCTCAACCCAAAAATGTACAGAAATAACAGAAAGTGGAGATGAGGAAACTCAGCTTCACGATCTCGATCTACAATAGGAGTGGGTCTTCAAACAGGCTCTGATACCATGTTCGACAACACATGTATTCCAACAGAGGAAGAACACATTCAATAACCACTCACATAACCAGATAAAATATCAACACACCAATGTTTTCACGTGGTAAAACCCCTACCGGGAAACATCCATGGCCCCAGCTAATGCAACAACTTGGAGCAGTTTATTAATGCAAAGAAAAAGATTACAGAGAGATTTTACAAGAGATTTTCTCACAATCGATCATCGACAAATGACCCTCCATGCTATTTAAATAGATATCATGAACCAATCAAGTGTTAATCCACAGATAAATGGCTATTAATATCGAGGAGAGTATGAACCGTCAAATCACTCTATGTCAGGAACATATCATGATCGTCGGATTTCATAACTACAAATGCATACTAAAGAAACACACTAGAAAACACACTTTTACCTAACGATGGAATAGGCCACTCACTAAATCCTAAGTGTCTAAATATCCTAACATTTACCAATGAATTTTGTTGGCCTAACAGTTGGCGAATGGCTTATTAAGGTTTATGGCTGAGGAGGTCTCAGGGTCAAGCCCACGGGCTTCCCCTTTTGGTGTGTTGTTACAACCATATTTTATATTAAACCCCCGCAGATTTGGTGGAGTAATCTTAGTATGGATTAACTTTCATTGCATTTGGCAGAGAGTGGATCTGTTGCTATATTTAGTGGAAAAGGGGTTGGTCATTGGAAAACCCTTTTTTTTTCAACATTCGGTTTTTATACCTCATTGAGAATTTTCTTGCTGCCACATGGTATCCCATGACTGGGCAACGTGGTGGCCATTTATTGTCCCATGTCATCTTATTGAACAGTCACCCTGCCATGTCATCTACCACGTCAGCCTTCCATGTCACCTACCACATCTCGTACGGTCTACCACGTGGCTGTACAGACTGCCATGTGGCACTTTACCATTGGTCCATAGATTGACCAAAAAATTTCAAAAATGAGTGACATCTGGCAGCCTCTGGTGTTGCCACATCACCATGTTGATGTCATGCTCATGTCATCATGAAACATGTCACCCTATGCATGTGCCATGTACATTGTACGAATGTTGATGCCATCCGTACTGATTTTGATGTCAGCAATACAGATACTGACTGATCCCTACTAACTGGGCTAGGTTGACCAAAACATTGACCGTGAATATCTTTTGATCCATAACTTTGTTTGACAAGTCGTTTATGTCATTGGAAATCTTGTGACCTACTCTTTGCGATAATGCCAGTTTCACTGAGTTTTGAGGACTTCAAATTTTTACCCTTTCTCTATCTGCTGAGGCCATTATGAGCTTCCTAAGTTTCTTCCTACATGTGTTGTAGGAGTGGATATTAAGGTTGAAATACAACCAGCCTACAAATCAGATCAGACAGCTAGAGTGGAATTCTGTGGAGATCGCACAGTTACAACAAATTGACAATAAATTTACACGTGCAATAGATTTATGTTTAGAAAGCATTGTTTTAGGATTTATCACAGAATTTGTAGTAGATAATGCAAAGTCTTACAACACAATAGAGAAAGAGATCATGAAGGGACTTAGAGGTAGGTATATCAGATCGATGGATACTTCCATCAAGATTTTACTGTATGACAAAGGTGTAATTACAATGGAATTAGACAACTAAAATTACCTATGTGCATGGGGGAAGGGGGGAATCACTAACAAGAGCCAGAGAAATGGAGGAAGATATGGATAAAGGAAATAAGGAGGAGGCCTTGGACCTAATCACGATGGAGGAAGACCGGATCAAGCATTTCATGGAAACAACTGGAAGAACGTGCAGTGGAGCACCCTACCAATACAAGATGAACAATAAGAAGAGAGCCATAACTGAGAGGGAAGGCTTGGAAAGTGATGAAAAAGAGGTAGAGGATCTCCAGGCTTTGGAGAAGATTCAGGAAATCCTACACGTGACATATGAAATGAAGACAAGAGATCCAAGGGAAGGAACTGAAGGGAGAACTCCTATCCATATCAATGTCAGTGTGGAACCCATAAACCCATGTGAGACTAATACACCAGAAATAACACCACTGTTTAGACAACCGAATTTTAGTGGAAGAACAACAGTAGGAAGTACATCAACATAGGGAGAAACAACTGGAGGATCTAGTTCAAGAAGTAGTAGTCAATTATCTACACCACACGGAGGTAGTAGTTCATCATTCAGGATGGCAGGACATGATCCCACCATTAGGCTACTAGAATTCAAGGGAGAGGAATCTGAGGACCCTGAGAAACATTTGTTCATCTGTGAAAAGATCTAGGAAGCAAAGGAGATCATAGATGAGGATACAAAACTTGTGTAGTTATCTATCACACTAAGAGACTGTGGACTGGATTGGTACATGAGCTTAGTTGCAAATAGTCCACCAGGAACAACCAGAACGATTGTAGATATCAAGAAGTTGTTGATAAATTAATTCCAAAAGCCTAGTTGAGAGGACGAGTACATGAATGAGATGATAGAGATCAAACAAAAACCAGGGGAATCTATCTAGGATATTGACTAGAGATTCAAATGATTGAAGGGAAAGATGAAGTATGTCATGATAGATATGCAACATAGCCATCCATTTGTAAATTCCTTGCTACCACACTTGAAATACCCTTTGAGGAAGAAAAAGTTTCAAACTCAGGCAGATGATCTATAAGCAAACTTACAACTAGAAGAGAACCAATATTAGAAGACAGATCCAGCAATACAAGAGCTCAAGGAAGATATGAAGAATTTAACATTTCAACTGAACCAGAATACGGGTAAGGACAAAAGAAGTTGTTTGGTGTACCACATGTAGGATAGAAGGACACCACAAGAATGAATTCCCGACTTTCACACAGTACATGGAAATAGGACTGCCAAACCCTTTTCCATCAGGAGGACTATGGTGTGAAATATTTAATACACAACGGCATGATCCATATCGTTTTCCAATTATTCAAAAATACCAGACAATGCCTAAGAGTTCATATTGAAACTTTTGTAAGTTAATGGGCCATGATGACAAAGATTATAGGACAATGGAGCTAATGAGGGAAAGAATATCAAACACCTATAGGGTGCAAGCATATATGATGACAGGGAAAATTGAACCACATTTTAACCAAGTACCAGCCCATATAACACTGCGCCAAAACAATATAACACTGCACAACTGCATTACAATACCGCACAACCACAATATAATCTCGCGTAGTATAATCAGGTACCTAAGTACAACACCTTGCAAGGAGATCAATATAGGTACAAAGGTGGAGGATGAGGTAGAGGAGGCTTCGAAATATGTAGAGAACAAGTGGTATGCCATAACTGTAAAAAACCAGGACACTATGCAAGAGAATGCCCACTTCCACTTACGACATGTATGTATTATCGCGCATAAGATCATGACACAGAAGATTGTTCAACACTATTGGGGAAGATCCAGGAAAAGAGAAATCAGAACAATCATAATGTTCAATGGATTTATGCATAAGCAAGGGATGATGGAAGAAATATCAACATAGTTATTCATGGAGGATCTAAGACAGGAGATTTTGCAGTAAGACAAGATCAAGCACAACAACAATGGGTGAATAAGAATGTCGAACCATAGAAGAATTTTGATGTGAAAAATGAAAAGGAGACATTCAAGTAAGCCAGATAATAATTCTTGAAGCCATATGTTTCATTTACATCAACTGCACAACATACTCAGGACGTACCAATGTATGAGATGCCTTCATCATTGGATCACGCTAATGAAGCACAACCCCTAGGACAAGTAAGTACCATAAATAATTTTTTGCAATCCTGTGTTAAACTACTAAATGAGCCATCATCTGTTAAAGTATTACAAAATATGTTAGAAATATGTAACATAGACATAGAGGGAAATCTAGAGCAGAAAACAATTAATCACTTGCATACAAAGAGGAGGAAAAGTAGAGAGTTCAGACTAAATGCCAACATTGGAGATTTCAACATGGGGGATATTATACTGGATTTTGGATTAGAAGTAAATTTGTTACCCAAGAAGACATGGCAATGTGTGGAAGAGCCTACATTAGGATATTCACATGTTCAGCTGAAACTGGCAAATCAACATAGGGTTCTCCTAATTGGAAGGCTAAAGGGTGTGATAGTAGATATGGATGGAGTGTGCACTAAAGTCGATTTTGAAGTGATAGAAATAGTGGATGTCACAACACCATATCTAGCATTGCTTGGCTTGGAATGGTCCTTTGAAAATCAGGAAATAATCAATTTGAAGACAAGTAAAATGACATTTGATTCAAGAGAATACAAATTCATTGTGCCACTAGACCCATCAGAAGGAGAAAGGTTTGTAGATACCACTTGCTTAGACCTAGAAGAAATAAACCAGTTATACAGAACCACCATACAATAAGAATATTATGTGAATCCAATTGTAGATGGGGTACTCAGTTGGGGAAGTATCACATCATGTGCTTTAGACTCATATACAGGGTTGGAGAATTGGCAACATATATTACATGAAGTATCCACAAGAAGGTGCACAAGAATAGATCATGCAGTAAGATGGGTAGGTACAGAGATAAGAGAACCTCTTGGTTTTCATGGGGTGAATGAATTAGAAGAATTCCTAACAAGATACAAAGATGAAGTGGTATAAAATCAAAGGATCTTATCCCTAGACATATCACTCAAGGAAACATCTGCAGGATGGTGGGGTATGCACAAAGAGACAGTGAAGGACTAGTACCAATGTAAGCAATTGCACATTAGATTTGGCACAGAATAGGGAAGTGGTGAAATGAAGAGATTTGATGGACAGGGGGAACCAAAAGAAAACTTGGATAAGTGCATAACACTATGGAGAATGACACCACCAGAAGAATGGCCTCATCACTTCATTCACACATTGGAAGGAATTCCAACAAACTGGTATGTAGACCAGTAACTGTGCAGAGGCACTACAAAATGGACAACGTTACAACAAAATTTTATAGTCACTTTCTCATTTGAACATGAGAACCCCAACGTTGATTCAACACTCAAATAAATTAGAGGGGTGATATTTATTAAGGAACCAGAGGTTGAACTTATAACAGAGTATCAACAACAGAATAGAGAGACAGTGAAAGAACTATTGCCATGTTATCATGTGAAAGAAGAAGCACCAAATGAAGATGACCCACGCAAAATTCAAATTACAGAAATTGAAGGGGAAAGAGAGGTGGCAGTTCCATATCTCGAATCATAAGTATTTGTTGCATCGATCAAAGTGAAGAAAGTAAATATTGGGACAAATGATAATCCCAAAATTTCTAGCATTGGATACTACTAGGATGAACATACAGTAGAAAAAATAACAAAGTTTATGTGCGAGTACAGTGACTTGTTCCCAACAAACTTTACATAAATGAAAGGTATAGAATGAGAGCTAGGAGAGATGAAGATACCTCTCAAACCAGAGGATAGATCAGTCAGACAACGGCCATATAGACTGAATCCAATATATAAGCAGAAAGTAAAAGAATAAATTGACATAATTTTGGAAGATGAAATCATCGAACCAGTGGAAGAATCACAATGGATAAGCCATATGGTAGTACAGTAAAATAAAAAAGGAGGGATAAGGATCTGTGTAGATCTTAGGAAATTGAATGATGCTTTCCTACATGACCCTTTTCCCACCCTTTTCACAGATGAGGTATTAGAGAATGTAGGAGGCCATGAAGCATACTCATTCACTGATGGATTCTCGGGCTACCATTATATTAATATAGCCCTATAAGAAAGGTACAAGAATACTTTTTCCATAGAATGGGGATCTTACTAGTACATAGTCATGCCTTTTAGACTGAATAATGCACCATCAATATTCTCAAGAGTAATCATAGTTGCATTAAAATAATTCATCCATCAGTTTTTAGAAGTATATTCGGATGATTGGACTGTATATAGTCTGTTAAAAGACCATGTGGAAATGTTAAGGCTGATGTTGGAAATATGTAGGCAGTGTTAGATATCATTGAATATCAAGAAGTGCATTTTTTGGACACCATTTGGAATACTATTGGGCCATATAGAGTGCAAACAAGGCTTGCTAGTAGATCCTACCAATATTATAGTGATTGTCAATTTACCACCACCAAAATCAGTACTGCCAGTTGAGAGAAACATTGGGCCACACAGGCTACTACAGGAAATTCATAAAAGGGTATGCACAGATCATTGTGCCAATGGAGAAACTATTGAAGAAAGATAGTAAATTTCAGTGGAATGAGGAATGTCAGCAAGGATTGGACACTCTAAAATAAAAAATGGTCACAACACCTATACTAGTATTCCCAGACTGGGAAAATACATTTCATGTGAATTCATATTGGTCCAAGTGGATATCAGTGGCCACCCACCTTTTCTAACTGGCTCAAAACAATTTTCTAGCAATTTTGGTAATTTACTAATTTTAGTAGTTTTTAACTTTCGAGGCCATTTTGAGGGCCTAAATGAAGGTATTTTGGGATAAAGGTTCTCAATGATAGTTGAATACTTCGATTGAGCACCCTAAATGAATATCCTCGACGATACCTTTCCAATGAGCTATCATGCGCCTAAAATAGAGACCATATGCAAACGTTACGACCCCATAAAGTTGATGTACTAACTTACCCAAACGGGGCCCACATGAATTTTGGTGTTTCATATCCTAGGGTTAGTTTTTTGGATGTCTAGGGTTTTTTAAATTCTTGTTTATTGTAAAAATCCATTTAGAGCCTCATTGTAATCATCTTCTTGCGAATGCGAGTAGCCGTCACATCTCTTCTCAAAGATAAGCTGCCACCATTCTAGCGAGTCTTTCACTCTATATTTTTATAGTCTCTGTACATTTATTTCATTAATAGAAATCATGTATTATTATATCTTTGTGTTTATGGTTGCATCTCTGATACATTTATGTTATATTATTGGATATCCGCGATATCTCTGTGCATTTCTTTATTATATCTCCACTCTCATTTCATGTCGAAAATAATCCAGATCAATGGTATTAGAGCTAGGTTTCTCTTGATCATTTTTTTTAGTTCATGTCCCCGATGAGGCTCGATGATCAAGGTGGATATTGGTGGCCACCCACCTTTTCCAACTGGCTCAAAATAGTTTTCTGGCAATTTTGGTAATTTATTATTTTTAATAGTTTTTAACTTTCGGGGCCATTTTGAGGGCCTCAATGAAGTTTTTTCAGGATAAAGATTCTCAATGATAATAAAAGGAATGATTGAGCCCCCAAAATGAATCTCCTTTATGATACCTTTCCAATGGGCTATCATGCACCTAAAACAGAGATCGTATGCAAAAGTTACGACCCCGAGAAGTTGATGTACTAACTTACCCAAATGGGGCCCACATGAATTTTGGTGCTTCATTTACTAGGGCTAGGTTTTTGGATGTCTAGGGTTTTTGGAATTCCTATTTATTTTAAAAATTCATTCAAAGCCTCATTGTAATCATTTTCTTGTGAATGAGAGTAGCCGTCACATCTATTCTCAGAGATAAGCTGCCACCATTCTAGCGAGTCTTTCACTCTGTATCTTTATAGTCTTTGTAGATTTATTTCATTAATATAAATCATGTATTACTGAATATATGTGACTTTTGTTATATTTTTGATATATCTCTATTATATTTTTGTCTCTCTCCATGGCGGAAGAAAATAAAAATGACAGACCAGACAATCCTATAAGTTTGTTTCTTGAGCAATCTCTCACACGACAGAGGGACAAAATGATGATGAATTTTTCCCACATCCTTCAATGTATGTTGATATAAACGAGCACATATTCATCAAACAAACACTTTGGAAGAACCTCTCTTTTCAAGGTACAGGTTAATTTATATATTCCCATATTTGAAGGTCAGGTAGATGTGAATGCCCTAGATAAATGGTTAAATCTGTTAGAAGGGTATTTCTATGTTCATAATTTTTCCAACAGGGAAAAGATCACCTTCGCACTCCTTAAATCTCTCCCCCATGTCAAACATTGGTGGGAAACTCACTATGAGAAAAGTTCCATAGAGGATTCTGGAATATATGGGGCCGAGACCACTTGGGTTTTTTTTTTGGATGCAGTAAAGGAAGAATATTACCCTATTGGAAATTATGACGACCAATACATGAGATGGACCACACTACGGAAAGAGAGGGGCCAAGTAGTTCTGGAGTTCACCAATACCTTCCATACCTTGTGCACTAATCTAGGTATCAAAGACTATGAATGACATTTGGTTCTGAAATACCGTGGGGCTCTACATAGATACATCCAAACTGAAATGAATTTTCTAGACATCTCATCACTCGGTGCTTCTTATTGATATGTTGTTAAAATCGAGCATAAATTTGAGCACCAGAACAAACAGGAGTTCAAGTCTGCAAATCTGCAACAACAAAAGTATGACAAAGATTAACCTAACAAACAGTCTCCTGAAAACCAGTCCAAGCCACAGGAACAGAACGATCATGGGAAGACAAAGAAGGACACTAGAAAATGGTGCGATTTCCACAAAATCCCCTGGCACAACACCGAGGAATGTTTCTCAAAACAGTCATTGGTGGCTGAGGTCAAAGACAAGGAGTCGAACCCTGATTAAGAATCTGATTATGAAAATGTTCGTAAAATCCAGATCATCGATGTAGATCCCACTGCTATTATTGTGACCGCAACAATTCAAACTGAAGAACCAATAGATCCTGAAGAGGGGGAGGTGAAGGGGACCCCACTGCATTTTATTTTTGATAGTGGAAGCCAAAATAACCTCATCTCAACAAAGGTCATCAAATAGTTGGGATTGTCAACAACACCACACCCGTAGCCATACAACATCGGGTGGCTTCTCCAGGGACGAGATCTTTGTGTCAGCCAACAATGTCGATTGTCATATGGCATCCAACCATTCAAGGATGAGGTATTATGTGATGTTTCCCCAATGGATGTCTGTGATGCTCTCTTGGTCCAGCCATATATGTGGAGATGCCATGTTGTTTATGAGTCTCAACCCTACAGTGTCATTGTTTCTCTAGGGGATCATATCTACAAAATACCATAGGTAGTTTCGACTATTGTTCCACCTAAACAATGTCGCAAGGTAGTATCTCATGTTGCAAAATTCATCTTCTTTACAATCTGTTCAAAAGGGGAATAGAAGGACACTACAACCACTACAGCCTTGCCCCAAGCACATTCTATCCAACAAAAGTGGGTTGAAAAGGTTGTAGCAAAGTGTAAATATTCCTTCTTCACACAGTTCTCCCATGTAGATCGACTTGTTGAAAAACCTCATCCTCAACAGGTTCGTGACAACCTTCCACAAACCGAGAAGCATGATGTCTCCAGCAAGGCAAGCAGCTCACCAAGATTCAGATTCAACAAACGTTTTTGCCTCTCGCCCGGGCACTCAAAGCAATGGATACCATTTCTTCCTAAGGAGGGAGGATTGATCTAGGTGGATATCAGTGGCCACCCACCTTCTCCAACTGGATCAAAATAGTTTTCTGGCAATTTTGGTAATTTACTATTTTTAGTAGTTTTTAACTTCAGAGACCATTTTGAGGGCCTAATTGAAGGTATTTTGGGATAACAGTTTTCAATGATATTTGAAGTATCTTATTGAGTAACCTAAATGAATCTCCTCGGTGATACCTTTCCAACGAGCTATCATGTGCCTAAAATGGAGATCGTATGCAAAAGTTATGACCCCGAGAAGTTGATTTACTAACTTACCCAAACAGGGCCCACGTGACTTTTGGTGCTTCATCTATGATATATTTATGTTATATTATTGGATATTCACAATATCTCACTACATTTCTTTATTATATATCTGCTCTCATTTCATGTCGAAAATAATCCAGATTAGTGGTATCAGAGCCAGGTTGCTCTTGATCGGTTTTTTTAGTGCATCTCCCCGACGAGGTTCGAGTATAGCAAGTTGTGTCTCTAGCTTGTCTCTCTTGAAGAAAATTTCTCTCGCATGCCCAAGAAACCCTACATGGTGGAAGAAAATAAAAATGATAGAGTGGATTATCCTATAACTCTGTTGCTTTAGCAAGCTCTCATGTGACAGAGGGATGAAATAATGGATAATTTTTCCCACATCCTTCAATGTTTGCCGATAGAAACGTGCACATCTTCATCAAACAACCACTTTAGAACAACATCTCCTTTCAAGGTACAGGTTAATTTTTATATTCCCATATTTGAAGATCAGATAGATGCGGATGCCCTAGACAAATGGTTAAATCTGTTAGAAGGTTATTTCTATGTTCATAATTTTTTCGACAGGGAAAATATCACCTTCACACTCCTTAAATATATCCCCCATGTCGGACATTGGTGGGAAACTTACTGGGAGAAAATTTCCATAGATGATTCTGGAATATATGGGGTCATGCCCACTTGGGATTCTTTTGTGCATGCAGTAAAGGAACACTATTACCCTGTTGGAAACTAAGATGACCATTACATGAGATGGACCACATTGTGGAAAGAGAGGGGCCAAGAAATTCCAGAGTTCACCAATACCTTCCATAACTTGCAAACCAATCTAGGTATCAAATACTCCGAACGAAATTTGGTTCTGAAATACCGTGGGGCTCTACACAGATACATCCAAACTGAAAGGATTTTTTTGACATCTCATCACTCGGTGTTGCTTATCGATATGTTGTTAAAATCAAGAAAAAATTTAAGAACTAGAAAAAACGGGAGTTTAGGTATGCAAATCCGCAACAACCAAAGTATGGTAAATATGACCCTAACAAACAGTCTCTCAATAGGAAAATAAGGGTCACAGGAAGACAAATAAGGACACCAAAAAATGGTGCAATTTCCACAAAATCCCGTGACACAACACCAAGGAATGTCACTCAAAACATTCATTGGTGGCTCATATCAAAGACAAGGAGCCAAACCCTGAGTAAGAATCTGATTCTGAAAATACTGGTAAAAGATAGATCATCGACACAGACCCCACTGCTATTGTCATGACCACAACAATTCAAACAGAAGAACCAACAGATCCTGAAGAGGAGGAGCAACTTTTTCATTCAAATATGTGGGTGAAGGGGACCCCACTGCATTTTATTGTTGATAACAAAAGCCAAAAGAACCTCATCTCAGTATATTTCATCAAACATTTGGGATTGTTGACAAAACCACACCCATAGCCATACAACATCGAGTGGCTTTGTCAGGGATGAGATCTTTGTGTCAGCCAGTAGTGTTGATTGTCATACAACATCCAACCCTTCAAGTATGAGGTATTATGTGATGTTTCCCCACTATCTTTCTATGTTGTTCTATTTTTCCAACCATATATGTGGAGATGCCATGTTGTTTATGAGTCTCGACCCTGCAATGTCATTGTATCTCTAGGGGGTCATCTCTACAGAATACCAGAGTAGTTCCGACTATTGTTCCACCTAAATAGTGATGCAAGGTAGTATCTCATACTGCAAAATTTAGCTTCATCACAATCTTTTCAAAAGGGGAACAAAAGGACACTACAAACACTATAGCCTTAGCCTCAACAGGTTCAGGACAACCTTCCACAAACCGAGCAACGTGATGTCTCCAGCAAGGCAAGCAGCTCACCAAGATTCAGATTCACCAAATGATTTTTCCTCTCCCCTAGGCACTCAACGCAATGGATACCATTTATTCCTAAGGAGGAAGGATTCATCCAAGTGGATATTGGTGGCCACCCACCTTTTCTAACTAGCTCAAAACAATTTTCTGTCAATTTTGATAATTTACTATCTTTAGCAGTTTTTAACTTTCGGGGCCATTTTGAGTGCCTAAATGAATTTTTTTTGGGATATATATTCTCAATGATAGCCAAAGTCTTGATTGATCCCCCAAAATGAATCAAATCGGTGATACCTTTCCAACGGGTTGTCATGCGCCTAAAACGGAGATCGTATGAAAAAGTTACGACTCTGGGAAGTTGATGTACTAACTTACCCAAACAGGGCCCACATGACTTTTGGCGCTTCATCTCCTAGGGTTAGGTTTTTGGATGTCTATGGTTTTTGGAATTCCTGTTTATTGTAAAAAGGCCTTCAGAGCCTCATTGTAATCATCTTCTTGCGAATGCGAGTAGTCCTCACATCTCTTCTCAGAGATAATCTTCCACCATTCTAGCGAGTCTTTCACTCTGTATTTTTACAGTCTCTGTACATTTATTTCATTAATAGAAATATTGTATTACTGTATATCTGCGACTCTTGTTATATTTCCGATATATCCCTGTTATATTGTTGTCTCTCTTTCAATATCTCTGAATATTTCTTTGTTATATCTCTGCTCTCATTTCGTGCCGAAAATAATTCGGATCATTCAAGTATAGCAAGTTGGGTCTCTAGCTTGTCTCTCTTGAAGACAATCATTGTCACACACCCAAGAAACCCTCCATGGCAGAATAAAATAAAAAATACAGAGCAGACGATCCTATAAATTTGTTGCTTGAGCAAGCTCTCACGCGACAGAGGGATGAAATGATGGAGAATTTTTCCCACGTTCTTCAACGTCTTCCGATAGCAACAGGCACATATTCATCAAACAACCACTTTGGAAGAACCTCTCCTTTCAAGGTATAGGTTAATTTTGATATTCCCGTATTTGAAGGTCAGACAGATGCCAATGCCCTCAACAAATGGTTAAATATGTTAGAATTTTATTTCTATGTTCATAATTTTTTCGACAGGGAAAATATCACCTTCGCACTCCTTGAATCTCTCCCCCATGTCAAACATTGGTGGGAAAATTACTGGGAGAAAATTTCCATAGAGGATTCTAGAATATATGGGGTCGAGTCCATTTGGGATTTTTTGTGGATGCAGTAAAGGAACAATATTGCCCTGTTGGAAACTATGAGGGCCAATACATGAGATGGACCACATTGTGGAAAGAGAGGGGCAAGAAGTTCCAGAGTTCACCAATACCTTCCATACCTTTCAAACCAACCTAGCTATCAAAGACTCTGAACGAAATTTGGTTCTAAAATACCATGGGGCTCTACAAATATAAATCTAAATTGAAATGGATTTTTTGGACATCTCATCACTTGGTGCTACTTATCGATATGTTGTTAAAATTGAGAAGAAATTTAAGCACCAAAACAAACGAGAGTTTAGGTCTGCAAATCCACAACAACCAAAGTATGACAAAGACGACCCTAACAAATAGTCTCCCGAAAACTAGTCCAATCCATAGAAATAGAAGGATCATGGGAAGACAAAGGACACCGGAAAATGGTGCGATTTCCACAAAATCCCTTGGCACAACACCGAGGAATGTCACTCAAAACAGTCATTAGTGGTTGAGATCAAAGACAAGGAGCCAAACCCTAATTAATAATCTGATTATGAAAATACTAGTAAAAGACAAATCATCAACACAGACCCCACTGCTATTTTCATGACTGCAACAATTCAAACTAAAGAACCAACAGATCCTGAAGAGGGGGAGTGCCTTTTTCATTCACATAAGTGGGTGAAGAGGACCCCACTGCATTTTATTGTTGATAGCGGAAGCCAAAATAACCTCATCTCAGTAGAGGTTGTAAAACTATTGGGATTGTCGACAACACCACACCCGTAGCCATACAACATCAGGTGGCTTTTCCAGGGACGAGATCTTCATGTCAACCAGCAGTGTCGATTGTCATACGACATCCAACCCTTTAAGGATGAGGTATTATGTGATGTTTCCCCACTGGTTGTCTGTGATGTTCTCTTGGTCCAGCCATATATGTGGAGATGCCATGTTTTTTATGAGACTCGACTCTGCAGTGTCATTATTTATTTGGGGGGTCATCTGTATAGAATACCAGAGGTAGTTCCGAATATTGTTCCACCTAAATAGTCCCGCAAGGTAGTATCACATATCGTAAATTTTAGCTTCTTCACAATCTCTTCAAAAGGGGAACAAAAGGACATTACAACCACAATAGCCTCACCCCAAGCACATTCTATCCAACAGAAGTAGGTCGAAAAGGTTGCAAAAAAGTGAAAATATTCCTTCTGCGCATAGTCCTCTCATATAGCTTGACTTTTTGAACATCCTTAGCCTCAATAGGTTCGTAACAACCTTCCACAAACCAAACAATGATGTCTCCAACAAGGCAAGGAGCTCACCAAGATTCATATTCAACAAACACTTTATCCCCGCCCTCGGGCACTCAATGCAATGGATACCATTTCTTCATAAGGAGGGAGGATTGATCCAGGTGAATATTGGTGGCCACCCACCTTTTCCAACTGGCTCAAAACAATTTTCTGGCAATTTTGGTAATTTACTATTTTTAGTATTTTTTAACTTCCAGGGCCATTTTGAGGGCCTAAATGAAGGTTTTTTTGGATCGAGGTTCTCAATGATAGCCAAAGTATTTAATTGAGCCCCTTAAATTAATCTCCTCGACGATACCTTTCCAATGAGCTATCATTCACCTAAAACATAGATTGTATGCAAAAGTTACGACCCCAGGAAGTTGATGTACTAACTTACCCAAATGGGGCCCACATGAATTTTGGCGCTTCATATCCTAGGGTTAGGTTTTTGGATGTCTAGGTTTTTTGAAATTCTTTTTTATTGTAAAAATTCCTTCAGAGCCTCATTGTAATCATCTTCTTCCGATTGCGAGTAGCTGTCACATCTCTTTTCAGAGATAAGCTGCCACCATTCTAGCGATTCTTTCACTCTGTATTTTTACAGTCTCTGTACATTTATTTCATTAATAGGAATTGTGTATTATTGTATCTCTATGTTTATGGTTGCATATCTGATACATTTATGTTATATTATTTTATATCTGCAATATCTCTTTGCATTTCATTATTATATCTTCTCTCTCATTTCGTGTCGAAAATAATCCGAATCAGTGGTATGAGAGCCAAGTTGCTCTTGATCGTTTTTTTTAATGCATGTCCCCAACAAGGTCCGAGTATAGCAAGTTGGGTCTCTATCTTGTCTCTCTTGAACACAATCACTCTAGCATGCCCAAGAAACCCTCCATGGATAAATAAAAGAAAAACAACGGAGCAAACGATCCTATAAATATGTTGCTTGAGAAATCTCTCACGCGACAAAGGGACGAAATGATGGATAATTTTTAGCACATCCTTTAACTTCTTTCGATAAAAACGGGTACATATTCATCAAACAACCACTTTGGAAGCACCTCTTCTTTCAAGGTACATGTTAATTTTTATATTCCCATATTTGAAGGTCAGATAGATGCGGATGCCCTAGAAAAATGGTTAAATCTGTTAGAAGGTTAGCTCAATGTTCATAATTTTTCCAACAACGAAGATATCACGTTCGCAATCCTTAAAGCTGCCCCCTATGTCAAACATTGGTGGGAAAATTATTGGGAGCAAAGTTCCACGGAGGATTCTAGAATATATGGGGCCGAGCCCACTTAGGATTTTTTTGTGGATACGGTAAAGGAACAATATTACCCTATTGGAAACTATGAGGACCAATACATGAGATGGACCACACTGCGGAAAGAGAGGGGCCAAGCAGTTTCAGAGTTCACCAATACCTTCCCTACCTTGCGTACCAAGATAGGTATGAAAGAATTTGAATGACATTTGGTTTTGAAATATCATGGGGCTCTACACAGATACATCCAAACTAAAATGGATTTTCTAGACATCTCATCACCCGATGCTGCTTATCGATATGATATTAAAATCAAGCATAAATTTAAGCACCAAAAAAAATGCGAGTTCAGGTCTGCAAATCCTCAACAACCAAAGTATGACAAACATGACCTAACAAGTAGTCTCTCGAAAACCAGTCCAAGCCACAGGAAAAGAAGGTTCATGGGAAGACAAAGAAGGACACTGCAAAATGATATGATTACCATAAAATCCCCTAGCACAACACCGAGGAAAGATGCTCAAAACAATCATTAATGGTCGAGATCAAAGACAAGGAGCCGAACCCTGATTAAGAATCTTATTATGAAAATACTGGTAAAAGACAGAACATCGACACAGACCCCACTGTTATTTTCACGACTGCAACAATTCAAACAGAAGAACCAATAGATCCTGGAGAGGGGGAGCACTTTTGTCATTCAAAGATGTGGGTGAATGGGACCCCGCTACATTTTATTGTTGATAGTGGAAGTGAAAAGAACCTCATCTCAGCAGAGGTCATCAAACAGTTGGGATTGTTGACAATACCACACCCGCAGCCATACAATATTGGATCACTTCGCCAGGTATGAGATCTTCATGTCATCCAGTAGTGTCAATTGTCATATGGCATCCAACCCTTCAAGGATGAGGTATTATGTGATGTTTCCTCAATGGATGTTTGTGATGTTCTCTTGCTCCAATCATATATGTGGAGACGCCATGTTGTTTATGAGTCTCGACCTTGTAGTGTCATTGTTTCTATAAGGGGTAATCTCTACAGAATACCAGAGGTAGTTCCAACTATTTTTCAACCTAAATAGTGCCGCAAGGTAGTATCTCATACTGCAAAATTCAACTTCTTCACAATTTGTTCAAAAGGGGAACAAAAGGACACTACAACCACTACAGCCTCACCCCAAGCACATTCTATCCAACAAAAGCAGATCGATAAGGTCGCAGCAAAGTGAAAAAATTCCTTCTACACACAATCCTCTCATGTATCTTGACTTTTTGAACAACCTCAGCCTCAACAGGTTAGTGATGGCCTTCCACAAATCAAGCGGCGTGATGTCTCCAACAAGGAAAGCAACTCACCAAGATTCAGATTCAACAAATGCTTTTTCCTCTCCCCCAGGCACTCAATGAAATGGATACCATTTCTTCCTAAGGAGGGAGGATTGATCTAGGTGGATATTGGTGGCCACCCACCTTTTCCAGCTGGCTCAAAACAATTTTCTAACAATTTTGGTAATTTACTATTTTTAGCATTTTTTAACTTCTGGGGCCATTTAAAGGGCCTAAATGAAGGTTTTTTGTGATCAAGGTTCTCAATGATATCTAAAGTCTAATATTTATCCCCCTAAATCAATATCCTCGACGATACCTTTCCAACGAGCTATCATGTGCTTAAAACGGAGATCATATGCAAAAGTTACGACCTCAGGAAGTTGATGTACTAACTTATCCAAACGGGGCCCACATGAATTTTGGCACTTCATCTCCTGGGGTTAGGTTTTTGTATGTCTAGGGTTTTTTAAATTCATGTTTATTTTAAAAAGGCCTTCAGAGCCTCATTGTAATCATCTTCTTGTGAATGCGAGTAGCTATCACATCTCTTCTCAGAGATAAGCTGCCACCATTCTAGCGAGTCTTTCACTCTGGATTTTTACAGTCTCTGTACATTTCTTTTTTTAATAGAAATTGTGTATTATTGTATCTATGTGTTTATGGTTGCCTCTCTGATACATTTATTTTATATTATTTGATATCGTCGATATCTCTGTGCATTTCTTTATTATATCTCTGCTCTCATTTCGTGCCAAAAATAATCCAGATCAGTGGTATTAGAGCCAAGTTACTCTTGATCGTTTTTTTTAGTGCATGTCCCCTAAGAGGTCCAAGTATAAAAAGTTGGGTCTCTATATTTTCTCTCTTGAAGAGAATCACTCTTTCATGCCCAAGAAACCCTCCAAGGCAAAAGAAAATAAAAACGACGGACTAGACAATCCTATAAATCTATTGCTTGAGAAAGTTCTTACGCGACAGAGGGGTGAAATGATGGAGAATTTTTCCCACATCCTTCAACGTCTGCCGATAGAAATGGGCACATATTCATCAAACAAACACTTTGGAAGTACCTCCCCTTTCAAGGTAAAGGTTAATTTTGATATTCCCGTATTTGAAGGTCAGATAGATGTAGATGCCCTAGAAAAATAGTTAAATCTGTTAGAAGGTTATTTCTATGTTCATAATTTTTCTGACATGGAAATGATCACCTTCAAACTCCTTAAATATTTCCCCCATGTCAAATATTGGTGGGAAGATTACTGGGAGAAAATTTCCACAGAGGATTCTGGAATATATGGGGTCGAGCCCACCTGGGATTTTTTTGTTGATGTGATAAAGGAACAATATTACCTTGTTGGAAACTATGAGGACCAGTATATGAGATGGACCACACTGCGGAAAGAGAGGGGCCAAGTAGTTCCAGAGTTCACCAATACCTTCCATACCTTGCACACCAATATAGGTATTAAATACTCCAAATGACATTTGGTTCTGAAATACTGTGGGGCTCTACACAGATACATCCAAACGGAAATGGATTTTCTTGACATCTCATCACTCGATGTTGCTTATCGATATGTTGTTAAAATTGAGCAAAAATTTAAGCACCAGAACAAATGGGAGTTCAGGTCTGCAACTCCGAAACAACCAAAGTATGACAAATATGGCCCTAACAAAAAGTCTCCTGAAAACCAGTCCAAGCCACATGAAAATAAGGGTCAAGAGAAGACAAAGAAGGACATCGAAAAATGGTGCGATGTCCACAAAATCCCATGTAACAACACCTAGAAATGTCACTCAAAATAGTCATTAGTGGCTGAGACTAGAGACAAGGAGCCGAACCCTGATTAAGAATCTGATTCTGAAAATATTGGTAAAAGATCGATCATCGACGCAAACCCCACTTCTATTGTCACGACCGCAACAATTCAAACAGAATAACTAATAGGTATTAAATAGGGGGAGCACCTTTTTCATTCACAGATGTGTGTGAAGGGGACCCTGTTGCATTTTATTGTTGATAGCAGAAGCCAAAAGAACCTCATATCATCATAGGTCATCAAACAGTTAGGATTATCGACAACACCACACCCGCAGCCATACAACATCAGGTGGCTTTGCCAAGGACGACATCTTCATGTCAGCCAGCAGTGTTGATTGTCATACAAAATCCAACCCTTCAAGGATGAGTTATGATGTGATGTTTTCCCACTGGATGTTTGTGATGTTCTCTTGGTCCAACCATATATGTGGAGACGCCATGTTGTTTATGAGTCTCGACCCTACAGTGTCATTGTTTCTCTGGGGCATCATCTCTACAGAATACCAGAGGTAGTTTCGACTATTGTTCTAGCTAAACATTGTCGTGAGGTAGTATATTTTACTACAAAATTCATCTTCTTCACAATCTATTCAAAACGGGAACATAATGACACTGCAACCACTACAGCCTCACCCCAACAACATTTTATCCAACAGAAGCAAGTCGACAAGGTTGCAGTAAAGTGAAAAGATTCCTTCTTCTCACAATCCTCTCATGTAGCTTGACTTGTTGAACAGCCTCAACCTAAACATGTTTGTGACAACCTTCCAAAAACCGAGCAACACGATGTCTCCAACAAGGCAAGTAACTCTCCAAGATTCTGATTCAACAAACTCTTTTTCCTCTCCCCCGGGAACTTAACACAATGGATACCATTGCTTCCCAAAGAGGGAGAATTGATTGAGGTGGATATCGATGACCACTCACCTTTTCCAACTGGCTCAAAACAATTTTCAGACAATTTTCAAAATTTACTATTTTTAGCAGTTTTAACTTCTGGGGCCATTTTGAGGGACTAAAAAAAGGTTTTTTTGGATCAAGGTTCTCAATAATTCTCGAAGGATTTTACATTTTCCCCTAAATGAATATCCTTGATGATAACTTTCCAACGAGATATCATGTGCCTAAAACGGAGATCGTATGCAAAAGTTATGACCCCAAGAAGTTGATGTACTAACTTACCCAAACGGGGCCCACATGACTTTTGGTGCTTCATCTCCTAGGGTTAGGTTTTTGGATGTATAGGGTTTTGAAATTTCTATTTATTGTAAAAAGTCCTTTGGAGACTCATTGTAATCATCTTCTTGCGAATGCGAGTAGCTGTCACATCTCTTCTGAGAGACAAGCTGCCACCATTCTACTGAGTCTTTCACTCTATATTTTTATAGTCTCTGTACATTTATTTCATTAATAGAAGTTGTGTATTATTGTATCTATGTGTTTATGGTTACATCTATGATACATTTATGTTATATTACTGGATATCCGCAATATCTCTGTGCATTTATTTATTATATCTCTGCTCTCATTTCCTTCCAAAAATAATCCGGATCAATGGTATCAGAGCCAGGTTACTCTTCATCATTTTTTTAGTGCATGTCCCCGACGAGGTCTAAGTATAGCAATTTGGGTCTCTATCTTGTCTCTCTTGAAGACAATCACTCTCGCACGCCCAATAAACCCTCCATGGCAGAAGAAAAGAAAAACGACGGAGCAGACGATCCTATAAATCTGTTGCTTGAGTAAGCTCTCACGTGATAGGGGGAAAAAATGATGGAGAATTTTTCCCTCATCCTTCAATGTCTACCGATAGCAACGAGTGCATATTCATCAAAAAAACACTTTGGAAGTGCATGTCCTTTCAAGGTACATGTTAATTTTGATAGTCCTGTATTTGAAGGTTAGATAGATGCAGATGTCCTAAACAAATGTTTAAATCTGTTAGAAGGTTATTTCTATGTTCATAATTTTTCTGATAGGGAAAATATCACCTTCGCACTCCTTAAATATTTCCCCCATGTCAAACATTGGTGGGAAACTTACTAGGAGCAAAGTTCCATAGAGGATTATGGAATATATGGGGTCGATCCCACTTGGGATTTTTTTGTGGATCCATTAAAGAAACAATATTACCCTGTTGGAAACTATGAGGACCAGTACATGAGATAGACCACACTATGGAAAGAGAGGGGCCAAGAAGTTCTGGAGTTAACCAATACCTTCCATACCTTGCCCACCAAGCTAGGTATCAAAGACTTTGAACAAAATTTGGTTCTGAAATACCATGGGGCTCTACACAGATACATCCAAACTGAAATGGATTTTCTGGGCATCTCATCACTTAGTGTTGCTTATCGACATGTTGTTAAAATTGAAAAGAAATTAAGCACCAAAAAAAATGGGAGTTCAGGAATACAAATCTGCAACAGCCAAAGTATGACAAAGATGACCCTAACAAATAGTCTCCCAAAAACTAGTCCAAGCCACGGGAAAATAAGGGTCACGAGAAGACAATAAAAGACACCGGAAAATGGTGTGATTTTCAAAAAAGCCCCTAGCACAACACTGAGGAATGTTTCTCAAAAATTCATTGGTGTCTGAGATCAAAGATAAGGAGCTGAACCATGATTAAGAATTTGATTCTAAAAATACTAGTAAAAGATAGATCATCGACGCAAACCCCACTGCTACTGTCACAACCACAACAATTCAAATAGAAGAACCAACAGATCCTGGAGAGGGAGTGCCTCTTTCATTCATATATATGGGTGAAGGGGACCCCACTGCATTTTATTGTTGATAGTGGAAGCCAAAAGAACGTCATCTCAGAAAAGGTCATCAAACACTTGGGATTGTCGACAACACCACACCTGCAACCATACAACATCAGGTGGATTTTCCAGGGACAAGATCTTCCTTTCGGCCAGCAATGTCAATTTTCATACGGCATCCAACCCTTCAAGGATGAGGTATTATGTGATGTTTCCCCACTAGATTTCTATGATGTTCTCTTGGTCTAACCATATATGTGGAGACGCCATGTTTTTTATGAGTCTCGATCTTGCAGTGTCATTATTTATCTGGAGGTTCATCTCTATAGAATGCCATAGGTAGTTGTGACTGTTGTTCCACCTAAACAGTGTCACAAGGTAGTATCTCATACTACAAAATTTAGCTTCTTCACAATTTGTTCAAAAGGGGAATAGAAGGACACTGCAACCACTATAGCCTCGCCCTAAGCACATTTTATCCAATAGAAGAAAGTCAACAATGTTGCAGAAAAGTGAAAATATTACCTCTACGCATAGTCCTCTCATGTGTCTTGACTTGTTGAACAGCCTCAGCCTCAACAAGTTCATGACAACCTTCCACAAATCGAGTGACGTGATATCTCCAGCAAGGCAAGCAACTCACCAAGATTCAGATTCAGCAAACACTTTTTCCTCTCCCTTGGGAAATCAATGCAATGGATACCATTTCTTCCTAAGGAGGGAGGATTGATCCAGGTGGATATCGGTGGCCACCACATTTTCCAACTGGCTCAAAACAATTT
This sequence comes from Picea engelmannii, assembly GCA_009831015.1. Classification (NCBI taxonomy): domain Eukaryota; kingdom Viridiplantae; phylum Streptophyta; class Pinopsida; order Pinales; family Pinaceae; genus Picea; species Picea engelmannii. Next base: position 76,539 of record ML802980.1, read on the forward strand.
TCTGGCAATTTTGGTAGTTTACTATTTTTAGAAGTTTTTAACTTCCGGGGCCATTTTGAGGGCCAAAATGAAGATTTTTTGGGATTGAGGTTCTCAATAACATACAAAGGCCATAATTGAGCCCCCTAAATAAATCTCCTTGAAGATACCTTTCCAACAAGCTATCATTGGCCTAAAACGAAGATCGTATGCAAAGTTACGATCCCAGGAAGTTGATGTACTAACTTACCCAAACGGGGCCCACATGACTTTTGGAGCTTCATCGCCTAGGGTTAAGTTTTTGGATGTATAGGGTTTTTGAGATTATTTTTTATTGTAAAAATTATTTCATAGCTATAACATCCCCGACCCTCCGAAGGTTGGGCAATGCTACGAACACTTATGACTTTAGCCCTTTAAAGTTCTGATGCCAAATGTAACATTCTTCGGGCTGTCAACCCATGTCAGGAGTAATGCTACTGCGGAATAACACTTATATAACATTAATTTAAATGAATTCAATACATTAATCACAGAGTAAGCACATAATTACTGCTGTCATACGTAATCCCTGGCATTAACAATAATTCATATGCACAAGAGAATACATGATAACATGTAAGCATCACAAGCATGGAAAACATAATATTAAGCACAAACTGATACTTATCTTTTAAACTAGATGTAACTCACCAACTATGTGCAGACCTTCTATGAACCTCCCAGCCTTAGACCGCATTGCTCATCACTCTCAGTAGTAGGTCACCCTCGAGCTGGGACTAAGCTCCACTCAATAGGGAATCCTTAGGCTAGGCAAGGTCAATGGAAAGACATATAGTTACAGAGGAAGGATTCTCTCCCAGGAGTCACTTATGCCCACTTCTCACAGAGCCTCATTCCCCACATGTTTGTCCCACCCCAGGAGTATACACCTTCACTGTCACCCGGACAATCCTGATTTCTAAACCTCCCTTGCCTTGAGCTTCAGCAGCAGACCGAACCAAAAGTCTCCAAGATCTGTGGTAGATATAGGACCCTTCTAAGAGTTCTCATTTCCTTTATGCACTCTCTCACCTGGAGAGAGTCGCTCATAGGCTTGGAAACCTACCTCTTCAACTGCAACCACCTCCCTCACCTGGAGAGAGTGTTACACATAGGCCAGACAACCTATTTCCTCCAGCTCAATTTCAAACATAGTCAGACAACTATGAGGTTCAACATGAACATACACTGGCCATCAAGACACACACAGTCGAGCACTATGCAGCCACAATAGTCCACTAGGAATACATACACTGGCTTCCCAAAACTGATGACAGACAGACGCTACAACATAACAAGGCTCAGCAATTATGAGACATTTGGTTTTCCTAAATAGAAATAGAGGACAGACTCACGGTTATGGTTTCAGGGATGCGTGATAACAAATCCATGCAGAGGTTGAACAAAGACACAACGGTTTAGACATAGGGTGTATCAGCTCCTCAAGAGAACAACACAGTCTTTGGGTTTCAGAACTGCGTGAGGGTATGCAGAGGTCAGACCGGATTCACCGTTCAGACAGTTGACAGTAGAATGGAGGAAGAGACCCTCCATAGCTCAATCTTTGGGTTAAATTGCATGTGCCAGAGATGACACATGTTTCCCATGAGGTTGCATGCGTTACCTTTTTCACACGTTCCCTTTCCAGAAACTTAGGATAAAAACATACATTTTCACAATACTTTGGAATAATAATAAATTATTATTCCCAAGGGATTAAGCCCCCAATATTAGCTCCTCTTTCCAACCTTTCATCCCCCTATCCCTTACCTAGGCTTTGTGGAATTTTATTCCCCCATCACTCATTCATTGTTGTCGGTCCACACACAGAGATGTTTATCTTTTATTAATAATGTGCATAATTCACTAGCATATTTGGGCCATTTTGCGACGGTTGTTTCGACACTATTGCGATATTATGTCGTCGATATGGCGACGAATATGGAGTATCTAAAATGTCATTTTATGTGATGTGGCATTTTCGATGAACTTGAACAAATGTCGCAAAAGCGACAATATAGGCAAACAATGTGAAACCAACATTTTGTCTAAATTGTGACAATAACTTTTATAGCAAAACCAACGCATCAATAGAAGTTGTCATCGCATATGCGACAACAAATTTTTGTTTTTTATATAGCTAAACCATCACATCAATAGAAGTTGTCGTTGATGACAACTTGTTTTTGTTTATATATCTAAATCGACGCATCAATAAAAGTTGTCGTCGCCTATGTGACGACCACTTTTCATTGTTTATATAGCCAAACTATCGCATCAATAGAAATTGCCATCACATAGGTGATGACAACTTTTCATTGTTTATATAGAAAAACCATCTCATCAATAGAAGTGTTTGTTGCCTATGAGACAACATTTTTTTGTTGTTTATATAGCAAAGCATTGCATCAATAAAATTTGTCATCGGATATACGACGACAACTTTTTGTTGTTTATATTGCTAAACCGTCGCATCAATAAAAGTTGTCGTCGCATAGGCGACGACCAAAATTTATAGTTTTGATCGAAAAAGCCATAGTGTAGTCATTAGATTGTCAACGTTTCGGATCCAGATCAGGATCCATCTTCAGGACAATCTAATGACTACACTGTGGCTTTTCCGATCAAAACTGAAAATCCCAACCACAACAATCTCACTCATCAGACCAAAATTTATTTAGAAAAAAAATAAAAAAATATCTTGGGCATCAATTTTGATATTAATATTAATATTACCATAATAGACTTAAGACTAGTCTATTATATGAAAGTTCACAATCATTCACATGATAAGTTTCAAAGGCATAACTAAAATATGCTTCTCTCTTTAACAAATATTATTGGTTTAACATCAATCAAACTCATTCATAGTATCCCTAAGACAAATTACTCTTATCATACATCTACAAAACCGTGGATGAAAGGTATCTTCACTTTCAAACATGACAATCCTTAGGAACAAGGTTAATACATTTAAACCAATATACACTAAATAAAGGTAAGGATCATCGATCTATCAACCTCTTAACCTTCTAAGTAAACAAACCGTCAATCAATAGGCCATTGCACATGTGAATCAATAATGCATAACATTTATACATGTCAAAACCTCCAAAGGGTGGACACCATTAAGTATTGATGCTAATGTTGGAAGATTGGTTGTTGTCATTGATGTCAACCCTAGTCATGTGTTTTGGACCACAAGAATGATAAAGGTATTTGGATATGAAGGAAAATGAACATGCACATAAAACACCCATTAATGGATAGTATACATCATGTTGTTTCCGGTGGTATGTGGCACATCACGTGGATCCTCATGGTTGAGGAGAAATGAATTTTTGAAGATGACAAAGTGAATTGAAGAAGGAAGTACATGTAGGCCCTGAAGATAATTAAAGAAAATAATTACAAAATAAGAAAGTGTCAGGTTGGCCCTGATGCTAAAATGAAGTGACATGAATGGTATAAATAAATATCATTAGACATTCATTTTGATACAAGTTGAATTTCAGAGGAAATAAGATGTAAAGAAGGTCAGATTTCAAGGGAGGATGAAGTCTTTTGGTGATGTGTTCTAAGGTATGTTATTTTCAGGTCATCTTACCATTTTTTCTATAACTATTTTTCTAGAACGCTTCAGATGGTGCAATATCTATGGTATTGAGAAGACATATCAAGGTACCTCTGGTAAAAAATTCATCTCTTGATTCACTATAATTATGGAGATACACTCTGTGGAAGATAGGGTTTTTGACCAATCCTAAAGCCAGTCAATAAACAGGTGTTCCAGGTAAAATAGTCATAACTTATTCATCGAGAATACAAATGACATGGAAAAAATTTCATTGGAAATATTACGGACTTTAGTTTATTTTCTGCAAGTTTCATAATCAGATGTTAAATATTGAGCACGGGGCATTCTGTACAAGTTCGATCTCTTGAATAGACCAGAATTAAATAAAGTCTACCATTCTTTCTATAACATCTTTTTGGGGAGGATTCAAGGATTTAAACTTGGAGGAGTTTCAGATAATACATTGAGTAATATTATATACAGGATCAAAGTACTCTAAGAATTGAATAATTGCAGAAATTGATGAAGTCTCAGGAAGCATTATCAGGTTCTATGTGATGATTGGTTGATGGTGATGATTTAATGTAAATTTTTATCATCTCTCATATATTCTTGGGTGGAAGGAAGGGGAAAGGATAGAGAGTTCAACTCTCTCTTGATATTGGAGGATTCTATCTTCCTCTTGGAGGTTTATCCTCCCTTTACATTTGGAAGTTGTAGCTACCTCTAGAAGTCATTACTTCCCTTGAACAATAACTATTGATTATTTCTCATATATTGTGCATGGTGTATTGTGGTGTATTGGTGTAACTCTTATACTATTGTTCATTGATCATTGGATATAGTTGAATGGTTTGAGTATAAGTTGAAAAAGGTTTTAAATTGTACTTGATACTGATTCACCCCCCTCTCAGTATCAACAATTGGTATCAGAGCGGGTTACCTTCAGTATAGTTTAATCACTGGAAGGAAGATCCTAAGAAGAAATGGAAGAAAAAATTCCAAATGGGATTCCACCATTTGATGGAAGCAATTTTGAATACTGGAGTAATAGAATGGAAGCTTACTTGAAAGCTCTTGGGGTAGATGTTTGGTTCTTAGTTTCTTTAGGATACAATGCTTTGAAGAAACCAAAGACTGCAGCTTAGAAGGAAGCAAAAACAAACAACAAATTGGCAATAGATACCATCCTGGATGGATTTAAAGATTCAGTGAAATCCAAGGTGGGATCATGTGCATCATCAAAAGAGCTTTGGGACAAGCTACAAGACCTTTATGTAAGGGAAGACGCAGAAGAAGAAGAACAAGAACAAGAAGAATAAGTTGAAGAAAATTACAATATCTCAGATTTCAAAGAAGAAAATAGAGGTCAGTTCTTTTCCTTTAATTGTGAAGGAGTAGGTCATATTGAATTTGAATGTCCTCATCCAAGGATTGAAAGAAATGACACTGAAGAATAAAATTCCAATGAAGAAGAAGAAAATCATGAAGAAAAAATTATTCAACAAGAAAATGAGAATCTTAAAAAATTGAAGCATGTTGAGATTGAAAATAGCAAGCTCAAAGACACGCAAAGAAAACTAAGAAGTGAATTGGGTAGTTTTTAAAAGACAGTTGTAATCTTGAAGAAACAATTAGAATACTTTGAGAAAATAAGAGAAGAAACCATTTCCTTGAAAACTCTACTCGAAGAATAAAGAAGAATAGGAGAAGTAAGGAATGTCCAAATGAAGAAGAAAGAAGAAGATTGTGAGAAACTTGAACAAGAAGTTGTCTCATTGAGGAAGAGCTTAAGAAACTCTCAAGTCCCATAAGACTTAACACATCTTGGATGCATGGGTGAAACTTCATACAAAGAAGATGCAAATACCAACAAGAAGTTTGAAGAAAGAGCTACATAGACAGTTGATGAGAAGTGGACCAGGATACTAGAAAGAAGGAATTATTACAAAAGAGATGAATATCCAAGAAGACCTCCTACCTTCAGGAATCAAAGAACCTGCAATCGTTATGAAGGAAACTATAGAAGAATAGATCATGAACCCAGATGGACTACATCACAAATAAGCCCACTTACTCCAAGGTATCAAAATTTATTTCTTGGTCATTGTTATACTTGCAAAATTTTTGGACATAAGGCAATTAATTGCAGAATCAATGAAAGGAACACATACGCAAGAAACATGAATGGTGTAAATAGAAGATATG
>ML802980.1:89481-100419 GCA_009831015.1 Picea engelmannii
CTACACAAAATTAAGTAAGAACTACATCTTATAGTTTCGTGCTTTTCATCGATTTGGTCACATGTAATTAATCTTTCCCAAAATGCAACCCTGATTATTACTCGAATACTAGTACTTTTCTAAATACAATTTCAATTCCCAATGATCATATTTCCCCCTTCCCACCTATAAATAGGAATACAGAAAACTGGAATTTCTATGACTCCCCCTCCAAATTCTTCCTTACTACCATCTTAATATGTCAGTGCAATATTTTCCACGGAACAAACAGTGGGGCATTTTTCTTCCTACACAAATCCAATAAGGTTATTACCCTCCTATGCAGAAATGCCTTCATATACCTCTGTGTTCCATATTTCACATTGTAAAAAAGGGATGCCTACTTCATTACATAAAGTTTAAGAACTTTGTTATCAAAGGTTGACATATCCACAAACTATGCTAACTGGATGCATAGAATGAAAACGTCTTGTATGTTATTGCCATCTTCACCTCTAGATCAGAGATAGGTTCTAAAATTTATTTTGGGACTCTAAAATGGACTAGAAATCACTAAGATCTCTTCTTAAACATAAAACACCATGTCCATGACACGATGAAAATAATGGTAATGCTCTTTGTCATGTGAGACACAATGAAACATGTCACAAGACTTTCAAAGTTTCATATATCATGTCACAATATTTTGGAGGTTGCATCATTAAGAGAAGCTGAAATTATCATTAAGTGTATAAAAAAATTACATTCACAGATATATACAAGCCATAGAAATAGCCTTGTGTGTATTATCAGCTATATAATGTACATCTAATTGTCTTATAAACTTATTACATGACATCATGAATTTCTTTTAGTCTTCTTTTTTGCTTTCCAGTGCTTAAGCAAATCATTAATGTCCATGTCTTCGTTTACTGGGTGCTCTTTAGTAGATGATGTTGTTTCATTCCTTTCACACCAAGTACGTTTGGTCTTGTACCCATGATGTGGATGCTGCCGTGAGGGGCCATCACCTAAAAAAGTAAAAATTATTGAATTTATATGGCCAATTTTTAAATATCATTGAAGTAGTTCATTAATATTAAAAAAAAATCTGCAATGTAATTATTTACCTGGTCCTCTAGTCGGCATCATTGGAATGGTTGTCAACCTGTTCACCTGATCTTTAGGTTGAGGATGATCATCTATGACATTCTCTGCCATTGAAACGACAAAATTTATAAGTACAAAATTTACAAGTACAAAATTATTAAGTATATGATTAATATATAGACATTTTATCGTCGTGGGCCTCATTCACAGAAACATCTTGGGATTGCACCTCACTGGGATGGGGCTGTTGGGGAGCACCATGATCTTCTGGCTGTGTATCAATATCAATGCTCTATTGTTCAGTACTAATGGTAGGGTTGATAGTGTTTCTCCCCTTATTAAAACAAAGTAAGACTTTAAATTATGGGCGATATCAAACATTTACGTATTTTATAAGTAACGAAAGGTTAATGAGGACTGATTTTTATTTACCTTATCCAGCAAATTGGATCTTGGGGTCTACCCCATGATTTTCCTTCGATCAACCATGAATTTATAACCGTACTTGTAACCAAGTTGGAGGTCTTCCTTCGTGGTTCTAGTTCCAAAGTCGTCACCATGCATTGTATAAGGGTATGGTTTTTTAATGTTTTTGGCTGCAATTACCTTAAAGTTGTAAGGTGATACAATTAATATTCTTAAGATGTTTGGGTACTTTGATTCATGACTATAACCTCAAGTAGTCACCCGGGTCTATCTTGTCTTGGCCATGTTTGGCAATCCTTGCTTTGTTTTCCTTCGAAGTGTCAAGCAACCTATCATCAAAATTTTCAAGTATGTTATATATAACCACACTTTTATTTAGATCTAAAGAAACATAAAGCTAGTATTGAATTCAAAAAATTGTAATTTACCTTGGTATACCAATTATTTGTTCTCCTGATTTTCTCAAAATCTTCTCTTTTGCATCATCAATGATCGCCTTCCACTCTCTCTCTGGAATTGAGGGAGGACACTCATACCTAGGATTTCTTTCCAAGATTCATCTATACAAATCCTGGGTATATTTTAAATATTCATCGGCTGCAAATGTGACTACTTTTGTATTGAACGTGTCTACATCAAAGAGGCCTTCAAGATAATTCATAAGTTCCTTTTTGAGGTTGGAATTCTGGAAATTCCACCTCATGCGTAAGGTTGCCCCCAAAATAGAAAAGGCCTTGCTCTCTATGTGCCTATAAAAAAGGTCATTTCCTACACAGAAAAAGATATGATCATTAATTTAAAATTAATAATCTAGACGGATTCTGTATGAGGACAACATTAAACAATTAAAATATGAATTAAAACTACCTGGGAGTCTTGATTGTTTTAATGGAAGTCCATTATCATCAACCAAAAATGTGCACGGAAGGGTCCCCATGCTTGTCACATGTCTAGCTCCAGGAAATGCATCCATCTCAACCACATCACTGTGATCCTCATCTCTTCCACCCTCTCTAGACTCTAATCGAGGTGTGGATGCCTATTGGTGCGTGTCATGGATCCTATCTAAATGAGGTGTGGAAGATGGAGAAGTAAATAGTGCTCTCGCAGCTGTATGACCACCCGCATCAGGACTCTTTAGCATCTCTATAGTGCCACTACTACCAACCCTGGGATGAATAGGCTCCAAATGTTCCTTTATAAAAACAAAATGTTTTTTCATGAGATAATGTAAAAGTTAAAGAAAAAAGTATCATAATTGAACATATGAGTGCATTAAACAAAAAAACAATTAAATTATGGTTATTAACTTATATGTGTTAAGTTGTGACATAAGGAGCTTGATCCTTTCTTTGACGATCAGAGTTTGTTCTAGACGATCTAACAAGTTAAATAGTTCCTTGTTAGCTTTAATGATTTTTTTTTATTGAGACCATCGGATCGGCGCAAGAGTAAAACCCCTCCTCATCGACGGAATCATGATCTAGATGGCCTGCTGACTACATATAATTTCAGCAAAAACAATGTTATTTCAATAAAATTATATAAGCAAATATTAAAAACAACATAAAATGAAAGTGGAAATTGATAATCATTTACATGTTCTGTGGTTGGCCCTTTTCCACAATCATCCTGCTACATTATAATATAATTAGAACCCCCAAATATTTAAAAAAATGTTAATGATAACAAAAAATTAATGTTATCGATAATATTTACAACAATGTTAAAGATAATAAAAAAATATAATGCAATAAGTAGAGGTTTCTTAAAGAGGCGTTGCATAAGAACCTACACACTATTAGTCAATGTGTCTATTCGATTCAAATGGTAATCCACTAATAACTCTTCCCCAGGAGCTATCTTTTTTATTGCGCACAGGACTACTCGATTCCCTTCATGTCCCTCAAATATGCAATTCGGTTGTTTGTTTGTTGTCTCGGGTGGTGTGCTGTTTATAAACCCCGTGAAATTGCCAGAAGCTTTAGGCCTTCCATCAATATAGATAGTCGCTCCCTTATTTTTATCCTTGTTTATTAGTTGTATATAATTTTCGGCGAGTGCATATCTCTGCATACTTCGCATGTACCAGACCAACCGCATCCAATCGTTATAATTGTAACATAGTCTGACATAGTCCATCAATCCAGTTACTATATTGTATTTTACAATTATTCCATCCATGGAAAATAGCCACAAGCCATGCAGGGAGGATGGTGCAATGCGATATGTCTTATTTTTTACAACGAAGTCAACATCTATAGGAGGTAGTTCCTTAGGTACCCATTGCTTCACCAGATGCTTATACCTGAGTGGAAAATCTATTCATCCTATGCTCTCATCATCATAAGAGCATGATCCTCCTTTGACAAGAAAAACTTTCATGTGTCTACAAAATTTTATTCTGGCCTTTTCACCTATGGTCCTTGTTTTCTTATCATATCTACTAGATGTAGTCGCATTTCCGGCCTCTATTTGTCCTAATCTTTCCTCACTCAATGAAGAAATATTTGACAATTACATGTTTGTTTGTACCTTCATTTGCATGTGCACGTGTTGTTAGTTAGTAGTCCATCATCATATTCACAGTTCTAAATAAAACTTTTATATTAGATCCATAGGAATTGAGCAGATTTGTCATTTCAAATATTTCCAATGCAAGAAATTTCTTAGAAACATGGTACCTAGACTTAATCCTAATGCATAATATTTTAGGTTTGGATGCCTTGGTGGGCCTGGGGTTCCATGTCTTAAGTTCGTTAGACACTTGACACTTGCTAGAATCATATTGCATCAAATTTTTCCCTGCATGAGGAATACAACCACATCCACTCTCATGTTTCTCCATGGTAGGATGCATCAAGTCCTCAAAGGTATGACTAGTCTATGATAGTTGGATATGATGTGGACTAATTATTAAATGTCTAACAAGATCTGTCTCGGGAATCCTTAAACATGGTTGGCTCATTAAACACAAGGTCCAATTAAATTCCACCACATGGAAATGCAACATCAACATGAATGAAATTGGAAGGAATACTAGTGGCTCTAGAGTGTGCCACATGGGATCACTACACATTTTGAAATCTAAGTTAGAAGACACCATTATCAAAAAAATTCCAATTATTTTGGAGAATTGGACTCAAACAAGATTTCACTAGGATCTAATAATACTTCAGATCCATAAGAATTGAGCAGATTTTTCATTTCAAATATCTCCAATGTAAGAACTTTCTTAGAAACATGGTACCTAGACTTAAGCCTAATGCATAATATTTTAGGTTTAGATGCCATGGTGGGCCTGGGGTTCCATGGCTTAAGTTTGTTAGACACTTGACTCTTGCTAGAATCATATTGCATCAGATTTTTCCCTGCATGAGGAATACAACCACATCCACTCTCATGTTTCTACATGGTATGAGTCTATGGTAGTTGGATATGATGTGGACTAATGACTAAATTTCTAACGAGATCTGTCTCAAGAATCCTTATAGGATCCATGTCTTGTGTTCTAACACCTCCCATATAAGAAGAGCCATGTATCGTGTACTAACACCTCCCATATAAGAAGAGCTATGCATAATATTTTAGGTTTGGATGCCTTGGTGGGCCTGGGGTTCCATGGCTTAAGTTTGTTAGACACTTGACACTTGCTAGAATCATATTGCATCATATTTTTGCCTGCATGAGGAATACAATGACATCCACTCTCATTTTTCTCCATGGTAGGGAGCTCAAAAATGTTGCTGATCCGTTAGGTTTTTATGCTTCAGGAGCAATTGGCCAAGAGTCCCTGAAATGGTTTGGGATGCGAATTTCATGGAGGAAAGTTCAAAAATATTTTAGAATTAGTGATTGATTCTAGGCTTGTAGTTGATGGGAGTATTGCAGAGTATAGGGACAAGATTGTTGGGTTCTCTCATGGATTTGACCTTGTTGTTACTCTTGCTTTAGGTTTCTCTCAAAAATAGGGAGGTGACCTTGTTGAGGTTGTTGATTTAGTTCCCAGATGTTTTGAGATGCATGGGAGAGATGCCCATAATCATAGCTTGAATACAACCCCACTTGGATTTTTTCTTATACCACAAGCTTGGTATTTCAAGATAGGCAAAATTTGTGCAGTTGTCTACATTTGTGATTTTATAGATCTGATCCACTTGTATTCTCTTATAGTAGATGTCATTATTTTTACATGATGTCCTGAATAGTTCATGGCGTGGTATCCAGATACTTTGACTTGTTATGTTGTTAGGCTTGAGGTATGATAGATTTTGGCAAGTTATTGACGATCCAAGGTTATGTTCCTTCAATTTCACAAGTGGTCATTGTTTCTATGAGGTTTGAAACACTATGATATCATCTTGTGTTGTTGGTTACAATGAGACTTCCACAACTTATACAATCTATATTATAGCACAATTGAAGACTCTAGTGATCCAAGATGTGAAGTTTGATGAGAAAGTAAGGTCCTCTAGTTCACAGATATCTCCCTCACTAATTGAAAGGAGTGAAGAGGTTGTTGTTCTATACATTGATTCAAAGGTAAAAGAAGAATAAAATATAGGTGTGTACAAGGTGAGGTTGGTAGTGTATATTCCTCATCATATACTCTAGCACACAAAAATCCAATATGGCTTATCCAAACATTATAGGATGCACAAAATCATGTAGGAGCGCCCATATCATCAATGAGGGTGAGTATACCTCCTAGGATATATGTTAACCATATTGTATTAGATTCTTCCATTTGTGATCTTTACAATTGTTTTGAGGAGGTGATGTCTGACACTTTGTTGGATGAGTGTGATGTTTGGGGGGTAGTTCCTTTCTGGGAGCTAGTGGTTGATTTCAATATTGCAACGTGTTCAAATTTGCAGAAGGAAAGTTTGTTTGAGTTGCAAAGGGAGAAAAATGATGTTGGTGAAAACACTTTCCTCATAAAGAGGGTGTGTCTTCTTTCGAGGTTACTCTGAAATTATTTGATTGAGTTGCAAAGGAAGCATAAAGACGTTGGTGAAAACACTTTCCTCATAAAGAGGGAGTGTTTTCTTTCAAGGTTACTCCAAAATTAAGTTACACCATACTTAAGGGTGCTTCATGTGATGTGGGGGCATGGTGTATTGATAACCCTTAGTTGACATGATGGAGATACACATTGGAGTTAGCTTTCCCATTGATTGTAACACCTTGTCTTGATTCATATGTTGCATTCTTCCTTGGAGCATTGGAGACATACATGGCTAGTGACTTTCTTCATGAGACAAAAATGGAGGTCGATTGCTTCCTTGGGATGATGGTTTTTCTTGGAGGAGGATAATTGGGAATCTTGGAGGAGGGAATTGAACCCTAGATGGAACGGGGACACTTGGTTTCTTACATGGATACTTTTCCTTGACTTGAGGACACTTGGGTTGAAAACCAATCATGTAAGTGTCATTGACCCTGAGGTATACATGGCCTAAGAGGGAGTGTTGGAGAATTGGAGACCTTTAGAGGAGGAGTGTTACACACACCTTGTGGAGCATTCAATGTTCAATCCTTGTTTGTTGGATGTGCTTCCCTTGGAGCTTGGCATGTGTGAGTTGGATTTGGAGTGCTCCACATGTAGGGATATTTAGTAATTAGATAGAATTTTTGTTGTGGACTTGATCGACTTTATGATTTTTTCCTTCCTTGACTTTCATATAAATAAATTGAGAAGGTATTTTCATCACTTGTACTTCTTCACTCATAGACTCACATGTTTGTGTTAGAGATGTGAGACTAGGGTGAACTTGTCTTCTTATACTCTTATTCATGTGTATTTGCTTTATGTTTGAATCCTCCTTAAATTTTCATGTCATAAGTAGTATTCATCTTTCTATTTTGCATTACTTCTCTAATTATAACAAAACCACAATGGAAACAAAATATAAATAGAGGAAGGTCATCTCTTTAGTTGATAAAATTAGGGAAAGTAAGAAATATGGAGAAAAAAAAGAAAAAAAAGAGCAGGGATCTTCATGGAGGAAAAAAAGAGATAACCCTAACCCTAACTCGATTGGAGTCTTGTGATTTTGAGGACAAAGCCCATGAAATTACCATTTTCGACGGCCTCCTTCTCTTTCTCTATCGCTCGGGATTTTATGTGGATCTTGGCCTCCTTATCTGTCGCTATCCCTCGACTTTCTCTTGCCCAGATCCTTCTCTATGTATTGGCCTCCTCTTTCCCTAGCTCTTGCCCTCCTCTTGGCCTCCTTCTCTTTCCCAACGTCTATTAGCTTCTCTGCCCCGCGACTGCAGTCATGTGAGTGTGCTCTATCTCTTGCCCAACTCCTATTCACCTCCTTCTTTGTCTCGCGAGTGCACTATGAGTGCTCTAGTCTAGCTCTTGCCCTTGTCCTCTTCACCTCCTTCTCTATCGCACGAGCATGTGTATTTTGGACTCTAATTTGATCATGAGTGTGAGACACATAGGCTTTAGTCATGCAGTCTTTAATTTGTTTGTTTGAATTATATATATATTTAATTAATATATTTTATAAAATTAATTTATATTTATTTATATTTAACATATATAATATATATGTGGGTTATTGGTGTATTTATGGGCTAGTGGGTTATGGTTTAGTGGGGTAAGATGTTAGTGTGTTAGGGGTTAATGTTTGAAGGGTTAGGGGCTAGTGGGTTAGGGATTGGTGGGTTATGGGTTAGTGGGTTAGAGGGTTAGGTTTCAGTGGATTCAAGGTTACAGGTTAAGGGGTAAAGGGTTAGTGGGTTAGTGGTTAGTGGATTAACATGTCAAAGGATTAAGGGTTAGTAGGGTATGGCTTAATAGGTTACAAGTTAAAGGGTTAATGGTTAGTATGGGTTAAGTGTTAGTGGGTGAATGGGTTAGTGGTTCAGATGTCACTAAGTGAGTGTGTTAGTGGTTCAGAAGTCACTGAGTGAGTTTTTTAGTGGTATAGGGGTTAAAGGGTTAGGGGTTAGGTGGCTACTGGTGATCCGTAGGATCTTTTAATGACTTATGGTTGAGTTTTAATTTTGCATGCGTTAATTAACCATTTGAGAAACTTAGTGAAAGAATGAGCAAAGAAGAGGAATTATAACAGCCATATACACATGTGCAGTTCTAAAATGAAATAATAGACAGCAAACCATAACACGCAGATTGATAACGGAGTTCGACACAACTTTGCCTACGTCTTCGGGCCTTTGTCTCTGTGGGGGAGGCTTCTTTATTTCTGTTCAAAATCTCAAAAGTACATCGCTGCAATGCCAAATGGCTACAATACTAATATGTTCATGTTCTTCTAGATCTCAAGAACCCTGCAAAGAAAATGACACGCAAAACGGACAACTGGAGCTCCCAGAAATGGCCCGACAACGTCTGCTCCTCAAAATCTTCCCTGCAAAAAAATGGCTTTGGCTTGGCTTCTCTTCAGCATAACTCTGCTCTGATTGTTTCTTGACTTTCCTCCATGGCCTCAAACAGGCCTGGATTATATAGATTTGAATTTGGTTTCTCACCTCCAACTTCCTCCCAAAATTTGGGCTCCAAAAATGCCCAATATCTCCCAAAAATGGAGAAAATCAACTAATATCAGGCATAATACAATAAAAATCCCAAAAACTATGGCATAAAACCCAATTTTAACAAAAATCATTGGGCGCAGCCCCCAAAACTCGTGCTCTAAGTCACATGGAGGCGGTCATGTGGCCGAGCGCTTATCCCTTATGCGTTGGCCCCTCTCTGCATTCGGCTCCTGGTCTCGTGGCATATTGGCATAAAACCTCGGGCTATTACCAACTACCCACGCCCTGTTGGGTGGATAGGCCCCTAGTCTGTTGGCATATACATAGGACCACGGGACCAGTGGTTATAACCTCCCGCGCATATTATGTAGGGATAGCCCCCTCCCTCGGATGTATGGGGGTTACGTGATCACGGGCTAGGGCTTAGCCCCTAGCCCCCTCCTTTATGCGCCATTTACAATACCATGCAATATGATTTATAATGTGGGTTTTATAACATAAACAATAATTTGGCGCATTGGTAAAGGACCATTTCTTAAGGTGTTGGGCCTAGTGGTGGTCGTGGGTTCAAAACCCATGGACCCCAAAACATTTTTTGAAACATGCCACTTCAACTAATGACTGGGTGTCACGTGGTTGCCCATGACTGGGCCATGTGGCATCTCCCCATTCGACGGATTAATGCCACTTGTCAACTATTGACTGGTCCAGTTGCCTACCACATGTCTGCCCTGTCAGTGAACCTGCCCAATCACCACCAGCCAGAGAGTGCCACGTCATCTACTGCACAGTCAGCATGCTGATGTCATGCTGACATCATCGTTGACTTTTTGACCAGTTGACCTTTGAATTTTTCCCTGTTTGGACTTTTGATCAGAACGCGATAAATTTCGCATACGGAGCCTGTTTGACGAAGTAAATATACCGCCAAAATCAGGAAGATGAGGCAGACACAATGGAACTGGTTTCATCGCATTCCGAGCACTTTCATTTTTGAGCATTTTTAAGCCCTGTCAGGCTTCTGGATCCAATTTCGGATCACACCTCCCCACAAAAAGACCTTTTGGTCCCCAAAAGGTTACTGACCAGTCAACAAGCTCAGGATAGGCCACCCGACTTTTCCTCTGTCTCTGAACTCTGTCCTGTGCACCTGTCTCATCAAGATCAACTGTAACACAATCATGACAACTGACAGTATATTGTTAGCCATTTGAACCCTGTTACATCTTACTGAAGCCACTATAATCCATGTAGAAAACATTGCTAATGAAAGTATCAAGAAGACGACTGCAAATGAGCTGATATACTTGAAATATTTGCACGACATGAGCTTATCTTGAAGCAACTTATGATTGATTTTCCATTCAACAACCATGTCTTGTTCTTGCTTAAGATCAATTACTTCATTTGAAACAATTATTGGTTTGTCGCTTGCTTGCACTGCCTTCTTTAATTGTTCCATTGTTTGAAGTGTTTTATTTGCTTTAACATGATGAGCATGAACCACATAATCATGACCTGCTTTAGTGAATTGATATTGATTCTTTGTCCTGTAGAAGATTTCCTTACGATCATATAAATATGGGCTACCTAAGACTATTCCACATTCTCTTAACGACACAACATCACAAGTTACTTCATCCACACACTTAGATGAAATTGAAAATTTGATTGTGCACTGCTTTGTTATGTGCATCTGATGATGATTGCTTATCCATTTAAGTGTGTAAGGCTTATGATGAGTTTGTGTTTTTAATCACAATTACTTAACCAACTCTTCTGAGATTAGATTAGATTGAGATCCACTGTCGATTAATGTGTCTATCTTAGTGTGTCGCATGATTACCCTTATATGAAACAACTTGTTTCTACAATCAATGTCTTCACCAAATTTACCTGTCATACCAA